>CAVLJG010000008.1:70626680-70706791 GCA_963669975.1 Acanthoscelides obtectus
GTCTTCCGTGTTCTGCAACCCATTCATTTGCAATGGACCTGGTAGTGGAGAAACGGTCCCTTAAGGCCAATAATCTTAGGCGGCGATCTTCACGGTCTGTTGTTCTACGGCGGCGTCCAGTGCCCCTTGCTCTTTGCGTACGGCCTTCTCGAAGCCATGCCTGACAACACCTAATCACAGTGTCTACACTTCTTTGCACTCTAACTGCAATTGCCCGAAAAGAAAGTCCAGCGTCCCGAAGTCCCACTAAGTATACGGCCCCTATCAAACTCACTAAGTTGACGAAATCGTACAGGTCTCCGTACTCTAGGCATCGTAACCGATCGTAAAGGATGTCAAGAACCAAAATCCGCCAACGTTGATTCTTTACTGTGGCTGAAATATTCATTTCTATAGCGTTAGTGAATTAAAAAAAAGCAGTATAAAAACCGGAACGTCCAACTGATAAGGCTGATAATTTTTTCACTTGTTATTTACAGTAAGATAAATACATTCACCAACTTTTATTAAAATAAAACCATTTAAACTGGGTGTTCGGATTTATATGTCACTTAGTATATGATTTGATAAACATATGAATTGATAGGTAATAGATATTATAAGATAATAAGATGATGAATTATGGATGTAACTATAATCAAAATACAGTGAAATGATCATGGTTTGAGCAAGGCATTCATAAAAACAGCAAAGCTGTGTTTCTTCCCCCAGTGAACTGAGAGGTTCCAAGCATCAAATGGTGGTTATTATCGCTGACGTGACTCTTGGTGGTAGATATTTCAAGAACTGTGATTCAGTAACTGGGATTTTAAAATCACGAATCACGTCTGTTACCATATATCGGTTAGGTCGAAAATCGTATACCAGCGTAAGAATATCACAGTCTTAAAACGATATTACGCATTATAAGTTTGTCGTTTATCGCATTATAAGATTTATTGTGATCACGTCACACTTTCAAATCACTGATATCAGACATCACAGATATTCAAAAATAACGTTATCGATCATCTTTAGTGCTTGCCGCAGCCAGGAACCCGTTCCATCTTAGCGAAGTTCCATCAATTGTCTATGTGTAGAAATACCATTGGAATTTCTTGGATCACAATTCGATCTGGAAAATCCTTTTTCTGCTAACGAAGAAATGGAAGTTTGCTGAAAAAGTCAAACTTGCTGGCAAGAATCGCCATCGTGCTCACCGTAGTATCGAGGGCCATTTGATACCGCATAACCCACGTTTAAAACTGTTTCCATTCAATTGCTAATTTTTTTACATGTCCATGGCAGTTTTGGGATTCTACCACAAATAAAAGATCAAGTTTTTTGAAAAACGACAAACTTCACCTAGTGGCAGGCATCACCAACGTGATTATGCCGAAACGTTATTGGAATTTTTTTAATACCACCACAAATAAAAAGTTGAAAAACTTTAACTTCATCCAATGACAAGGATCACCATTGTGCTCACCACAACCAGAAGCCCCATGACGAAGTTTGAAATTTTTCCATTCGATTATCTATTTTTTGATAATAATAAATAAAAAAAAATAAGTTTGTTCGAAACGATCAACTTCATTCAACATGCTTACCGCCGATATTTTGACTTCATCTTAACGAAGGTTAAAATTCTTTCTATTCAATTGTCTATTTTTTTAATGGTAACATCATTGGAATTTTTTGAATCCTACTACAAATGAAAACATTGATGTCTGCTGAAAAAACGGTAAACGTCACATGATGGCAAGCATCCGCATCATGCTCACCGCAACCAGAAGCCCATTTTCTTGGCTCCATTTCAACGAATTTTAAAACTGTTTCGATTGACTATTCTTTGATTTGAGTCGAAACGTCAATAAGCTTTCTTGACATTTTCCAGAAATAAAAAAAATTGACAAACGCAAATGGTCGCCTGGTGGCAAGCATCGCCACCGTGCGCGAACAAAAATGTTCATTGAATCGTCTATTTTTGAGTTAAAACGCCACTGGAATTTTTGGAATTGGAACTCGATCTGAAAGTTCAGACTACCAAAAAGAAAAAAACGGAAGTTTGTTGAAAAACGCCAAACTTCACCTGTTGGCAATCATCGCCATCGTGCTCACCGCAGCCTAGGGGCATTCTCTTGACTCCGTCGCGCCGACCCGCGACCACGTAGACGGCATCCACGGTGGAACATTGACCGTGTCCAAGGTTGGCCGATGCCAAAGCAGCCGATGCGACTCTACCTGTACCACCACGTTGCCCTCGAACGAACAGCTACCTTCATCGCAGATCGCCCAAGGAAAACGGCCTCCCTACCTCAGTCCTCTACCTTCTTGCAACAAAGCCATTGTACCAAAACCACTCTGCTGCTTCATTTTTTTTCATCTGATGCTATTACAAAGCACAACGAAAGCACGTTCCCATTCACTAAAAATGGCGTCAAGTAGGTTGACTCTGCGCTTCACTCGCAATGCCGTCATCAGTTCATCAAAGATCATTTTCAGCACAAGTTAGACCCTATCGGAATAAGACTACACTTTATATGCTGGATACAAGATAATGCTGGATAGAAGATAATTGCTGTGTTTCCGCTGATGAGTTACCAAAAAAAGCACAAGACATGGCTGTATTTGGTCGGATGGAAGAAAGCAGCATGTTTGAGTTAGACCTTCTATGTAAACATTATTTGCGAACTTGTATAAGACATAAAGTAAATGGATTAAGTGCGTAACAAACAGGCCCTCCAATGAGTACGTCGGCATCATTTCGCTGCCCCACCGGTGGTACTGTCCATCTGCCAACGCTGCCTCTCCCCGACAACAGATCGCACGACGCGTCAGACGTGGCACGTCCGCCATGTACACAGAGAGCAGAAATATGGACGAGTGTAAAAACGTGTATCTATATTTAGAAGTTTTTAGCACAATGTACGGGCAAATCTGTGATGTGTAACATATGACCATTCTTCAAAAATGATCAGGAGCCTCTGAAATGTCCAAAGATGGAGTTTAAGCGATTTCTATTTTTTCTGCTTTGGCTTTTTTCTCTGCCGCCACTGGACCGATTTTTCTTGGCCTTTGGAATAGTAGTAACCTTGTGTCAAAAGTTCATCCAAATCCGAGCAGTTCTTTCCAAGTTATAGACGGACCAACGTTTGGCGGACAGACAGACCGACGGAAATGAGTGACATGGTTTTTCTAGTGAAGTAAAATCAAACTGTAATCCTAGTATGGCGGGTCATATACTAGAAATTGTATTTTTCTTATACACATCATAACACGATTAAGTTGAAAGTATTCTTATTTTCAAAACTTTAGAGTTTGATTTTTATCCCAGTAACACAGTTGACATGACCCCTCCCACCTCATTCCTCTACCCTCTTGCAACAGAGCCATTGTACCAAACTACTTTGCTCCTACATTTTTCCTTGTGATGCAATTGCATAGCATAGCGATGGTGCGTTCCCATTCACTGAAATTAAACTGTGTGTAAAAGTGTTTACGATCCTCTGCCTGCAGATATTAAATAGATTCAAAATTGAAATCTTATTAAAAGATTGCGTTTTAAAAATCCGTAACTTAGTGGACATCCAACAAAATAAAGCACTGAATATTTGAAGGCGGGTCTTTTTTTCTAAATCCCTAGTAATAATATAAATAAATAATCAGCAATTTTACAAATTAAAAAGCTATTTGGATTATGAATAATATTTATCCAGTAGGAAATTAAAAAATACGGTAGCGTAAAAACGTAAGAGGATTTTAGTTTTTAACTATTTTCTAATTACTCCTATGCAAAGATTGCAAAAATATAGCCGCATGGCTATAAACTGTTTAAAATCGATTTGAGAGGAGAAAGTGTACTTTGTCTAAAGCCAATAAAATAAGCAATGTTAGGAAGTAGTCTTTGGTACGGTTTTATTAATCAGTATAATTGATATAATATAATGGTGTCGCCATTTTGAAACCCTATTTCAGGTCACTTTTTATTTTTTTTTGCAAATCTGCGAGCAGTCTTGAAATCAAGCAAGCATACATTTTCTAGCAAAAAATGGCGTTACGTAAGTTGACTTTGCACTTAACACGCAAATACTTGTGTTTCAAGGGCAAATCTAAGGGGAAATCTATGTGTGAAATATGTACTAATAGGTACCGAGATTGGAAGCGAACCTTCCCCATTACCTGCATCTCCCAACTACAAATTGTTAGCCCCTACAATTTTTTCTGAAAATTATCAAGTGTCTCGGAAATGTCAAAAATCGAAGTTTCCGCCACAACTATACCGATTTTCAAAAACTACTTCCCTCTTTTTCATCCTTGGCATAGTCGTAACCTTGTGTGCAAATTTAATCAATATCCGAGCAGTACTTCTCAAGTTAAGGTTATAAGATTAGTGGATATATCGACAGACCGACATGGTTTTTCATGATGTTCATGTCATGTAACATCAAAAAAAATATATAATATCTCATTTCCGAAATTTTTCATTCAAGCAATTGTTTGCTCGATTCAAATTATATTTGGTGTGCTCCCGAGTCTAATCAAATGCATAAACATTTATATTGAATATATGATGCATAACCGGTGAATACGATAATTGGTAAATTAATTTTTCCTAACTACTTTTTTGCTAAATCCAAGATCGTGACAGTATTAAAAAACTGTCAATTGAATCGGGCAGCTTCTCCACATATGGCATGGCATTTATGACAAATTTTGCCTAAAAGTAGCACAATCCGATTGTAAAATGAAGCACTTGTTAGCTCAAATCAGTTATATTTACACCAAATTCTATTTGCAGGTATGCTCGCGAGCATAACGAAATACATAAACATTGTTATTGAACGCGTGCATAATCCGCTGCGCTGCGTTTATATGCATGCCTCCAGCTGGATATACACTGAGCAACAAAGAAAGTATAACGCCTTCGAATAATTTTATCTGAGACACTATAGCGTCATCTTTGAGAATGTGACAGCTATGTTTCTATCCTCTCCGCACTAATTAGAAGCTTACTTTGAAAAAGTTAGTGTCTCCTAGATGGTGCTGTAGCTATATGCTTATACAAAGTTGGCTACAGCTTCACCTACGAGACATTATCGTTTTTAAAGTAGCTTTCTAATTTTCGCGGAGAGGAGAAAGATAGCTGTGAAAAATTCTCATCGAGAACATTACGATATCTCATCTCATCATAGTTTTTCCATGGAAAAAATTATATGAAAACGGGGGTCTCGTGGCACATCATTTTGAAGATCCTGACGATTACCTTATAACCATAGAATATAAAGTCAATACCTTTACCTACTAAAAAGTGGTGGTACATTTAATAATTACTTGAACACAAACCCACTAATATGCATATCTCTACAAATAATTGTAATTCCCTGCCGTATCCACAACAACAGCGATAAAAACTTGTTTTATTTTTTGTTGACAGTGACAAGAATATCAGTACGAAAACACACATCATTGTACAGTTAAAATATTCCTATTTAGTTTTCGGTTTTAATGCTAGATACTGTTTGAACTATTTTCAGAATGGTCAATTCTCGTCCGTTGTAAGAAAAAATCAAAGAGGTTTTTATTTACGGTGCGACACGATTTTTAATGATCGTTTCCCGAATCGTCCTATCTGTAGAAAATATATAAGGGAACTTGTATCTAAATTTACAGCTACTGGTAGTGTAAACAACAAAAAGCCCCCAGGTCATCCGACCATCCCGGAAGAAAAGCAAGTTCAAATAATTGCTGAGATCATAGTAAATCCCCAACAGTCCACTTCCTCCATCGCGAATGTATGTGAGGGTTGTCCTTCTACTGTATGGAGACTTTTGAAAAAGAATAAGCTAACTGAAGATGACCCTGATCGAAGAACAGAATTCTGCGAGACTGTGACGGAAATCATTTCACGGCTTCCTACCTATATCCAAAATATTTGTTTTAGCACCGAATGTACATTTTTTCTCAACGGTAATGTGCATAGACAAAATTGTCGTTATTGGAGTGACACCAATCCTCACGTCTTCCGGAAAACTCGTACTCAATATCCACAAAAAATTAATGTTTGGGCTGGGGCCTCTATTCATCGAACAAGTTTTAACCGGGGAACTGTATTTGGATATGCTGGAAAATTCTATGACCCTCTAAATCATAATGAATGCGATGATATTGTATTCCAGCAAGATGGCGCTCCACCGCACTACCACAGACAAGTTAGAAATTATTTTGATAATTTCCCCGGTCGTTGGATTGGCCGTCGAGGTCCTGTTGAATGGCCAGCTTGCTCGCCAGATTTGACACCTTTAGACCTGTTTTATGGGGCTATTTGAAGCAAAAGGGGTACAAAACTGAACCTGCTTCAATATGGGATATACGGCTGAGAATAACAAATATACGGCTGAGAATAACAAATATTTGTAGAAATATCGATGTTTGAAAATGTTCGACGCGAAATTACGGAACGGCTGTTATTGTGTCCAGAAGTTCAAGGCAACCATTTAAAGCATCTTCTAAACTGAACTCAACGTATTTATTCGAATTATCAAGTTAAATGTCAATGTATTCAGGTAATTATCAAATGTACCACCATTTTGTAGTAGGTAAAGGTATTGACTTTATATTCTAGAGTTATAAAGTACTCGTCAGGAGCTTCAAAATGATGTGCCACAAGACCCCCATTTTCATATAATTTTTTTCCAAGATCGCGCCCAGCGGCCATTTTGACATTCTCATCTGTCAATTTTACTCTAAAATATGGTATCTACGCATCAATTTCATCACCACAAGTTTTAATTTTTTGAATTGATCCGTTCAAAAATTCAAAGGGGAGTGCGACATTAAAGGAAAGCACTGTATAGTGGCACTTTAAACCATGACTCCTACAGTATGCTGCAGGTGACGTTCTACTAAAAGCTTTACATCATGCCTTTCTTCGAGACAGCTCCAGAAAATACTGAAACCCAATTTTTACTACAATATCGCTCCAGTCAGTCTCATCCTTTCGCCCATTGCACATGTGTGGGATATGATGAGAAGAAAAGTGACATCTTTACCTCATCCTCCATAAACGCTTTCAGCTTCTTGAAACCAAGATGGAATGAGACACCTCAAGAAAGCATAAATCACCTCATCAGAAGTACGACAACTGGGCGAATGCATATTGCGAAATACAGTGATACAGCAAATGTTTTCAGCTCAAAATTTGATCACAACCTTCTCTTGCTCATGTCTAACTGTATACAAAACTAGTGTAGTGAGTATATGTTGCTTACCATCTAACCAACCAACAAGCGCGTTATTGAATTATGGATCTCTGTTGCACGTCAATTCCAGAGGCTGCCGGAGCTGATCAAATTATGCAAGGTGTGGATATAGTCGTCGAACGTCATAACTCAGTTTGTATTAGTTGTCATGGTGATGTCACAATTTCAGGCTATAACAATAGCATACAGCGGGTATCAAATTGAAGAATAGAGTCCAATTGTTTAACATGATTCTGAGAACTTGAAAAAATGATTTGGAGATACGTAATAACTGCTCAAATAGGGATCAACGGATTTTCCAATTGTAAAACCGTTAATAAGAGGTCATAAGTTACTTTGGAACATATTTACTATCCATATACTAACCATATGAACCGCATGAAATATATATTTTTAAAAATAACTTCCACGGCTGAAGGCCTGCGAAAATCTCTCAAACTAGTGTAAAAATGCAGAAACAACGCATTAGGTTTGAGACATCAGTCATCATATAAAGATTTGAGAGTTACAAGTTGTGATGAAGTTTGGACGTTTGTTGATGTGCCATAATTTGTGCAGCGGCGAGGCGGATGACGGCCGGCATAGCTTCATATTGTGAAGGAATTATTTTCTAAGCCATTTATGGGTATTATGTTTCATCATACACATAATTTCTCTAGCGTTTATTGTTTTTACCGAAGGGAATCTAAGTTGATGTCACATATTTTATTCTATAAAAACAGCCATGCTATTTTTCGGCAGATTTAATGTGACTGTACTCAATTTTAGATCATAGATAGCAATATTTCAGAGACGTCCAAAATTAACACTATAAAAATAGGACCTGCAGGGGCATTATGTATCTCGAAAAGTGACATTGTTTAGGTTTTCCTATAAGCTGTCAACTTGGAACTGTTGTTAACATGACGTGTACTCGTTGTAACTGTACGAGTTGCCTAAACGTCACGGCGTGGAGAAACGGCAGTGCTTAGGTGCTTAGTGAGGATTTGTGTGCTAATAATCTGTGTTGATAATAATTTTCTTGGTTTCTTGTCTCAAACAGACTTACAAAGCTAGAAATTAGTTGCGCAGTCACTGTTTCTTATTGATCCTGGAAGTTACAAATGCAAAATTTGCAGAATTTAAAAAATGAGAGAGATAAAAAAAGAAAATCCCTAGATGGTGAAGTAAATTCCAACTATTACAGGTGAAAAAATAGACAGGAATATATAGAAAAGGTTATTACTTATTACATTATTTTTTATTTACAGTCATTTAGTAGAAAATACAAATAGGGCCTGGATGTGAGGCACTGTGCAAATGTTTTGTGTGTGATCTGTCATTCCTAATTTTTTCTTGGCTTTGAAGGTAAATTGAATATAATTTTTTGAAATAAAGCCTCAGATATCATTTTGAACATAACCTCTCCTCAGAAAGGACAATACATAAATAATCCGTCTGACACAGCTAGTACATATGCTCGTATTTTATGGGCAGCATATTCGTTAATAATTTTCTCTGATTTTATACACATACAGACCAATACACACAATCATCCACATGCGATATTGCTACTCTGCTACTCAAATTTTTTTCTTCTCTACAGACTATCTCAGCATTCTGTAACCAACAAACATGCTGGAGAAATGAACTATTTGCACACTGACAGCTACCTAGTCAGCAAGATGATAAAACTGCACATGTGGCGTGGAAAATGAAATATATATTTTTTTGAAAGAAAAATTTACAAACGCTACTAATGTTCTTGAAAGATACATTCTATTTTGAACAGGACATACATGCATTTTTCTTCTTGAGAAGCTGACGGTAATCAACATACCAGTTTTCGATCGTAATAGCAGGAATATTGATAATATACCTCTAGACTAGGGTTACCAGCTATACTATTAAGTACAGTGATTTTCACTAAGTCATACTTTTTACTGTTGAACAAAAATAAAAGAACTGTCTAAAAAGAAAACGAGAATGTGTGACTGCGAGCGTTGATCTTCCCATCTCTATGTGTTAGGCGTGGAGTTGAGCTGCTATAAAGGGGATATACTCGGCCGTCATTTTTATTCCACTCCAAAAATGAGTTCCTTATTTGTTTTGATTGAAATTTTATTTGTAGTGAGGCTTAGGAAGCATTCCAAAATAACAATACAGAGACATTCTGCGAGAAACTCTAAGAAAGATGTATTCAAAAGATTAAACCAATAAAATATTGATGTTTGTTATGTTATGTATTATTATCAAGACCTGGTATTTCAAATTCGACCCACACGATGGGAATCTCGGAATTCAAAGCACTTCCGGATAGAGGTGGCAAAAGCGGAATTTCCGCAAAATTATTTTAGGTTTTTCCTGACTTTATTTGTAGTAGGATTTAGCACATTAGCATTGCCACATTTTCTCTTCTATAAAAGGGCATAATCAGAATTTCAATATGACGTTCCGTCTCCTGTCATCCAGCATCAACTCTTTTTTTATGGACGCAATAATGGATTTTTGAACAGATGAATAAAGTTTTTAATTCTGATTACAAAAATGTATAACGAGTTATACATTGACCTTATGTTATTTAAAAAAACCGAGGTAGGCCTTAAAATTATCTTTGTTGCGCATACCAGATTTTTTCCTGATTTTATTTGAGATACGAAGTCATGTTCAAGCTTACAAATCGGGTTCTTCTTTCGTGTTCCACCGCAATCTTGATTTTTCAATATGGATACTGGGACATTTAAATATTACTACTAAGAATAATATTACTTTACTTAAATGGGTGAAGTTTATCGGGATATAAATAAATGTATTATATTCATAACTAAATGCAGGATTAAAAATTGCGTTCGATTGCGCAACACTTCAATAAGACAAAAAAAAAACAAAGTTGAGGATGGAAATAGAAAGGAGAAACGTCTGATTGAGAATTTGACTAGGCCCTTTTGTAGAGGAGAACGAGTGGCAGTACTAATACGCCATTTGTTTCAAAATTCTATTTCAAATAAAACCAGGAAATAAACAACGATTTTTCATTAAACACGGTATACGAAATAAATGACTATCTGATAATTTCAAGGCCTACCTAGGAAATTCTATTTTTTTTAAATAACTAAGGTTTGACAATATCTACGTATGACATATTTTTTTTGGAATCAGAATTAACAACTCTATCCATCTGTGCAAAAATTCGTTAAGGCGCCCGTTATAAAAAATAGTTGATGCTGGATGGCAGGAGACGAAACGTCATATTGACATTCTAATTTATACCTTCTTATAGAGGAGAAAAAGTGGCAATGTCAATGCCCAATTAATATTAAAGTCCCACTACAAATAAATTCGTTTTTTTCCGTCTCTCTCCGAAAGTATTTTGGATTTCAAAATTTTTTGCGTGGTATCTTGTTACCTAAATACGCAACTTTGCCCCAATTTAAGCCACTTCGTATCTGAGATCCCATTTTTCTTTTTAAATACTGTTAATTTTCCTCTTTAGAACACATTATGCTTTATTTCTTGTAGAAACACTTGGCAACCCTACTCAATGCAGTGCCAGCCATTGCTACACATTTGGTTTGGGGTTACTCTAATAATATAGAGAAACGTTTCTTTGTGGATGTTTGTAGACTTATGTTATTGGTGATATGCGATTAAGCTTGTGCCCCCTTTTGCCTCCCAAGCTTTAACCCAATTTGGCAACATCGCAAAACAGTCGGTATCGATTCGCCGTCAGAGTGCCGCCGCCGCCGCTGCCGCGTTGAATGATGTCCCCTCCCCTTTGGCTAACCACCCCTTACCCAACCAATATAACCGGGGACCCCCCTTTTTGCATGCGACCGACCCCATGCCAGCGAGAGGGTGAGAGAGGGTGATTTTTTAATTTTTTAATGCGCTGCTCCGCGCGGCAACGCGGTAGCGGCGGCATTTTTCACTTGTTTTTATTTTTTGTACATTTCGGATTCGATTATCCGGTGGGGCGTGTTATGTGGCTGACATAATATACAGGGTCATTCGCGGTCCAGAAACGCTAGTAGATGAAGCTTTGATAGACCTCGTAGAGATATCAACCATGTCTTAAATAAACACTTATGAGACGGGGGTTTCTATTTTATAATCCTGAGAAGTTTAAAACAGCGAATAATTTCCATCACTTTTAAAGAAAATTTCATTTTCCATCAGAAAATACGTGTCATGTGCTCAGCTTTCAGTTTGGTTCGTACGAGTATTTTTTGGAATTGGCGCTATCGGAAAAAAGAGATCAGGGAAATTACTTCATATTTGAGATTTCTACTTCAATGTTCAGAGTCAACAAGTTGTCTAGATATTGTCCGAGCTTATCTACTACGTCCTGCAATGGTTGTTTCTGTAAGAACACGCCCCAACATTGAAATAACCGTAAATTATAAAACTAGTTAGTAGTAGACAATGTCAAGATGATTGAAATTGGACCCTCACCATTGGGATCCCGAAAACGGTAAGAGATACCGAGTCGCTCATCTAGAGGCAGAGTTGCGTATTTAGGTAACTTACGCCGCTTAGAAAGTTTCTGAATTCAAAGTACTTCCGGAGAAAGAAAAAAACGAATTTTTCCTATATCGTTTGTTTTTCCCTGATTTTACTTGTGGTGGGATTTCATCATGAATTGCACATTCACATTGCCATTTTTTCTCCTCTAGAGATGGCATAATTAGAATTTCAATATCACGTTGCGTCTCCTGTCCTCCAGCATCAACCTTATTGCGCCATATTGGATTTTTGCATTCTCATAATTCTGATTTCAAACATGTGTCTAATATGTCATGTATTGACATTGCCAAACCTTAGTTATTTCAAAAAACAGAATTTCCTAAGTAGGTTTTGAAATTATCAGGTAGTCCGTTTCATATACCAGAAATATCGCGAAATCATTTTTATTCTTTGTTGACTTTATTTGAGATGGGATTTTACAATGTCGTAGTTGGTTACCTTCCGATTTCCATCACCAACTTTGTTTTTTCATATGCACGCTATTTTGGAACATTGTACATTTAATTGGATTTCTCAGTCCTAAATTCGGAGATGTATTTCCTTAATTGGCCATCTTAGGCAGCAGCGGTGGCCGCAGTAGTAGACTCTTCGGTCTCCTGATCAGTCGCCGTGCGCTGTGCGGGTTCGAGTGCCGTCCCAGGAGAAATTTTTCTCTTAGCTATGGATGTTGTGATTGTCCGTAGGTGGTAGACGGTCTCTGACTGTCGAACGAGGAGGTACCACCCGGCGGATCTCGTAGGCGGAGCCAGAATGTGTGCATGTTGCATGTACACGTGTTCCCTCGCCAGAGTCTGTGTGGCGTTCCTCCTTTCTCATGTATCGCCCTATAGCGGTACCCAATGGGTGCTTAGGCCTTAGGCCTTCGTGATAGTTGGAGTATAAAAAAAAATTGGCCATGCATTTTTTTGTTGGAACGAAAATTATAAGGAAATAGCAATAATCATAAATAAGCAGAGGTAGATCATAGCGTATGTTCAAAAGGTGTCGGTTATTTTGTAGGCAAAGCTTGATTCTTCTCAGTAGATTGTTCACTGCTCGGTTTATTTCCATTCCTCTCGTACTTCCAAACACTGTTAGTATGTTCAATTTGAGGTCTTCAAAACTGTCATATGCTCCCTGTGCATAAACTGACCATACCTTTTTCATGGCCAACTAGATTTCGGACTGACATGACAAAATTCCGTCCATATGAAAAAACAAACTTGATTAAGTCGAATTGAAAATATGACTACGCCAAGTATAGCATGCAATTTACATCTAATTCTGATCTCAAATAGTCAGGAAAAAATAAAAATGATTTTGCGATAAATCTGGTATATGAAACAAATGAAAAACTGGTAATTTCAATGCCTACCTGGGAAATTCTGTTTTTTGATAATTAATGTTCGGAAATGTCAATGTATGACATATTATACATTTTTGGAATCAGAATTAAAAACTCTATTCACCTCTGCAAAAGTCCAATAAGCGGCATTTTGTTCGTTATCTAAATACGCAGCTTTGCTTCCACTGAAGCGACTTCGTATCTCTTACCGTTTCCAAGAAGCCAACGAGAGGGTAAAATTTGGAACACCCTGTATGTTAGTAGAAGTTTCTGAGGCATGCTTTCAGATGAAGAAAAATTTTCGTGTAAAACCTCAAAGCAAGAACGCGAGAAGTACTTGTAGTGATTTCCGCGAGCATCCGAGACACTTCGTTGACTTCCAGGTTACCTGGCCACTCTAATTAACCAACACCCTGTATATAGAGATTGGAAGCATATCATACCCTCGACACAGACGTCTGACGCACGGCACGGTGCCGGTGGAGTGTCTGAGACTGGCCTTTCACTTGAAAGCTGCTGCCTGACAAAGGTCACATCCAACGCAGCAGAGCAATGAAATGGTAACGACCATTTCAGGGTTAAACCCATAACGACGACCGCCACGAAAACAAGAGCACCAAAGATGTACGACTCTTGCCTCTGCTATTATTATACCAGTCGACCGCCACTTTAACGCAATAGTGATGTAACAATGATATTCATAAGATATTTGTGTGGTAAAAAAAATTCAATAAAACTTCTTTGTTGTTTCAGAGCCATATGACTCTAACGTGTTTTAAGACGAATCCTTTTGGTGTTCGTAATATCATGTGGCTTGTCCTCTCCAATCGTCGGACAGCGTTGTGGCAGATCAGCACGAAACTACTCGTACTGAGTTACTACAACATCCTGCTTTCGTCCGCCCGACCAAAGACGGCCAACCATGGACATCTGTTTCGTGCTTTTTGGCTACCCATCAGCATGGTTTAGACTTCAGTCGTCTCTGGATAACGAACGAAAGAATAGCAACTATCCTCTAACCAAAAGGTGCGATCTAGCGAAATAAGACAGCGCAACGCGCCATCTATTGCCAGAATCCACCACTGCGAACAGTGTGTATCCACTACCGGTAAGAATTGTCAAGATCTCAGTCCATAATGGTAGTGCAGTCACCAGTGTGACCTCTAGATGGAAGACGATCCTAGCTGCTTTGTAAATGAGGTATACTTGTCACTAAATATTAAAAATTAAAACATACTGCTTTCGTCTGTCCGAACAAAGACAGCCAAAGATGAACCGCTGTTTCGTGCTTTCGACCAAGCATGCTTGCTGATGAGCTTTAGTATCCAGGAAGCTCAGTACGCAAGAAATTGGAATCCAATATGAAATGTTGCTAGGATACATGAAGATGTTTCAAAACATAAATCAATAGTACCCATCACTAGCAGTACGTACTTTTCTCATGTTATCCGCAACAGTCAGTCGGACACTGGCACGCTGGCAATGAGAAGCCGTGTAATGATAAAATGAACAACACGCGCAACTGTTGTATGTAATTTTAAACGTGCCAAGCATTTCGTGCTTTGGATGATTTGCACATTTCATCTTGATCGATACTTATTCATTTAGGTTTGACCACCAACAGCCAAAACATCGTGATAATCGCTTCGTCCTTTGTAATTGTTGACCATAGACCCAGATGATTGAGCATTCCACTTGTTCGAACACTTGCACTTGACCATTCTCTATTTACTCAGGTCAAAAGTCAATGCTGGTAAAAATTGCTTCAATTCTTCAAAAAAAAAATCAATAATTGCTGAAGGCATGGAGTCGAGTGGTGCAAGAAACTGCAATTTTGTGAGCTATTAAATGGGTACGTTGTCGATTCTCTTTCTGTATAGCCAAAAAATGGAGTGTGGGAGTTCAAAGGTCGAGACACTGACACTACATAGTACAGAGTTTTGCAGTCTGTATTCCTCACTTTTGACTCTAGACATTTACAAACTTTAATTTTCATAAATTCAGCATCTCGTTTCATCATCTCAAACCCTTTAGATAGGAGGAGCTGGCTGAAGTACTGACGTTGATCTAGAGGCATGAAGACTAGAAGGTAAGCTCATAGAGTGGGGATGAAGCCAAATGTATCGAGAATGAAGGTGGGCTATCTACTATAGCCATTGCATCAGAAATGTATTTCAGGTTATGCGCTTGTGGCATCCCTCTTATGCCTGTATCTCTCTCTCTCTCTCTCTCTCTCATGTGCATTTGTATAGATGCGCAGAATCTCTAAGCGTACTACATTTCCGAGTGTCACACCCTCCTAACCGCCAATATTGGCTTCAAACGAATACGTCTTCTCTTATGCACCTCCTATATAAGTTGAGTCATTTATTTTAACAGTGAGTAGATCTGATCAAAAGAAATGTTTGTTTCCTTTACCATTTTTCTGGTAAAATTAAAGTAACCAAGTTATAGCCCTTTGGAAGTTTGAGTACCGCCCTGTCTCAATAACAATATTATGTGCTCGTGTTTGGCAACAACGGATATAATCCGCCTTATCGGTTCATCGCATCGGAAACAAAAAAGCGAAAGAATTTGGAACGATGTTTTTACAATTATTTTATTCAGTTGTATACAGTCAATGTCAGTCGGTAACGCGTGAGTGAATAGTGGTGTCTGTTGCGTGGCTCAAACGAAATCAAAAATGGCACATGTTTACGAAAATGCTGAACTTGTGGACATGATTCTTATTTACGCGGCATCACGGATTTATGCGGATCGGTTTCCCAATCGAGTGCAACCAACCCTTCGTGCCTTTGTTAATGTAGTACAAAGGGCTCGTGAATTAGGTGACTTAAGACCTCACAGGGGAGGGCATGCCGGTGCTCCAAGACCGCACGATCAAATACAGGTCCGCACTGAAATACTTGTCGGGAGGATACTTTATAAAACAAGGTAACATTTTTTTTAATTTTTTTTATTTTTACACACATATTTTGGTTTATCTTCCTTCTACAATCATTATCTGAAAATTAATGACTCAACTTCAAAGTGACCCTGTATATATATATATAGTCTTCATCTCGAGTGACTTTCTAAATAAACCTTTCAACCTCATTAATAAGGTGATACCAAAAGATAGGATAGGAATAATTTGAGCTTGTTGGCTAATTAGCAATACGTTACAGCATCACCCTACATGTGGGTAGGCAACGTGTGGATGAGTAGTCCTCCGTGCGTACTTAAGATCAATATGGGCCATAACATAGTCAAACGACCTCAGATCTATTGTGTTATACATGTATGAAGGTATGTATACGATGCTGAAAATAAGAGGGCCACGTGCCTAAGGCACGAAAACTTAACGCAACGCTACCCTCCACGACGAAATGTTACAAGCATTGCCGTGGTGGGATGTGTAGCGAACGATTGAGGGGTTTTGGTGAGTAAGCCGCATGTCTGGCGAATCTCGCACTTCGGGAAAGGAGGCTGAGAGGGCAATCCTGTCGAGCTTTTCTGCCTGAGCGTAGCTGTAAAAGCTTTCCCCTGTCTAAAAAAGGTCTAGTGTGTTAGAAGCAGAATTTATAAAATGGGTAAAATCCAGGGCTCTAGCTAAAAAGGCCAGTCTCGAGAAATAATGCAAATCAAGGCGGAAATGGCCACCACTTTCATCAGATTGCATTTTTCTCTCGCAAAAGATACCGCATTCTCGATAGTCAAATCCCCCAACTTCAAATGTTTCAGTTGTCTCAATCATTTCGTTCAATACTTTAACTTAACCTCACATGCTGCACAGCAAAAAATATAAAAATCAAATTAAACAATCGTGCACTATACACATTTGTTTTTTATCAAGAGAGTTCGTTCTGCCACAGACTGTACGCCGCAGCTAAAAATCTGCAAAAATGAAAAAAACTATCTGGATTTAATTTCCACGGCTCAGCGAACTTGAAAGCATAGCATCAGAATATTACATCTGGCTGTTTCGTTCCCCTCTGTGTGTCCTCTAAATACATTTTTGTCACGAATCATGCACACACGGAACCGCTGGTATCGTTTGTTTAATTTCGATGCAGACAAAAATTCAAAAAATATACAGGATGAACTGCTACGATAAACTTAGAAAGCCTTGCTTGCTGATTTTTGCGGGTCACAATAAAACTACAGGTCTTACATCCGTTTACCTTACACATACTTATGCGGATATTTATTTGTACGAGTTCAAAGACATACGTTTTTTAGATTCGTCTCAGATTTTCTTGTCAACGGATACGTTTTCAACATTTATGCTTGTCATTGTCAGTATGACAACTTGCTTGTCATGGGCATACGATTTGAGTTTACCTTTTGTTGGTATTCGGTATAAACATAGCAATGACAGCAGATATAACTAGAATGTCGAAAGTCTGTGTTGAAATTATTGGAGTGAAAGAAAGCAACGGCCCTTTATTACCTAGTTGACGTGCTTGTGCAAGAGCGAGTAGCAGCTGCGTTAAGGATGAGCTTACGTAGTGTGCAATTTTCTTCGGAGAAGTTACTTTCCGCATATGTACAGTTAGCCAATCTTTGTTTATTTCGTATGGCATTGTGAGGTAACCAGTGTAAAGAACTATACAAGTTTATAATACCAAACAACTTTATTTCTTACATACCATAACACATTATCACAATATTATCAGTGAACGTAATACAATTAAACACTGTCATAACACCCGATATGAGTTACGAGCAAAAAATGTTTCTAAACAATGAAACGAGCTCACCTCTTATGATTTTTGAACATTTACCGATTGATTTAAAACCAATTATATTAAGCTTCAGGAACCAATTGGAAAAGCATACACTGAAGAAACAATATTCATGATGTAATCTCAAGTAAATATTTTTTCTACCAGCGTGCGGACATTACTCACTTTCGACACGCATCTGAGTGCAGAAAGTAGCACTTTTCCGGAGGCATTATGTGTTATTCTTATTAAATTGCCGGCACTAGTGCTATTTCGAGAAGTTTTCATAATCCAAATAAGTGTTCTTTTACTTTTAATATTGTGAATATTTATTATAAATCAATTATTGATGTTGTTGTAGTTGATGATGTTGATTTTACAATAATTAAATTTCTAATAAAACATAGTACGTATTTGAAATTGTGGGTTCATTAACTTCTCGCGCTGCGCTGTTATACCTGACACTCGCGTCGTCGTCGACGCGTGTGGAAAAGTCACTTTCCGTACTTGTTAGGTAAATAACTATTACACAATATAATCAGGCTCTTTTCCTTTTTGTTTTCTATCTATTACAATTCAATATACAATTGATCCATGTACAAACATTGCCTTCTATAGATATATTTATTTACTCAATTTATTTTATTTGTGTTTATGGAGTATATAAATATTACTACTACTAATACTTGGTTCATTACCAAGCGATTGTAGTCCAACTGTCTGAAGCAAGATGGAAAGCGTGGACATGGAAAGTTCTAATATTATTTGTGTGTTACCTACTTATCGATTTGGTTCCTGGCAAAGGTTTTTGGCACCTCAAAGGCAGATTCTTGATATACAGGTACACGTGCCGATACAAAAACCGTAGTCCTGTTTTTAGGGCAGAACGTAGGTCCAAAACAACAACAAAAGTGCCAATGAACGTTGTTTAAGAAATGCCCACTTACAAAAATACGGAGTGTTACGTTTATAATTTTATAATGGAGAAAAAATTATATATGTTAAGCGAAGGTACTGACTTTTGTATTCTGATATTTGCGTTCTAGATGACATTCCCAAATCAGTGCAACTTTTTATATTCAACTACAACTGGGTAGGTAACACTTAAGAAAATTATGATAAAAAATGACTTGGAATATACTATATACTTCGAAGTTGAGTCATTTATTTTAACAGTGAGTAGATCTTATCAAAAGAAATGTTTTTTTCGTTTACCATTTTTCTGGTAAAACTAAAGTAGCAAAGTTATAGCGCTTTGGAAGTTTGAGTACCGCCCTATCTCAATAATAATATTATGTGCTAGTGTTTGGCAACAACGGATATAATCCGTCTTATCGGTTCATCGCATCGGAAACAAAAAAGCGAAAGAATTTGGAACGATGTTTTTACAATTATTTTATTCAGTTGTATACGGTCAGTGTCAGTGGGTAACGCGTGAGTGAATAGTGGTGTCTGTTGCGTGGCTCAAACGAAATAAAAAATGGCACATGTTTATGCGGATCGGTTTCCCAATCGAGTGCAACCAAACCCTCGTGCCTTTGTTAATGTAGTACAACGGGCTCGTGAATCAGGTGACTTAAGACCTCACAGGGGACGGCATGCCGGTGCTCCAAGACCTCACGATCAAATACAGGTCCGCACTGAAATACTTGTCGAGAGGATACTTTATAAAACAAGGTAAAAATTTTTTTATTTTTTTTTATTTTTACACACATATTTTGGTTTATCTTTCTTCTACAATCATTATCTGAAAATTAATGACTCAACTTCAAAGTATATTGATTAGTTTACTGTCAGTACATTAAAATAATTTGTAAGTCGAGCGAGTCGCACAGCAAAACTTTCCACTTCACCATTATTGGAAGATGAAAGCAAAAAAATATCGCTTACATTACTCAAACTTAGTTCTCTCGGCTTGTCTTTTCATTTTGGTTGCAGACATTAAGAAAACTCCCTTAAAACCCAGTAAAACTTCACGACAACGTTGCTGGCAACTCCCCGGTCTGCCATCAAAGAACAATCTCGGAAGCGGTCCGAGCAACTCTCGCCTCATTGTCTCAAGTTCCGTACTCCACCAGATGCTGCATCGGTCATTAAAAAATATTTTCACTTCAGATTTTACGTGTAAAACGAGTGGCTGGAGCATCCGCGATTTGCGCTTTAACGTATCTCGATAAGGCGTCTGGAATAAGTTTTGCAAAATTAGTTCAATAAGAGCATGTTATAAGAAAAAAAAAATAAAGGCGAAGATCCGTCACTCGGATTATGATATTCTTATATGTATATTCACCCGCGGGCCCAAAAACTACCCCTAGAAGGCGGGGAATTTCGGATGCCAGATACTGATAATCCCATGTATTTTCGACGCCGAGTCCGAAATTGAGGTCAACGTAATTTTTACACCCCCAAGATCGCCCCCGGGACCAAAAACTACCACTTAAAAGGACGCGCGTTTCGGCAATCTGCTGAAGCCCTAGACCCTGACGGTCCTGACAAGTTACGGGTTGGACGATACATACGAAATCGAAAATGTTTAAAAGTTACAAACCCATTCCTGTACGTGTGCCAGCGGATGTATGGACCAAGTTAACAGGAAATCAGGATTCAGCATCGAAAAGTACATGGGGATACCATGCACCTGCAGCTGGCTTCCCACTACTTTTTCACCTCTTGTACGGGTACTTTTTTGGGCTCGGGGGTGAATTCCCGGATTCGAATTCAGCGTCAAAAAATGCATAGACATTTCATTGGTCTGTTTCACGGATCTCGACCTTTTTTGTTGTGGGGCTGTGTAAGCAGACGAAGATTGGCTCGTAGTTTTGCAATCATTATCACAGTTATGAGAAATTTTCCAAATGACCACTCATCTGTTTCAACAGATGATCATAGTTCAACTGAAATTTTCAATAGCCTTTTAGCTTAACATTATTTTCCGTTTGACTATACAAAAGTGTACAACACGATAAAGCAGCAATACTCACAAATTCAATATACTAATGGCATAAAACAACATGCACACAAGAATAATTGAAGAACGCCGACAACTGCGAACAAGTTTAAAACTTTTCATGAAAAAATGCGTCAAGAATATAATACGGGTGAGAAGCCAAAATATCGTTAATACATCTCTCGAAAAGTTGGATAGACATGTCATCCTTAACTGAAGTACGTAACTATAGAGGGTGTTTCCTGATTGAATGACAATATTTAAGGAAGTGATTTTTTGTTCCATTTTTAGAAGAAAACTTAAGATACTGTGTGGTAAAGTTGTACAAAATGATCATTTGGCAATGAACTGACTTTTATTCAAATAAAAAATGAAATCTATATTCATTCATGAGCAGGACTCGATCACTTGAAATAGTTTAGTTAGACGCGCGGCTTTCACCTAAAAAAAATAAAATCTACTTAGAATTCACACACAAATTAAAAATTCTGGTTGTAACGTTCGATGAAAATTTGAGATTTCATAATCGTATCAACAGTATTATACAAACATCTTATTCAAAATTAAAAATTTTATATGCGAGCAAACACGTTCTTAGTACCAATTTAAAAAAAAACCTTACCGGAATCATCAGCCATCCCACAATACATTACTGTATACTTTATCTGAAGTCACTTGAAACACTGTGAAATACCGGGTGCGTTTTATATATCTATATTTAACACGCTCTGTTGCTGCAAAAATCGCCAAATTTCGCAGCAAATATCCCCCGTATAAGCTCAAAGTCAGTTTCACCGGTCCACGTGGAGTAAAGCACGCCTATGCGTGGACATAGCCAATGAGAAAGCGTGTATTTCAGAGCTCCGAACAAGTGCAGGTGGCTACTGAAAATTGAAACAGTTTAGCCAGTGCCGTGTAGCGGTGAATAAACGTGTTTTCTTTAGTCTGTCCGTGTTTTTTCATAGATTTTATTAGTTTGTGTGTTTTTGACTTTTGAATACTCAGTTTACTTGTTGATTTAATTGTTGTGTTGATTGTTCTTGTGTGTCCTAAATATGGCTCTTTGGAGACCTTGGGAAAATGCTCCAAGCCACGAGGAGATGGTTGATGAACCTGTGAAGGCAGAATTATTTCATAAAGATTTAGAGGAACAGACCCAAAGAGTAATCCTAAATATGTATGATTGTCTGAAAAACGAAAATCCAGATTCCTCGCAAAATCAAATTTTAAACAGAATTTGTATCCTGACAAAAATCAGTCGGTCTACCATTTATCGGGTTATAAAAAGGGGAGATGTAGTCAACCTTTCCTTCCACAGAAAGCGCATAGGGCAAAAATTAAAAAAGAATAGACGTGGGTTTTCAGAAAGATATTCGTCGTATAATATACGCATTTTATAAAGAAAATTTGGTGCCCACGTTGGAAATGATACGGGATAAATTAAAAGATTATCCTGAAGATTTTTATAATTACAAATGCTTAGACTCACTGCACTGTATTGTAAAACTGTGTGGTTTTCAATACAAAAAATTAGATAAAAGAATGGTGATTATGGAGTCGTCTCGAATCGTTGAATTGCGCCAAGAATTTTTGCACAAAGTTAAAATCTATAGAGAGCAGAAAAGAAATCTTAATTACCAAACATTTCCCCAAATTGAGTGATTATTATGGACAATGCGCCATACCATTCCCGACAGAAAAACAAAATTCCGAATACAGGCACAAAAAAAAACAAGACATTATTGATTTTATGAAGGATAAGGGAATGGAAATACCACAAAAATCAACCAAAGCCATATTATTGGATCTTATTAAAAGACAAAAATTTGAAAAAGAGTATGTTGTTGACAATCTGCTTCAGCAAAATGGCCATGAAGTATTACGTCTACCTCCCTATTACTGCATTTTTAAACCGATTGGGTTGGTCTGGACTGCTTCAAAAAAAAAAGTAAGAAAACATAATCAGACCCCTCAATTAAGTGAATCGCTATTGGCCACAATAAGAGATGCAGTATCTCATATTGCTGCCACAGACCTATGGAAGCAGTGTTCTAGGCATATTATTGAAAAAGAAAATGAATATTGTGTTTTGCCTCCTGTAAATCCCGTTGTAATTCCTCTACAAGATGACTCTAGCGACAGCTCCGAAGGCGAGGATGATATATAAATACCTATAATGTAAGTCTTTATATACCTTTTTATATACCTACCTGCTATGTAAATATTTGCCTATGTCAAACGTTGGAATTCTGTAATTTTTCCATTTCTTAACTTTCAGTCAACATAAATTAAACTCCCAATATAAGTATTTTTTATCCCAAATCACAAAAATAAGAAGATAATAAAATCCATTTATTGTGATATAAAAACATTATTATTATCGTTCTAAATAAATGACCGCACGCCTATGATACGTCATGAAATTACAAAGGACGCGCCGACCAAAGGTTTTTATGCTATTTCAAGTGACTTCAGATAAAGTATACATACTTATATTACAGCTGCCTGGATAGTATGGCGAAGAAACATCTACAGAAAGTGCAAAATTTGTGCTGTCAATTTGTTTATGGACTAAGAAAGTATGATCATATATCAGCAAAGTTGACAAAATTGGTTGGCTGAATATGGACTTAGACTACCTAACTTTTGTACATAAATTAATAGTGACTTCCACACCATCTTATTTATTTGAAAAACTTATATACCTTGTCACACTATTCCAAAGATGCTCCCCATATAACGCTGAGAATTATATAATCAGGTGAATAATGAGATGAAAAAATACGCAATATTATTATTTAAAAAGAATATTAGGCATATGAAGAGAGATATAGCCAGTTTCACGTTGTGATTTTGAAAGTAATTTACATTATTCTCTAAATTCCTGTATAATCTAATTTCTTAACAGGGTTAAATGTGAGAGTAGCCATTGGCTAAATTTCGCCCTAATAAAGCCGGAATAATAATATTATTATTATTTCTCCGCATAATGTTATTGTCATATTAACGATATTCTTATAATCATGCAGACACACGGTTTTTTGTTTTAAAAAATCAAGCATTCAAATTTCTTTAGACATGATTGGGGTTTTCAAGAAAAATTTTGGCGTACCATCAATGTCTGCCAAAAAAGCAGGTTTCCCTACCAACGCTACTTGGGAAATTTAAAAAAATGATGCACATTAAAAAAATACCTCTTGATACATAGTAGTACAATCTGCGAAATCCAAAAGTTCGCCAATTTTGGCCCAACAGACCAGTTTAAAAATAGTTTTATTTAATCACAAAAAGCAATGTTTAAACTTGGCGACCTCAAAAATCATAATTTTTAAGGGTTTTTAAGGTAGCTTTTTTTTGTTCGGAGGTATCCAAAAAAACTGGAAAAAAATGTCCTGGCAAAAAAGAGATTTATTAAAAAAAAATTGGCACCGTGTTCGGGTACCTTTAATGGATAAAAATTCTGTTAAAAATTACAATTATTAATTATTTAAGTTAAAGGAAAAACATTGTTTTAAAAGACCTTGCAGAATACTGCCAGATTAGTTTGTTTTGAAGCTATTTCAAACTTGTTTTTAGGCCAGAAAAGCGAACACGTACGCCAAATTTCATTTAAACATATTAAATGGTCCTCGGAAAATGCGGTTTTTGCAATGACCGATTCAATTAAAATTCATATGAAATGGTAGTTCAAGAATGGGGCTAAAAAATTCTGAAGAAAGTATTGAGGCACCCTTAATCTGTGATTTTTCGAAAGAGAATAATTGATCGCCTATCGACTCGATAAGGGAGAACCATTCGATCATTATAAATCGATTGATCGTTACGTCCGCACTTGTGCGAGCACTTAAGATCGAGTTTGAGGTTTTTGCCTGCATCACCGCGATTTTTTTTCTTTCCAGTCAACGAACCTGCCCGACTCGAGGTCACTATGATACACAATTACAGGTAATGCTAAAGGTAAACAGAAAAAATAAAGTTATAGTACGGTCCAAATAGTGCCAGACTTGGAAAAATATTCAAATATAAGTCAATATGGCAGGCAGTATGCTGCGCTTAGTTTTTGAATGGGTTAAATTAGCCAGTTTGGGATACACCATATTTTAGTGTAAACGCGACAGGTGAAAAGCTTCAAATCAAATTATGTAAAACAACATTTTGGGACTCCTAATGAGCATTTAATGAAAATAGAACATAAAGCTTTCTGTATTTTAAAATCTCGAAGTTGAGCTTTTTTCTAGTATGATTCGCTTATAACTAAACAACTAATCGTCAAAACTCTACAACATGTCAAATCAATCTTCTCTTTTGAATCTATTCGAATACACAAATATGGGGCATTCCGTTTAACAAACGGATTTCTGGCAGTTGAGAATAGTTTAGATTGCTTGTTCTACTGGCGACGCACAGTGGTTCATTCATGCAAAAACCTGGCAAAACTTCCAAAAAGTACTGAAAATGAATGAAAACTATTATGTATTTTAAAGTTAATACCTGAAACAATTAGTTGGTAATGGCAACAATTTTTTGCTTACAGTACCACGTCTATCAAACAAAGTTTGTGGCGTATCATTCGGTAGAATCTAAATTAGTTCTTCCTGAGCAGGACGAGCTATTGAAATATGTATATGTATATGTACTTGTATACTGCAAGGTGGTCGGAACCGATTAATCAACTGAAATTTGTCTTTTGAGTGGACTTAAAATAACCTGCAAATACGTTCTTATAAAGGAACTAATCTCTGATTTGAACCCAACGACAACAAAGAACCTATATGACATGGGTCTGGACTCAAATGCTAGTCTATTTGGAATTTGCCCTCAAAGTGACCTTCAAATGCCTTCAAAGTAACTTCATGCCTTTGATTGCGACTTAGTAACCAGAAAAATCTAAATGTCGTGTGGTTCGGATAAACTGCTCTTCTAACTTTGGCATGTCGGATTCTCGTGGCCGAATAGGCTAGAACGCCTAAGCCCATTTAAAATTAAAAAAAAAAAACTTTGGCATGTCCTTCATATGCCTTTGAAGTGAGCTTCATATGTTATAGAAGAGACAAACTAACCTCGGTCTGGAATTCAGCGACCCAAAAACATTCGTTGTAAATGTCGTGGAGATATTTTTTGACAGGTTTTTAGTGATCTGGATCACAGTGAGAAGCCATCATGGTGCCCTGACGAAAAAGCACCCTAGAGAAGTTAAGCTGAATGATAGCACAGCCTCACAAAGAAAAATAAAGGTCGAGATGCGTGAGAAAGATCATGATATTCCTATATATTTTTCGACGCTGAATCCGAATTCTGGATCAAAAAAGTTCCTAGACGTCTAGAATTCGTCCGCAAACCCAAAAAAATACTCCTAGGAGTTAAAATTGAGTTTCGGATGTGAGATGCTGAATCCTAGTTTAAGGACAACGAAATTTGTACAGCTTTCTAATTCGCCACCGAGGCCAAAAACTGAAAACTGAAAAGGTATGGAAAATTCATTTCCGGATGCCAGATGCTCAACCAGGGTATTCTTCAACGCTGAATCGGAATTTGAGGTAAAAAAAACACCTTTCTTGAATTCACCACAGCTGAATCGTTGCATTTTTGGACACCATTTTTTTTTCTGCTACACTCTAGAGCCCGCTGGTCATGAAATGATTAGGGTTGGACCATACATAAGTGTCTAGAAAATTTTTAAAAGGTACAAACTTATTCCAGTAGGTGTGCTAGCTTATGTATATATGGACCGAGTTCACAGCTTAACGCACACTAATGTAAATAGGCCAGGCTTTTCACGGCGACATACATATTATGTATTGTATGTCGAGCTTGACAAGTATGGACAGACCCTGGACGGAATTTCTGGTCAATTTCCCTCGAACGTTGCCTGTCTGGTGCTGCGCTCTCTTTTTCTCCCAAAAAAGAACATGATTCAATCTTGAACAAGTTGAGTCACGGTCAACAATACTGGAAAAAAACTGAAAGTTTTGGAAAACTGGATAGCGTAGACAGGATACTGTTTTCTGCAGCTAAAAACACTTTGTTCTTATGGCATGCTCCAGCATCTGGCACCTAAAATTCAATTTTCACCGATTCTAGGGGTAGTTTGTGGAACAGGGGGTGGACTGTAGAATTTTGGGATCTTTTCGACCACAAATTTATATTAACCTTCTAAAAATACATGGGAATATCATGCTGCAGCATGTGGAATCCGAAACTCAGTTTTAACCCTTCCTAGTGGTAGTTTTTGGGCCCGGGAGGCGAATTTAAGCGTCAAGGAATTCGGGATTTGTCGAAAAATACATAAGAATATTACGGTTTGTCTCACGGATCTCGGCGTTTTTTTATGGGGCTGTGTAATGTCCATTGTCTTGGTTGACTGGACTAAAGGGTAAACATAAAAAATGAGTGGATAAGTAGAAGGTAGAAGGAAGGAAAAAATGTGGTGCAAACCGACGGCGACCGCTGGCATCTGGGCATTGGACACTCCTTTGTGTATAGCGTGTACATTTTAATGGACCCCGTTGTCTCTTGGACGGCAGAGAATGGCAGCCGTGCCAGTAGAGCGAAGTGTGACTGACCGATTGCTGGTATGACGGAAAAGGAGATTAGCTATTTATTCCCTATACAGGATACTAAAAGACCTACCTACCTAGAAATATCACAAAGATCCCATAAGCCTAAATTGACTTCATTTTTTGCTCGTTAAATCTGATTCACAACTTCCCAAAAACACCACCTTACACGCAGGCTCTCTGAGTGCTGTTCAGATTTTCAAGCTGGGTGGAACAAAACTAGTAATGGTAAACTGCTTACACGACTGGCGAGCTGCTGCTAGGCCAACACTGTCCAAACCTAGGTCAAAACTAAAACTCAACGACCTTGCTTGGCGGATCTGGCCTAATTGTTTTTTCTTACGGAGAGTCCAAATGAGGCTTTGTAAAATTTCAGAGCCCTATGTCGAACGATTCGAAGGTTCGGAAAAAGTGTGGATGTTTTGACATCTTTAGTCATGTCCCTGTAATGCAATACGCCCCATAGTATATGATTATTCCGAAGTGATATTAATTTGAAAAATTTGGAAATAATAACTTTTGCATATAGTTTTTTCAAATGACTCAAAATCGGAAATGTATTTATGTTACGCAACTTTTCCTTTTTTAACCAACGTTGTAGCCCTAACTATTTTTGACGTAGCAATCCTTAGCTAGGACACTCAATATGCTAAACTATTAGTTTTTAAAATCTGCGGTAGCCAATGGACATTAAGCAATGTTTTTGTCCGTATACTCTCTATAGTACAATGAAAATGGTTAATTTTCGGCAAAACTATCGAAAATTGGTTGTAAAGGCATATTTGACCGATTTACATCCCCGAGTACAAAACTCAACTTGTATAGGTGATACATTGATCCTTCTCCTCTGCAAAAAAAATTGTGGATTTTTTGTTGCGGAATATAATAAAATCTGGGAAAATTTCAATCGCATTATTTTATTTTTTTATTCCTCCAACAATTGTACTTCAGATTACTCACATATTATGAGACCTAACGCTTTTCAAAGACAGGATTATACGCTGGCACCAAAACAAGGCAGGTCTTGGCTCCGCCATTGTTTCTATTACATATCAACGACCTCCTTTCCCGTACGATCAATCGGATAGAAACCTTTGCTGATGACACCACTCTACATGTAGAAAATCAGAGTGCCCAGCCAGAGAGCTGGAGAGAAGAAGACTGGCAGCGACTTTCTCTTTGACAAGAGATCTGGAAATTATCACTGCTTGGGGGCGTCACAATCTGGTATAGCTTACAAAACACACAGTTTGGATAGTTGTTCGAGTTCTAGCAAAGAGTCGTTCATTTCGGCCAGTCAGAATCGCGGCTAGAGAAAAGCTAGGCTATCTGTTTAGGGCTAAGACGCACTTCTCTGCACACACCCTCATCACTCTGTAGAAGGCTCAGATAAGACCTAGCCTCTGGTAATGCTCGCATGATGTTCGGGGTGTTGCCTCCCCGATCCTATTATCCATTCTCGATGCCGTTCTGTAACGGTTTCACCGTCCGATCGTATTTATTAAATCACTTCTCGATTATCATTTCATTAATCTCATCTCTAGCTTTTTTACTTGGAAAAATTTCCGCTTGGAGCCCGCTTGATGAGGAGTTCCTGATCTGCGATCTTCCTCGCGCTTTCTTTTCACTTGAGCCGCCGATCGAACAAGAGCTAAGAATTTTGTTCTCTGTAGCACAAGGTCATATAGCACCAAGTGCTAGAATTTTGTAGAATGTGTGTCCGAATAGGACAAAATGATTGGGGCCACCCCCTTTCTCTTTCCCTTTCCCTTTGTCTTTGACTTTGCTTTTGCCTTAGTCTTTGACTTTGCGTTGCTTGGCCTATCTATCACTTCACCCATGCATGTGCCTTGGCAGCGCCATCGCCTTTAAGTTCAACTTTGCCTACAACTGGTTTTGAAGCCACTAAATGTGAGGTCACCCCTCATAACTGGGACCTCCACTTCAAAGACCTGGCCATCCTCGCTTCAGTCCAGTCAAAAATGGACCAGCGAAAGATAAGTGTATAAGTTTTATAGCAGCGCCAAAGATTTAAAACTTATTTTGTTCTTTAAAATTGTAATGTAATGAAAATGCTTTTTTTGTTAAATAAAATCTGTTAAATTTTTGTGTTCTGTTTGTTCTTCTATCCTCTAGCCACGCCATGGTCGACACACAGCTACACGCCTGTAGATGTCTTCATGCCACCGACTGAGCTACCGGAAGCTAATGCTAACC
Source organism: Acanthoscelides obtectus (assembly GCA_963669975.1). Taxonomy (NCBI): domain Eukaryota; kingdom Metazoa; phylum Arthropoda; class Insecta; order Coleoptera; family Chrysomelidae; genus Acanthoscelides; species Acanthoscelides obtectus. Next base: position 70,656,176 of record CAVLJG010000008.1, read on the forward strand.
CCCTTTCTGTGATTGTGCAGAAAAGTTGGAATCTTCATTGCATTCCATCTTTTCTGGACTTTTTGCGGAAAGGAAGCGTTGCAGTTCAAAGAAGACCAGTCCGACTGATTGATGATTTTTCTCCAGGGAACAGTCTCGGGACCATTTCGCACCGACGGGCCGTAGGCGATCTAGCTCTCTTCTACCGCTATGCCAACGGGCTTTGCTCCTCAGTGTTCCCCTCCATGATGCCGCCGTGCGATGAATCTGTCAGAGTGCGGCTTCCCTAGCATGTCGAAATTGTGGAGCAATCTGCGTGTGGCTTTTCTCAGTTCTACTAACCGCAGGCAGTTCAAAAATCAGATAAACAAGGTGTTATAGCAGCCGCGGTGCCTCGGTATTTAAGCTTCCACCTAAGCGGGTGCTTCGGTATAAAGAAGGCTTTCCGGAGTTCTATTAACATTAGTTCAAAACTTAAATCAGATCAAGAAGATATATATTCAACTCTTGATATTTAGGCCCTACCTTCAAAAGTGCCTTTCTTATATTCGAACTACCATGAAGGGGTAAGGCCTCACCCATGGATGCCGTGACTCTAGCGAGCGAACACGGGTGCATGCAGCTTGCACACATTCTTAGTATGAAGGTAGCTTTTTGAATATTTCATAACACAGATATTGGTGCAAAATATTTTGCATGTATTAAGTTTGTTTCAAGCAGATATTCGGAACACTAAATTTTTTTCAGACCTTTTTTTTAGAATTACGTAATAATCCTTAGACTCTACTTACACAACATCATTTCAAATTAACACAATGGATCTGAACGAGCGTTCTATTCATTGTTAGCTAAATTCGATAATATATTCACGTAGGCTTGTAAGTAAGCAAACGTTGTTACATATGGATTTGACCATGGACACTTCCTTATTGCAAATACAATTTTTTCGCGGTCGGAAATCTAATCCCAAGCTGTTGGGAGATTTTGCAACTGTGCCGGCAAGGCAGGGGCATAGAATTTGTATGTATACTTTATCTGAAGTCACTTGAAATAGCATAAAAACCTTTGGTCGGCGCGTCCTTTGTAATTTCATGACGTATCATAGGCGTGCGGTCATTTATTTAGAACGATAATAATAATGTTTTTATATCACAATAAATGAATTTAACAATCTTCTTATTTTTTTGATTTGGGATAAAAAATACTTATATTGGGAGTTTAATTTATGTTGACTGAAAGTTAAGAAATGGAAAAATTACAGAATTCCAACGTTTGACATAGGCAAATATTTACATAGCAGGTAGGTATATAAAAAGGTATATAAAGACTTACATTATAGGTATTTATATATCATCCTCGCCTTCGGAGCTGTCGCTAGAGTCATCTTGTAGAGGAATTACAACGGGATTTACATGAGGCAAAATACAATATTCATTTTCTTTTTCAATAATATGCCTAGAACACTGCTTCCATAGGTCTGTGGCAGCAATATGAGATACTGCATCTCTTATTGTGGCCAATAGCGATTCACTTAATTGAGGGGTCTAATTATGTTTTCTTACTTTTTTCTTTAAAGCAGCCCAGACCAACTCAATCGGGTTAAGAATGCAGTAATAGGGAGGTAGACGTAATACTTCATGGCCATTTTGCTGAAGCAGATTGTCAACAACATACTCTTTTTCAAATTTTTGTCTTTTAATAAGATCCAATAATATGGCTTTGGTTGATTTTTGTGGTATTTCCAGTCCTTATCCTTCATAAAATCAATAATGTCTTGTTTTTTTGTGCCTGTATTCGGAATTTTGTTTTTCTGTCGGGAATGGTATGGCGCATTGTCCATAATAATCACTGAATTTGGGGAAATGTTTGGTATTAACTGCTGCTCCATCCACTTTTCAAATAAGTCGGAGGCCATGTCCTCATGATAGTCGGCACATGATTCTTTGATATTTTTGGCAGATAACAGCAAGGCATTAGGTATAAATCCATTTTCACTGCCAGCATGGAGAATAATGATTCGTTTTCCACGGTTGCATGGTGCATTTAAAATGCACTTGTTGCTGTCGTCAACCCAGCCGTACTGCACAACATCATGGGTATCATACCAGGTTTCATCCAGGTAAATCAGATTTCTTTTCTGCTCTCTATAGATTTTAACTTTGTGCAAAAATTCTTGGCGCAATTTAACGATTCGAGACGACTCCATAATCACCATTCTTTTATTTAATTTTTTGTATTGAAAACCACACAGTTTTACAATACAGTGCAGTGAGTCTAAGCATTTGTAATTATAAAAATCTTCAGGATAATCTTTTAATTTATCCCGTATCATTTCCAACGTGGGCACCAAATTTTCTTTATAAAATCCGTATATTATACGACGAATATCTTCCTGAAAACCCACGTCTATTCTTTTTAATTTTTGCCCTATGCGCATTCTGTGGAAGGAATGGTTGACTACATCTCCCCTTTTTATAACCCGATAAATGGAAGACCGACTGATTTTTGTCAGGATACAGATTCTGTTTAAAATTTGATTTTGCGAGGAATCTGGATTTTCGTTTTTCAGACAATCATACATATTTAGGATTACTCTTTGGGTCTGTTCCTCTAAATCTTTATGAAAGAATTCTGCCTGCACAGGTTCATCAACCATCTCCTCGTGGCTTGGAGCATTTTCCCAAGGTCTCCAAAGAGCCATATTTAGGACACACAAGAACAATCATCACAACAATTAAATCAACAAGTAAACTGAGTATTCAAAAGTCAAAAACACACAAACTAATAAAATCTATGAAAAAACACGGACAGACTAAAGAAAACACGTTTATTCACCGCTACACGGGACTGGCTAAACTGTTTCAATTTTCAGTAGCCACCTGCACTTGTTCGGAGCTCTGAAATACACGCTTTCTCATTGGCTATGTCCATGCTTTACTCCACGTGGACCGGTGAAACTTCCTTTGATCTTATACGGGGGATATTTGCTGAGAAATTTGGCGATTTTTGCAGCAACAGAGCGTGTTAAATATAGATATATAAAACGCACCCGGTATTTCACAGTGTTTCAAGTGACTTCAGATAAAGTATACCAACGAATTCAGACTAGGTAGAAGGTGTCAGTCAAGGAAATTTGTCTTCTAGTTTTCATAGTCTGTATTGAGGATCAAATGCACTTGACATAAGTTAATTTTTGGACAGTTTGTCAGTAAATTCATATTTTAGTGTTTTATTTTAAAAGTGCGAGATTTTGCAGATAATTGTGGTGTTAGACGATTACATGATTTGCAAAAGGCGGCACAGGCCTAATGAAGGTAGATGTTCCTACCCGGTAATTATTATTACTGTGTTGATACAACGCTGTCAGTTTGGTAGGCTTGGTAGTCAAATGAGTCCTAAGTATGCGGCAAAGCTACGCAATTTTGACAACAAACAATGCAATGTAAACATATAGGCTTGGCTCTTTCTGATCTATTCGAATTCATTAGTATGAACAGTGCTTTTCAAAAAAGTGCCCTAGCACTTATTTTTTTGAACTGGTTATTACGTAAAAAACATATAGCTGTATGTCAAAAAACGATCAAATGTCAACTTGTTGACTAAGCAATCATGAAATGAACGGCAGCTAGTTGCAAGCAGATGTCTGGTAGGAAGACCTACATAATGTCATAAAAAACTTACATAATGTCACTTTTCAAGTTACGTAATATCCCGGCGGATGAAGCTAAGGAAGCTGAAAGGGGAGAGAAAGTTGATTTTGATCTAGTAATCGGGAAAAATTTCGAAAATGAGAAGCTATGTTTTTTGGAATTTATATGACATCCATCTATTCCCTGGAAAGACCACTCAGATGTTGATAAAATTTTTATACAAGGTGTGCAATGACAGGGATGAAAATGCTATGTAGTTTTCGAATATCGTTCCAGTGGCGGCGGAGTCAGAGACAAAAAACGAAAAAATAGAAATCGCTCAAGCGTTTTTTTTTTGGCGTTTTAGATCCTCCTGGTCATTTTCAGAAAATTGATATTATAAGTAGTTTAGTAATTTCGATATAATTTGAATAAATTTGATTAATATGACAAAACTCCTCACTTTATTTTTATAATCATATTTCGAATGATGTGAATACGGGCGACGTAGTAATATCTATAAGTATGCTTGTTCAGTTAATCGAAGGAATGAAACGTACCTATGTATATTTTAGAGAACTATCTAACGTTAAAAAGCTGATTTCATATGGCTTTTACATCATAATAATATATTAGACATCCACCATATTGACCCTATATTTACCACCAACCCAGATATTTTTTGTGACTGTGTTGTACTTGATGCAGGTTCGGTATCTGATCATAAACTTGTCATGTGTCAGCTTAGGTTAAATAAATTCAAGAGAAAGCAAAGTATTGTAACTTTCAGGGATTTTAAATGTTTTGATGATGCAGCATTCCTTAATGATCTCGCTAATTCCTCCGTCGATGATCTGTTTTTTTTCCCAAACATTGACAGTAAAGTTGACCATTTAACAAATATCCTAGTCGAATTATTCAATAAACATGCTCCACTCAGAGCTGTACGTGTTTCTAAGCCACCTGCGCCATGGCTGAATGATGAAATAAAAAAAGGTATGCAAGCTAAAGTTACTGCGTTAGCAAGATATAAGCAAGATAAGACTGCAATTAATTATGAAAACTATCGTCGCATTAGGAATAAAGTCCTTATTGATATTCGAAAGGCAAAAAAAGAATATCTGGCAGTACTTTCTGAGCAAAATGAATCGAGGAACATTTGGTCAGGCATAAATAAACTTAATATAAAGTCTTGTAGCAAATATACTTTGCCTGATAACATCAGTGATGTTAATCTGATAAACAGGTATTTCATGTCTGTTTGTAGTGTTGATAGTGTGCCGGAAAATGTGTGCGAGTTTTATAGAAGCAATAAACTAAACCTGTCTAATTCTTTTTCTTTGAGAATTTTAAGTCCTCAAGAGATCTTTGACATAGTAAAAGGTCTAAAATCAGACGCTAAAGGCCTTGATACGCTGTCAATTACAATGATCAAAGTTAGTTTACCAATAATATTTTATCATATTGTACACATAGTAAACACTTGCATTGAAAGAGGCTTGTTTCCTAAAGCCTGGAAGAATGCATTGATCTTACCAACGCCAAAAAACAATAAACCTACTGATGTTACTCATCTAAGACCCATTAGTTTGTTGCCCGGGTTGTCAAAAATACTGGAAAAAGCAGTTCAGTTACAAGTAGAGTCTTTTATTGAATATAATGGCATCATTCCTTTAAATCAATCTGGATTTAGGAAATATCACAGCACAACCTCTGCATTATTAAATCTGTGCGACAACGTTATAAGAGCTATGGACAAAAAAATGGCGGTTTCCCTAGTTTCAATTGACTACTCCAAAGCATTCGACAAAATTAACCATGTGCTTTTACTTTCTAAGTTAAAGTACATTGGATTTGACAATATAGCTATCCAATTCTTCAAAAACTACCTCTCACACCGTATGCAGTGCGTTTCTGTAGGCAGCAGGCTATCAGAAGTCAGTATGATACCATCAGGAATCCCTCAGGGCTCCATACTGGGCCCTGTGTTATTTCTCATATACACTTTTGATTTGCACAAATCTGTCGCACATTCCGATTTACTAAGCTTTGCTGATGACACTCAACTCATTCATTATCTTGACGCCTCTTGTTCGCAGGAAGCTGCTGCCTTATTAGAGCAGGATCTGAGCGAAGTGCAAAAATATTCAAGTGACCATAATCTAAACATTAATCCAGATAAGACTCAAATATTACTATTTTGTTCCGACGCAAGGAGAAGTGACGTGGAGAATACATTTAAACTTAACCTTGATGGTTCGCTGCTGCAGATTGCTAATTCAGCTACAATTTTAGGTGTTGAAGTAGATAGCAAATTGAGATTTAGGGAGCATGTTATGTCCTTAGCTAAAAAAACGTATGGTCGAATGAGAGCGTTATATGCCAATCGCCACCTACTGAACTTTAAACTGAGAAAAAACTTTGTGAGTTTCTTGTGTTGCCAATTCTCAGTTATTGTGATATTTTATATTACCCATGTCTTGATGAACGGATGAAAAGCAGGCTTCAAATAATTCAAAACAATTGCATTCGCTTTATTCATGGATTGAGGAGATTTGACCAGGTTAGTGACAAATACAGCCAAATGAAATTTCTAAGAATTGATAAACATGTGCGGTGTAAATACTTAGTGTTTTTGCACAAGTTGATAGCTGCGTCAAGACCTGCATACTTGAGAGAAAAGATCATATTTAATCGAGAAATTCATGACAGGATTACCAGGGACCGTATTATGGTCAGGATACCTTCACACTCTATGACACTCTTCAAGCGTTGTTTCTCGTATAATGCTGCCGTATTTTACAATGCTTTGCCCAGAAAGTACAGGGAAATGTCTTTTGCTAGTTTTCGAAGGCAAATCAAGCAATTTATGCTCACTCTTCCCTGATATTGATATAACTGATTTTCTGAGCCGTTTAGGCATACGTGTACATAGTGTATGTAGTTGTAGTGTACTTTAGTTTAGTTGATTAGTTATTTAACCTTACTGTATTCCTTAGTGTTTCTTATATATTTTTTTTTCTCTTTTTTTGGAATTGCACACAACATCGTGCTTAAAGTACAGACAAAGGTAGTTAAGTGTAAGAGTAGCTCAAGCTAAACTTCGCTATCTTTGTCCCTCACATGTACAAAATATGAATAAAGGCATTATTATTATTATTATTATAATATTAGGTTTAGAATGACGTCACTTTCCTTGCATAGGGAATGAGGAAATGATAAATCGCCATTTTGTGGCGGTCGTCATATTGGATTTAGAATGACTTCACTTTACTTATTACGTTTGTCTCTAAAGCCCTTCAATTTTATATTCATATCATGAAGGACATAATTCAAATGATAGCATTTTGTAGTGTCCGCCATATTGGATTCAGAATGGAGGTATTTCATTTATTGTATATTTTCACAAGATCCAAGCATGTAAATGAAGTTTCAGCTCAAAGATGAGCGGTTCAAGATTCAGTTCCAAAATTTGTGAGACAAAAACTTGTAAAAAATAAAAATAAAATATTGCGAGTGATTTAACAATATATAAAAACGACCGCCCTTCAAAATCTCCTTCACAAGTATTCCTTGCTCTGGTATTCCTCAATATTTCTCGCGCTCTTTGACCTTCCTATAACCCTGTCGAGCAACTTTTCGGTCGATACTGCAAATGGAATTCCTTCCAAGCGGCAAAATACTTGGGATAACTTGATATCGAACAGCAGGACACCCTGACACGTGTATTGCATTTGAAATTGTATGCATAAAATGAGGAGTTTTCACCGAATAGCCTTACTTTTCTCCTGTTCTTCCTTTAGCTACAAGTTTACACGAATGGGAAATTTTCTGATTGTGACTCTAGTTCGTAGTCAGAGATATGGATTTTTTCTATAAGCTTTATGCTAATACACCATCGAACTAGTTCTGAACACAGCATGCGCAGAGCGTAATTACCGTACTAGCAGAAAATTGAACTGATTCCGTAACTGACTGTTACAACAAATTCCGAACTCATTGCGAACCGGCGGGGTTATCACATAAAAAACCTATATATGTCAAAACAAACCGGCAAAATGTCAACTTGCTGACTAGATAGCTCCTAGTGTGCAAATAATTCATTCCGCCCTTGCTCACCACGAGCGCCGTGAGCCGCACATATAGCGTCACCTATGGAGGAATGACTCAATGACATGATCAACGACCATTCTACAAGTCAGTTCGCCAGCATGCTTTGTTGGTTGCAGAATGCCGAGATGGTCTGTAGAGTATATTTCTGAGATGTGACAGAAAGAAAATTACTTGAGTAGCATTTAGCAAGATCATCTGGATGATTGTGCATGAATGATGAAATCAGTGATATTTGCTATGTGAGAAAATTATTACTGAGTATGCTACTCATTAAGTATATTTACTAGTTGTACTAAACTAGTTATTTGTGTTGTTTTCTCTGAAGAAAGGTTATGTTCACAGTTGGAAATTACGATTTTCCTCATTTTTTTGCGTTTTCAAAAACTTTGCGAAGCATTACGGGAAATTACCACCGCGCCCGCGTTGTGTGTAATTGAGCCACATCACAGAAAACTTAGGATTGATGCATCACACACAAAGCATTTCCGCAGTGCCTCATCTAGGCGCTGATTTCTATTTTCTACTTGACATCGCTATATAAATTTGTATAAAGTTCAAATGATTCATAAATATTCCTGACTTGCCTATTTTCTCACCCGTTAGTTGTAATATTCTTCACCAACCAGGGATTTTCTTTTATATCTCTTATTTTCAAAATCATCAAATTTGCATATGTAATTTTCAGGATGAAACACACAGCTCCAAGTTGACATGTAATAGGAAAACCTAAATGTCACAAAAAAACATTCAAAACAACGTCACTTTTCAAGATACGTAATATTCCTGCCGTTCTGGACTAATTAAAACAGTTCCGGTTCTGAGAGAGAACTAAAAGTTAGAATTTGATAGCGCATCTTCGTTTCGAAAGCTGGATTTTGTTGCTGCAATTTTGTGCCTTTTTAATCTTCTCAAACATCAAACCCAAATTTTAACAGCATGTTGTGCCGTTAGTTACGCATATTAAAAATGGGTGACGATGAGGATTACTTTTCAAAATATCAAACGATTCATATGATAATAAAGATCTTTTGAGATGATACTAAAGTATTGATAATTTCAATTAATTTATTTCAATTATGTTATTAGTAACAAACTCTTTTATATTCCTTTCATTTCAAGTCAATTTCATCCTCTGCTACTATAGCAGAACATGCTTCCGCTAAAGGCAAAATGACGAATTCTTCCAGCTTCAAAAAGTACAAAATTTGGTAATATTTCTTCAAAATATTTCACCAAGCTATTCATCTCTTGTTAAATCTGCCATCTCATTGCCCCAATTTGTCAAAAAAGATTGTACAGTATCTCAAAAAATGAGGACATATGGATTTGGTATCAAATTATTTTAAAATCTAGTACTTTAACTTTAAAAAATGATATATGGTATATCCTTCAAAATAGTCTAACTTCAGCATAGCCAAAAATATGCATTCTTCTATATCCTGTTATGTCTTTATTTACAAGAAGACGTCAAAATCCAACATAAATAAATCTCATGTGGAAAGGAAAAGTCTCTCACACAGTCACAGACGAACGTAAATTCTAAACATGTGCCGTTCGTTTCACAGACGACGAAGCAGCTGAACGGTATTTGCCAGCCGCTCTTCGAAGTCTGGGGGCCACACAAATCTACAAAAGGCATATAAGGTATAATGTCTAATAAATTTGTCATGGGATCGAACGTATAGGGAGACAAAGAATATAGCGGTTGCTGAAGATGTATGATGGTTGTAAAGATTTTTTGCAGTGAGTTTTGATTGAACAGTCCATGTTTTTTATTTGACATCTTCACGTAAAAGACAGTCTACTCTAACGAGTCGACTGGAAACCCGCTCAGCTACGCGCTGGCAGAATAAACCACCAAACTTGGTCACACTGTTCCGTGGAAATATCGTATTATCGTTGTTGGATAACCAGCGTATTTCGCAGTACATATTTGTTTGAAGTGAAACAAGAAGACTAATACCTAAATACCCAGGTACCGCAATTGTTATACCGATGTTAAAGATATCTTGAACCGACTAGAGAACATCGCAAATTTGATGGCAACAATCTCAACCACCTAGGAACCATCGAGCTGCCGTATTGGTCAGATCTCGGTATACCGAATTCGACAACATTAAAATGAGAAACAGAATCCTAACAGGTCGGCCTGATAGATCACCGAAGCACAATGGGATATATTATAGCCGGATTAACGACCATCCGTCAATATGAGAAGTGCTGAACTTGAAGAGCCTTTTGGAATACAGTTTGATACGCATATTAAATCAAACGGATTTTCTACATTTCGGATCATATCGTCGAATTTTAAGTTTATCATAATCCCTCAAGGAATTGGATAATAAAATTGAAATCCCGAGATACCAAATGAAAATACGAAATAATACTGGGCATTCAAACCAAAACATATTTTACTTCTCCCATGCTGCTAAACAATACTTTGAATATGCTCGAAAAGCTATAATCAATTTTCAGTACGGCTCTGGGTTTACCAAACAAAGCAGCTGAGGCCATCTATCAGTCGACTGGTAAACCTACGCCGTCCAGACTACAGGACGCTGTGCGAATACCCGCCTCTCGCTGCGTAGTTGCCAGATTGACGTGTTTGTCCCAAATCTATGAAATATTCATGGGGCGAAAAATGGAATGGGACGATTTATAATTATTACTACTGAAATATGATGAAAATTTGATGAAGTCCCAGAATCGACGGCACTCGTTCCATCCCAACACGTAAGTGCGAGGAGTTACTTTCAATCCGCTTGGCCAGCGTCCTGAAAGACCGAATGCCATTCCGCTGCGACATTACCTTGTGCCTAACTTTTATGTTGCTGGTCTTTGTAGGGTTTTGTAAGAAGGTTCTGTGTGCCTTGATCTCTCTCAGTCGGCATGTCTGAGTTACCCAGGGGGGTGACAGGACAGTAGTGCTGTAAGGGATAGGATGCGTGGTCAGAAAGAGATTCAGCAGGCTACTGGCGTGTGACGAAACAAGTAGGGCTCTTTACCAGCTGGGTCAGTCCTTGGGTCATAGCGAACGCTTCAATCTTCATCGGTCTTGTTTGAGCCCAAACAGGGGGCAATGAAATCACCGAGGAGAACTACCTCAAGCGGGGTGATTGATGCATAGGAAGTCGATCTTCACAGTGAGGTATTCAACTAGGTCATCCCAGTTATGGTCCGAGGAAGACCGATAAAGGCAGAAAATACATTTCGGGGATGTTTTGGAGTTGAGGCGAAGCCACAGAATGTCCTGCCGGTCTGATTCCAAAGAGCCGTATCTGGGGCAGGAAATACTGCTGCGGACAAAAGCCACAACTCCCCCGTTCCTTCTCAGATTGGAGTGCACCTCGTAATTTAGGAATCCAAGATGGATAATCGGTGCAGAATCTGAGATTTTAGTCTCAGCCAAGAAAAACATGGCGGGAGGATTAGATTAGAAGTTGGTGAAACAAAGTTTATCTTCGATGATGTTCCTCGAGTCCACCCTCCACCCGGATTTGTACCGCCACCCGGCATTCGGTACTGAGGTATTCCTTAACGCGTGTACAATCACTTGAACGGGAAAAGTTGAATACAATAACGACCATTTGCCACGGCCCCGGTCAGTAGGGTGTGATTAAATTCCTATTTTTAGTGTTTGCAGGTTATTGTGGTGTTAGACGATTTCTTCTTACATATTTTGCAAAGAACACATGCCTAATGAAGGTAGATGTCTCTACCGGCAAGTATTATTATTGTTATGTTAATACAATGTTGTAATTTTTGTTAGGCGGTGGTAGACAAATGGGTCAAAAGTATGCCGAAAAATAGTGTCCGACAAAATTTCATGATGTTTGGAGACCTCCTATGAGAGATTTCTGTTAAGGCCATGTTGATAAAATATGTGATTTGGGTTCAAACTCGTATATATATACGTCTGAACGCAGACAAGTTTTGTATTTTCCATAGCTCAACATATCTCAAGCTTAAGAGACGAAATAAAAAAAAATATTGCAACGATCAAAAGATAAAAAATAGTTTAGCGCTATAATTTTAACTGCATTTCAAACCATAGTTACTATGTATATAAAAAGTTCATACGTATATCCAGAAGTGAATTTCTTAATAATATTATTTTCTACTTTGAGACATTGCATATCTTACTACCATGCACGGAAATAAAACTTACCTTCAATGTTTCAAGCGTAGCGTCAAAAAATCTGAAAAAACAAACATCAACAAGATTATATATTTACCATATCGTAACCTGCATGTGATGAAAACTTCAATAAAAAAAAAACAACTTCGACATTGTCAATCACGCAATTAGGAAATAAAGATGTCTGATTGTTTTCCGCAGATACAATTACTGAAAAAAAAACAGTTTCAGTAATGTCTCCAACCTTGTCATGTAGGTAAACACACAATTTTTATAAAACGGTGATTAAGGTATCAAGGTTCGTGTACCGCCACATTTAACATGATTTATGAGAGAGTAGATTACTGTATCCGTGAAGGTATTCTACCTGAAGGAAATCAACCTTATACTATTCCGGCGACCATAAAAGGATCCGAAAGATACTAGTGGTATCTATGAGGCCGTAGCAGAACACAAATATGAATTATGACATCAAATTTGAAAAACAGTTAGACTGTTTAGTTCTGCTACCGCCCGATAGATGGCGCTGATTGGATATCTGCAATCGAAGTACGTTAATCAATGCCTGAAGATATCCAATTAAAATGGGCATTAGAGAGGCAAAAAAGGAATTGATAGTCCATGAGGCCATCTATTAGACGGTATCAGAACCAACCATCCCGCCACTTGTTAAACTAGAATCATAAATTTATCTTTGTGTTCTGATACTGTCTCATAGATGTGCGCTAGTATCTGTCAGATTCCTTTATAGGCACAGGCATGGCATGCAGTACCTACGTTTTTCGCTATCTTCAAATAGAATAAGTTTAACAATGTTAAACCTATGGCGTCACGTGGGCGTTTATGGCACGCGGTCGAAGGTGCGAAACTCCGCGGGCGCTAGCGCACCTAGGTATACTTTATCTGAAGTCACTTGAAACACTGTGAAATACCGGGTGCGTTTTATATATCTATATTTAACAGACTCTGTTGCTGCAAAAATCGCCAAATTTCGCAGCAAATATAAGATCAAAGGCAGTTTCACCGGTCCACGTGGAGTAAAGCACGCCTATGCGTGGACATAGCCAATGAGAAAGCGTGTATTTCAGAGCTCCGAACAAGTGCAGGTGGCTACTGAAAATTGAAACAGTTTAGCCAGTGCCGTGTAGCGGTGAATAAACGTGTTTTCTTTAGTCTGTCCGTGTTTTTTCATAGATTTTATTAGTTTGTGTGTTTTTGACTTTTGAATACTCAGTTTACTTGTTGATTTAATTGTTGTGTTGATTGTTCTTGTGTGTCCTAAATATGGCTCTTTGGAGACCTTGGGAAAATGCTCCAAGCCACGAGGAGATGGTTGATGAACCTGTGCAGGTCGGTCTACCATTTATCGGGTTAGAAAAAGGGGAGATGTAGTCAACCATTCCTTCCACAGAAAGCGCATAGGGCAAAAATTAAAAAGAATAGACGTGGGTTTTCAGGAAGATATTCGTCGTATAATATACGGATTTTATAAAGAAAATTTGGTGCCCACGTTGGAAATGATACGGGATAAATTAAAAGATTATCCTGAAGATTTTTATAATTACAAATGCTTAGACTCACTGCACTGTATTGTAAAACTGTGTGGTTTTCAATACAAAAAATTAGATAAAAGAATGGTGATTATGGAGTCGTCTCGAATCGTTGAATTGCGCCAAGAATTTTTGCACAAAGTTAAAATATATAGAGAGCAGAAAAGGAATCTGATTTACCTGGATGAAACGTGGTATGATACCCATGATGTGCAGTACGGATGGGTTGACGACAGCAACAAGTGCATTTTAAATGCACCATGCAACCGTGGAAAACGAATCATTATTCTCCATGCTGGCAGTGAAAATGGATTTATACCTAATGCCTTGCTGTTATCTGCCAAAAATATCAAAGAATCATGTGCCGACTATCATGAGGACATGACCTCCGACTTATTTGAAAAGTGGATAGGGCAGCAGTTAATACCAAACATTTCCCCAAATTCAGTGATTATTATGGACAATGCGCCATACCATTCCCGACAGAAAAACAAAATTCCGAATACAGGCACAAAAAAACAAGACATTATTGATTTTATGAAGGATAAGGGAACGGAAATACCACAAAAATCAACCAAAGCCATATTATTGGATCTTATTAAAAGACAAAAATTTGAAAAAGAGTATGTTGTTGACAATCTGCTTCAGCAAAATGGCCATGACGTATTACGTCTACCTCCCTATTACTGCATTTTTAACCCGATTGAGTTGGTCTGGGCTGCTTTAAAAAAAAAGTAAGAAAACATAATCAGACCCCTCAATTAAGTGAATCGCTGTTGGCCACAATAAGAGATGCAGTATCTCATATTGCTGCCACAGACCTATGGAAGCAGTGTTCTAGGCATATTATTGAAAAAGAAAATGAATATTGTGTTTTGCCTCCTGTAAATCCCGTTGTAATTCCTTTACAAGATGACTATAGCGACAGCTCCGAAGGCGAGGATGATATATAAATACCTATAATGTAAGTCTTTATATACCTTTTTATATACCTACCTGCTATGTAAATATTTGCCTATGTCAAACGTTGGAATTCTGTAATTTTTCCATTTCTTAACTTTCAGTCAACATAAATTAAACTCCCAATATAAGTATTTTTTATCCCAAATCAAAAAAATAAGAAGATAGTATATTTCAAGTGACTTCAGATAAACCATACATCGAAGTATAATTTTTTGTTTACGCCCGACTACCGGGTGCGTTTAGAATTTTCGTGCACATGACCGTAGTATATTACCGGGTTCCGGTTTTTAAGCCGTTGCGATAAGTAAATACGGACGGCTGTAGTGACCCATGAGTATATTTCAATTTAAAGAAATCTGATGATAAAACCACTTTACAGCCCTAGGGGGTTGAAAGACAAGATAACCTATCCATACCACCAGGTTACAGATAATAATATTTTACATGACAGGGAGATTTTACTAAATTTTTTGCCCTAGTTTAATAATTCTTAGCGTAGAAATCTTAAATCCTGTTATATAAAACCTGTCACCTATAAACCTACATCAACCTGAAATAGAATCTGTAATTATATATTCAATTTACCCATCATTATCATAGCATTGTGCATTGTTCAGCAAAAATAAGAATTAATATGTTATTTGTAACAGCGAGCTCAAGTTCAGTGATGCAGGTCAGTATTACGTTACGGACTTAATAACTGGTTTTTTATCGAGTTAACATTATGCAACGATTGCAGAGACTAAGTAAATTCTAATTTGTAATTCAACGTTTTACATGTATTTTATAGTGTTCAGTTTACTATAGAAGATTAATTAACACTGGGAAACAAAACATAATCACGTTCAATTTATTATATTTTAACAGCATAAGGCGCACATTAGTAATATTTCTATATGCTGAGACAACATTTATGCGTTGATTTAGCACCGAACTATTTCGGGAATGAACTGCGATATTTGTAATTTAAAAACAAGTCATAGAAGTAATTATGTACTTGTATATCTTTGTACTGGTTATCGATATCTCCGTAACTCAAACAAATGGCCGAACAATTTTATGATGCCATATTTTCTGCCAATCTACTTACTTTTCAAGTTTTTCTGACAGTTTATACAAAGTGAACAAGAAATCAACACGAACGATTTATCAAAATTTTCAAATGGTTTTTGGAGGTTTGTATGACTGGTTTTTGAGTTACAGCTTAAATCAGATATCAAGGTAAATGAAAAATATTTTCAAAACAAAACTAGCAATTAGCTAGTAATGCCTGACCGTTGGAATTCGTGTATTTTCAGTATAAATTAGATCTATGTTCTTACGTAATAAAATCGAAAAGTCAAGAAGGTGTTCCTGTGTTTTTAGTAACTGAAAAAACAAACCCTTATAAGCTACGCATCAGAAAAAATCTTGTGAAAGAGGGAATCAAAGGATGTCAACATATACAGGGTGTTACATCTGCAAATTTTGAGAACCAGTTGAAAAACTGAAAAAAGTGAGTAGCGAGGGATCATAAAACTTTTCTCACGAAAGCTTTAGCATTACTCAGTCAACATCTCAACAATTTTAAAACCAGACTCTATAGTATGTTGCTATTATACTTCCTAACATAGGTTACGTATTTCAGTTTATGTGAAATACCCATATATCAAATTGCTTCGATCGAAAGGCTTATCCAAGTCTGTAGTAAAATGTAGGGTTTTCCATTTGAAAAATGTATTCCTGCGTTCCATTTATAAAATGTATTCTTGAGTCACCACGTAGATATGAATTACTCTGCAGAGATAGACATATTTTCCAAATTACGAGCATACTGTTTGGCTACATTTTTTGTATTTAACATTTTTAGATACCATTCGTAATAGCGGAGTTATCGACCGAACCTACACTAAAAATTTACCATATATGTATAAAGCCGAAATGTAAAAAAATAGATTCCAACAAAATTCGTTTAGTACCCCCAACATTGATCGGAAACATCGAAAAGCAAAGGTTTCGGGAAAATTTTAATTGTTGAAAATCAATTTTACGCGTTTATTCCCCGGTTATGCCCTTGATTATAAACAAGGTATGACTCCATAGGAACTCAGTAGTTCTAAGCCTGTTGTCGTCTTAAGCGTTTTCCTTTTCACTAATAACTTTTTTAGGGAAAATTATAAGTCACAGATGACACAAAACAAACACAAATGGCACAAAAGAATAGGAAAGGGTATATTCATGGGTTGACATCTCACATTCAGAACCGCATAGAAACCACCGCCTGTGCAAGGTTGTTATTGGTCTTAACTGTCAGTAACAGTGACATCGCGAAGGGCTTAAAATGAAAAAGTTAAAACCAAACACGACCGGTTATGATTGGTGGATCGCTTATAGCAGATTAACATAGGGGATTGACTTGAGAGTTCGTGGCGTGGTTCTACCACCTTTCCAGAAAGTGGTTTCTCGACTTTTTTTTAAATCAACAGATGTCAGAATTTTAGAGCATCCTTAAGGAGCATTCTATTATTGTACTGCGCCCAAGAAGTGCTCCCCCTGAATTTTGGAGATGTGGTAGTCACAGAACACAAACATCACCCCGAATTCGAAAACACTGTAGATATCTGTTAAATTTTATAATAGAATTTTATAAGAAAGGATCATCTAAAAGCTGAATTTTATAAAAACAGAAAAAGCAGCTACAGCGTTATCGGCTTGAATCGATTTGTTTATTAAATAAACAAGAACAAGCTTTGCATCCAATGAAATACAGCAAAAAAAAAATTTTGCAACGGAATTAAAGATATCAATTTCCATGCTCAGCCTCTGAGGCAAATTGCACAAATTGACCATGGTGTTAATGAAAAACTCAAACGACCATCGAAGGTTACGATGATGGGTATTCTTGGAATGTTACGAAATCGAATTGAATACGTGTCGTCACGTAGCAAGGTTTTTTATAAATTATATTTTAATAGCACATTACCGAACGGTCATCATTGAGATAGACTGCTAATGAGATACACGCTTTCCAGTGTAATATAAAGTATAACGTGCAAAGGAAAATATTTGTATGTTTAGACAAATCAAGACGAATTCTGATTTTTTATTTTCGTCCAATAAGCCTGTGCTAAGACTGAGTGAGAGTCTAGGCGAAAAGGAGGCGCGCAGGCAAGCCTGAATGCCAGGACACTGCGTCTGCTTCTGACGCTAGGTTCGTGATCTACATACAAAAGTAACGGCTTCTGGTCATAATTTGAGATATGCAAGAAGTATCGCTAAGTCCTATTTATTTTCGAGAAATCAATCTATCCGAAAAAAAAAGGACATTCGTAATCTGCGCACCCGATTTAATCGCCAGGCCTGCGTGGTAGCACAAGTATAAAAAAGCCACATTTGGAACAATAAATCGATCTACCTGCACCTAGGTAAAAAACTGACAGCAGGTTCAAGATCAGCTCAGACAATTCATGGACCACTTCTTTTTATTTTATATATATCTGATCTTGATAAGGTTATTAAACACTGCAATATTAAGAAATAATTAATAATTTTTATTCCGGGAATATAATAATTGCTCAAATTAATGAACACTTGATCCATCGACAAGTATGCAAAAATTCATAATCATAGATTGAACCCAGAAAAATAAAAAACAATTATATTCTCTCCTAAAAAATTTATAACGCAAATTAATGAATATTCGTCTATATATTATAAATTGGTGCAATTATAAAAGTATATGAAACTGTAAAAAATCTAGGCTCATAGTATATTCAATGAATCAAAGCAGTGTCGCACATGGTTGCCACATTACTTAAAACTACTAGATCCTAGGAAATAAACCACAAATAAATAACAGCTTTGCAACAATGTCACAACACAGAAAACTGTTACCAACTTAAATGTAACCGGGAATTTCAAACTATACGTACCAATTTGGGATCTATTTGCATTAAGCTTGGCATTCTAAATTTACTGAATATGACGTAACTGCTTTGTTGAAACGACTATATCTTTTGATGAATATCTGAAATTTATTCCTCATGTGAATAATGTTACAAAAAGTTGTTTTTAGTATCTCGGCAATTACACTTAAACAAACAAATTCTCGATTACACAACTAAACAAATTGTCTGTCAGTCATTAATTATTTAAAAAATTACATACTGCGACATTGTTTATCATCCGTTTTTAGATTCAGTATCCGTCAAGCGCCTGCAAAAAAAACTAAATTCATGTTGCAGATTAATCTGTAACTAGAAAAAAGATGTCCACCGTACCTCCTCGTTCATAAAATTAGATTCGAAGATAAGTTGAGTTTTTGTGGTTCCATGCACTCACGAGATATTTGCTTTATTGATTCAATAACAATGCCTCCTCACAGAACTTCATTTTTTCCTAAATGTTTTACTTATGATGCTACTATCACGTACAATGATTTACTGTGTGATACTAAAACTTTAAATTTCGAGAATTTCAAAGAGTATTTAAAAAAATCATTTTGTAGCAATCATCAACATAACATAACATCTCTCACTTCTGCTTATATGCATTAACATCATTCTTTAAGTATGTAGAATGTTATTCTTTACCCTCTTATCCAATTTTAATTTATTTTGCTCAATTCCTTTTTACGTTGAAACCACTGCATTTTTAGTCTATATTGTTTTTATTGTTCATTTTGTCGACTGCCATTTTACGGGTTAAATGGTAGAATAGGTTATGCTAAACTTCGTCCAGTAAAGACGTTTTATTACTATTATTTAGCTTTCTATAATGTTGTAGATCTGCAAGAGAGAATATTTTGATCAACAACACGCCTCGAAACATATGTTTCCTAATTCAATCCCCCTCAGGAGCGCCACTGGCGCAGCTGGTGGTTTTAAAACTTTAATTGCATTTTAGATCCCATATAAATGTTGACGTAAATAGCGCGTTCCGTATTGATCAGAAATCACATACCTAATTTTTCAGATATGAGCAGTAGAAACAGTCTGAAAAATGAAAATCTTGGAATGCGAAACGCAGTATAATATCCAGGAATTGAAGAATGCGAGGAAAAGAAAAGAATTGAAAGAAAACAGGAGGCGTATAACACATGCATCCACACGTAAATCAAAGTGCCCTGGTTTCCATTTTATAAATCGCTAGTGTTGGAGACCGCCCACACGCGTCTCAGGACATAACCGTCGACACGTCATATAGTCTAGTGACGGTGATACTGCCTGGCTACAGTTCACTCCAGGGGGTTGAAACGTCTTATGGGCGACATGGCAACGCCAAGGTCAATCTCTTCAAACTCATCAAATTGCATTACCGGTATCGAGTTATTTAATGCTTGCAGGGATACAAATATCAAATATGGTGTTTTCGATAACTCCAGATTCACAACGCGGATCTGATGCCTCCAGACCAGTGGCGAAGTGTCCATGTAACCATTGTTATCATTGGTAACAGTTAAAAATCTTAAAAATAAATAATTTATGACCAATGTGAAATAATTTCATTCATTTATTTACCCAGCAATATGTACTAGTAATTCAGTAACTAGCAGATTAGCCCCACGAAAATAATGCACCCTATAATACTGTGTGGATTAAATGAATATTTCAGCCGCAGTAAAGAATCAACGTTGGCGGATTTTGGTTCTTGACATCCTTTACGATCGGTTATGATGCCTAGAGTACGGAGACCTGTACGATTTCGTCAACTTAGTGAGTTTGATAGGGGCCGTATAGTGGGACTTCGGGAAGCTGGACTTTCTTTTCAAGGAATTGCAGTTAGAGTGCAAAGAAGTGTAGACACTGTGGTTAGGTGTTGTCAGGCATGGCTTCGAGACGGCCGTACGCAAAGAGCAAGGGGCACTGGACGCCGCCGTAGAACAACAGACCGTGAAGATCGCCGCCTAAGATTATTGGCCTTAAGGGACCGTTTCTCCACTACCAGGTCCATTGCAAATGAATGGTTTGCACTGGGTCCTCCCTTTAACTCGAGAACACCGACGTAATCGCCTTGAGTGGTGCAGACAACTGTCACTCTGGGATCAGGAATGGAACAGTATTGTCTTTAGTGACGAGTATCGATTTTGCTTAGGCATGCACGATGGTCGTGCCAGGGTTAGAAGGCGACGTGGTGAAAGGAGGAATCCACAGTTTTCTGTTGAAAGACATGTTCTTCACACTGTTGGAGTTATGGTTTGGGGTGCTATAGCTTATGGTTCCAGGTCACCTTTAATCTTCATCAGAGGTAACATGAACGCGCAGCGTTATATCCACGATGTTCTAGAACCCCATCTTTTACCCTATCTTGACACCCTGGCAGATCCAACTTTCCAACAAGATAATGCCCGACCACATGTTGCAAGAGTCAAAATAGACTTCTTTCAACATAATGATGTCACATTGTTACCATGGCCACCAAGATCTCCCGACTTATCCCCAATTGAGCACGTGTGGGATATGATGGGTAGGAGATTGCTCAATTTGCAACGTCCTCCTCAGACTCTAGAAGCACTTCGAGAGGAGTTGGTGGTTGCCTGGAATGAGATACCACAGGAGGACATTGACCACCTGATCAGAAGCATGCCTAGGCGCGTTGGAGAATGCGGAGCACATCAGGGTGCATCCACACATTATTAAAGTCAAAGGGCTTTATCATTTACTTATTATGCTTCATTAAGTACTTATACAAAATTTTATTAAAATAAAACCATTTAAACTGGGTGTTCGGATTTATATGTCACTTAGTATACTTGAAAAGTCATTCTCCTTGTATAATCTTGAAGAAAAAAAGGAGATCATTGAAAATGGAATACCAACTTATTTTGGATAATTTTAAAAAGAAATAAAAAAAGTAGTTCGATATTTTAAATTTAGTTGGTATACTGAAAACTGTTGGTTATGTGGTTGCAAGAAAAACAGATTGTATTGTTGGACATGTCTTGTTTTCTACAAAAAAAAAAAATTGGTGGACCAGCAATGATTTAAATAGTTTTAGGGTTCTGAAGACGAGACATGAAATTTCTCCTTTACAAGTGTGATGTGTAGCCAATTTGATTCAGTTTGTCAAAACAAGAATCGAAAGTTGTCTTAACCAAGATTTTAGGCAGCACACATATGTAGATGCTGTATGTTTTTTGGCCAAACAAGAATTACCATTTCGGGGTCATTTTGAAGGGGATGACTCTGACAATCGAGGAAATTACTGGGAATTGTTAACATTAATTGCCAAAAAAGATGAAAAAATTTCCGAACATCTAGAAACGTCTACTGTTTTTCGGAAGGTTTGGATTAGTCATAGCATAAGACGATGAGGTATATCAAGTGGCGCAGACGCCCAGTCCAGCAATGTTTACCTTAATTTAAAAAAAGTTTAAATACAATACCTAAAATAAGCAAAAACTTTTACATGGGAGTATCAAAATAAATCTTTTTTAATAAGATTTTCTCATCTGGTTTTGGTAACAGTTTAGGAAAAGTCACGCGTCGCCACTGCTCCAGACATATTTTGTTCAAAATAAAAGAAAATATTTTTTTATACTGGAAGCACCACGAAGGCCTAAGGGCTAAAATATAAAGCAACTATATTAGTAGCTGTGATGATATACGTGAAATGTATTCTGACTATTGTAGGATATGTAGAAGTTAAGGATACTCTGTCATAAAATAGTACAGGTAGGTTGTGAACTTAACATCATGCTTGTAGTTGGCACTGTTATATAATGTACGAAAGCTTTTTTGTATTGGCATCAATATTTGAATAACGGATGGTTATACCGGCTCAGAACAGTCATAAAGTCATAAGTTCTATAAAACATGTAATAAAGCAAAATGGTGCCCATCTATAACAGGCATAGAAATGAGCAAACTAAATTAAAAGTGACTAGCTTATTTACAAAGGCTGTATAAATTACTAGTTTTCTGTATTGTTCCAGATTATCAAGAAGCAATTGAATGAAGCGAGAGAACCGTGTTTTGCAAATAGTGTTCAATTACATGAATTTGGGATACATCTATCTGTATATTTTCATGTAATACAATTTTTATAGCATGGTCAAAAAATAATATATTTGCACCATTAGATTACACTGATCAACAGCCAAAAAATATCCTAAATAAAATCAACAACATATTACTATTTTTAATGTGCTAAAACCGGAATGAAACTTATTTTTTCAATATTAGTTCAAGTTTTAGAGATACGGTAATTATATGTGTCCCTGCTGTGACAGTGTTAATATATATACTGTAATTCACAAGAATGCACGTGCTACATTTTTATATTCGGCAAGGAAAGATGATGTAATCGGCATGATTGTGTTACGTTATACATACGTGTACATTATATTGTTTTATATTAACCATTTTTTCCTCAGTTGGCTGACAGCGTTCATGCAAGATGTCTCGAAAGTGTGTAAACAATCCAAATCAGTTTTGTTACGTGTGTGGTGATGTGCCTTTTGCGTCTCAGAGACGGTCTATTACTCCACTAATAACAAAGGCATATCAGCTTTATTTCGGTTGTAAACTAGGTGATCAAGACAAACAGTGGGCACCCCACATCTGCTGTAATACATGTGCTTCAAGTCTGAGGAGCTGGTTAAATGGCAAAAAACGGTCTATGCGCTTTGCTGTCCCAATGGTTTGGAGAGAGCCTACAAATCATATTAATGTTTGTTACTTTTGCATGGTACCTTGTGTTGGACAAGCCACAGGTATGTCCAAGAAAAAAAATCGGTTATTAACTACCCAAACATACCATCTGCGATGAGACCTGTGCCTCACAGTGACGAAAATCCTATTCCAAAACCCCCAGAATCCTACACTTGCGAATCAGAAAACGAATCAGATCATTGCGATCGAGTGATTCGTCAGGAAGAAGATATGCCATCAACGTCAAGAGATCCTGATTTTATACCGAGCACGTCATGCCACCAACCGCACAAAATAACACAGTCAGAATTAAATGATCTTGTAAGTGATTTAGAACTTCCAAAATGTAAGGCAGAGTTACTTGGATCAAGACTGCAGCAGTGGAACTTGTTAGAAGACGATGTTTCGGTATGTGTTTTTCGTAAACGCCACAAAGACTTAGAACCATTTTTCAATATGGAGAATAACTTGGTTTTCTGCAGTAACATTAACGGCTTACTGGCGGCTTTAAATACGAGTATAAACTATAACCCAGAAGAATGGAGATTGTTTATAGACAGTTCAACATTGAGTTTAAAGGCAGTGTTATTGCATATTGGAAATATTTTACCATCTCTTCCTGTAGGGTATGCAGTTCACATGAAAGAATCATATGACAATATGAAGTACCTATTGACATGCATAAAATACGATGAGCACCAATGGCATATTTGTGGCGATTTGAAAGTTGTTGCACTTTTACTTGGGCTGCAGCTAGGCTACACAAAGTTTTGCTGTTTTTTGTGTGAATGGGACAGTCGGGCAAAGACACTTCATTACACAAGACAAAACTGGCCTGTTCGTCAATTCCTAGAGCCAGGTCAAAAAAATGTACAGCATATGCCATTAGTAGATTCGAAAAAAATTTTATTACCACCACTGCATATCAAGTTGGGCCTAATGAAAAACTTTGTCAAGGCATTATATAGAGATGGGTCAGCTTTTCAATACCTGCGTCAGAAATTTCCAAGACTAAGTGAGGTAAAGGTTAAAGAAGGTATTTTTGTTGGGCCACAGATTCGAAATATTTTGAAAGATACACAGTTTGAAAACACTTTAACAGGTATTGAAAAAACTGCTTGGAATGATTTCCGTCTGGTGGTCACTAATTTCTTGGGAAATAGAAAGCTGACAACTATAAAACCCTTGTCAAAAATATGCTGTCATCGTATCAAAAGATGGGCTGTAATATGTCTCTTAAGATACATTTCCTACACTCACACCTGGACTTTTTTCCTGACAATTGCGGAGCCGTAAGTGATGAGCACGGCGAACGTTTTCATCAGGATATTTCAACAATGGAAAAAAGGTACCAGGGAAAGTGGAATCCTTCCATGCTTGCAGACTACAGTTGGACTCTTGGTACAGATGCTCCAGAAACGATCCATAAAAGAACAGCAAAAAGATATAGTGATTCTTATAAGTATATGAATCTTGTTACTTTTTTTAATATATCCTTAAAAATAAAAAGTTTTTTTTCTAAACCGCACCTAATTTTTTTATTTCATTGTCATTTTTGGATTCAGCGCCCCAAAATTAACAAAGAAGTGCACTTTTCCCACAAGATACAATTAAAAAACTAAAGTTTGTTGTCCAGTGTTATTTGTCCAAAATAAATGTAGTGTGTGCAATAATGCAATAATTAGTATTAGATTTTCTTATCCTGAATATTATTCCCAGCAAAACTGCTGAAAGAGACATTACCCTTATTGAGGATATTCGATGAATTTACGTTCATGAAATAATACTTATAACTATAATATCAGAAACGTCTTTTTCAGCAGATTTCAATAGTTCCTCCAGTACCTAGACAGCCGCTACCGTCTGATAAATGTCAGGTGTTGTCCATAGTTTAACGTGGAGCTCCCAGGTCCTCAGTGTAATGTGTTATGTTGTTCACTTCTTCCTTTAAAACAGATATTCTCAAACGTATTTCGTCTATAGCCCACTTTGAGAATTATCTTAGTGTGTCATAAGTGTTATGCCCCGCTCCCAGAAATTCCTAAAAACTCTTTACCGTTCCCTCTGTAAGTTCCCAATGCTTACAAGAGGGCATTATCGCTCACTGATAGAAGCTTTGTACTAAGACTGGCCTGGCAGTAAATATAATAAAAAATCTCCCAATGCTACAAAATCATTATTCACTAAATCTGTCGGAGACATTTTCGGAAAATATCTAAATATACCCAGAATATATGAGGTCTGTTGAATGGGGACAAAGTTGAGCATTTAGATAACTAAGAAATGGCACTTATTAAGTTTCGCAATTTACAGTATTTTGGGAAATAGATGAAAAAATAAAACGAATATTCCTAAAATTATATTTTTCTTTTTCGTTTTTATTTGTCCTCTGATCATCTACATGTGAGATATCATTTTGAGGCCAACTATTAAAATACTAGTTTTTTGAAATAACCAAAGTTTGACAATGTCAATGTATTTACATTTTTGAAATATGAATTAAGAACTGAATCCACCTGTTGAAAAATCCAATGTAAGACCCAAAAAAAAAATTAGGAGGACGAGAGACAAGACGTCATATTGAAATCCTAGTTACGCCAACTTGCAGAGGATAAAAAGTAGAAAAATTTAAATTACGAACATACACAACTTTGATCCCATTTAACAGACTTCGTATCTGAATTCGAGATCTCAATTCTCAATTATGGTGTCGAACTTAAAAATTTACCGAGAGCTTCCACCATGTCCAGCAAAGCTAAGCACATTCAAGATGTGATTAAATGAATCCACATCAAAAAGTTTCATGAGAATGATCTTTAGATTTTAGTGTAAATCAATGCGCATCTTTTCAAGCCTCAACCGGTGACGCTATAAAGTACAAGTTAATGGCCGTAACTGTTGGATTTTGCTATAAAAACTCTTCTAATTCAAGTACAAGTGTAAGTGTATGATAATAATAATCGTTTTTATTACTATAAACTACAAAAGGCGAGATTTAGGTCAAAGCTAGTCTTACACCTAACCTTCAATAGCCGTTGTACACTAATAATTTCAAATTTATCATATTTTTACATGACACTAAACTATCTATTTGTATCTCATGTTTTTACATAATGTATATCCACTTAATATTTTTTAAGTGCTTCGAAATGATAATTTTCTTTAATTCCGGTCTACTAAGATGTACTGAAGAGTCTTAGGTGATAGACGAGACATGCATGCTATACATATCTACAACAAGTCTATGTCGACTGGTGGCAGTGCTCACTAAATACACTGGACAACAAATTTTAGTTTTTTAATTGTATCTTGTGGGAAAAGTGCACTTCTTTGTTAATTTTGGGGCGCTGAATCCAAAAATCACAATGAAATAAAAAAATTAGTTGCGGTTTAGAAAAAAAACTTTTTATTTTTAAGGATATTAAAAAAAGTAACAAGATTCATATACTTATAAGAATCACTATATGCGCTGTCTTTTTGCTGTTCTTTTATGAATCGTTTCTGGAGCATCTCTACCAAGAGTCCAACAGTAGTCTGCAAGCATGGAAGGATTCCACTTTCCCTGGTACCTTTTTTCCATTGTTGAAACATCCTGATGAAAACGTTCGCCGTGCTCATCACTTACGGCTCCGCAATTGTCAGGAAAAAAGTCCAGGTGTGAGTGTAGGAAATGTATCTTAAGAGACATATTACAGCCCATCTTTTGATACGATGACAGCATATTTTTGACAAGGGTTTCATAGTTGTCAGCTTTTCTATTTCCCAAGAAATTAGTGACCACCAGACGGAAATCATTCCTAGCAGTTTTTTCAATACCTGTTAAAGTGTTTTCAAACTGTGTATCTTTCAAAATATTTCGAATCTGTGGCCCAACAAAAATACCTTCTTTAACCTTTGCCTCACTTAGTCTTGGAAATTTCTGACGCAGGTATTGAAAAGCTGACCCATCTCTATCTAATGCCTTGACAAAGTTTTTCATTAGGCCCAACTTGATATGCAGTGGTGGTAATAACATTTTTTTCGAATCTACTAATGGCATATGCTGTACATATTTTTGACCTGGCTCTAGGAATTGACGAACAGGCCAGTTTTGTCTGGTGTAATGAAGTGCTGTCCCATTCACACAAAAAACAGCAAAACTTTGTGTAGCCTAGCTGCAGCCCAAGTAAAAGTGCAACAACTTTCAAATCGCCACAAATATGCCATTGGTGCTCATCGTATTTTATGCATGTCAATAGGTACTTCATATTGTCATATGATTCTTTCATGTGAACTGCATACCCTACAGGAAGAGATGGTAAAATATTTCCAATATGCAATAACACTGCCTTTAAACTCAATGTTGCACTGTCTATAAACAATCTCCATTCTTCTGGGTTATAGTTTATATTTAAAGCCGCCAGTAAGCCGTTAATGTTACTGCAGAAAACCAAGTTATTCTCCATATTGAAAAATGGTTCTAAGTCTTTGTGGTGTTTACGAAAAACACATACCGAAACATCGTCTTCTAACAAGTTCCACTGCTGCAGTCTTGAACCAAGTAACTCTGCCTTACATTTTGGAAGTTCTAAATCCCTTACAAGATCATTTAATTCTGACTGTGTTATTTTGTGCGGTTGGTAGCATGACGTGCTCGGTATAAAATCAGGATCTCTTGACGTTGATGGCATATCTTCTTCGTGACGAATCACTCGATCGCCATGATCTGATTCGTTTTCTGATTCGCAAGTGTAGGATTCTGGGGGTTTTGGAATAGGATTTTCGTCACTGTGAGGCACAGGTCTCATCGCAGATGGTATGTTTGGGTAGTTAATAACCGATTTTTTTTTCTTGGACATACCTGTGGCTTGTCCAACACAAGGTACCATCCAAAAGTAATAATCATTAATATGATTTGTAGGCTCTCTCCAAACCATTGGGACAGCAAAGCGCATAGACCGCTTTTTGCCATTTAACCAGCTCCTCAGACTTGAAGCACATGTATTACAGCAGATGTGTGGTGCCCACTGTTTGTCTTGATCACCTAGTTTACAACAGAAATAAAGCTGATATGCCTTTGTTATTAGTGGAGTAATAGACCGTCTCTGAGACGCAAAAGTCACATCACCACACACGTAACAAAACTGATCTGGATTGTTTACACACTTTCGAGACATCTTGCATGAACGCTGTCAGCCAACTGAGGAAAAAATGGCTAATATAAAACAATATAATGTACACGTATGTATAACGTAACACAATCATGCCGATTACATCATCTTTCCTTGCCGAATATAAAAATGTAGCACGTGCATTCTTGTGAACTACAGTATATTAACACTGTCACAGCAGGAACACATATAATTACCGTATCTCTAAAACTTGAACTAATATTGAAAAAATAAGTTTCATTCCGGTTTAAGCACATTAAAAATAGTAATGTTTTGTTGATTTTATTTAGGATATTTTTTGGCTGTTGATCAGTGATATTTAAACATATGGATGTTATTAAAAGCCCAAAAACCGGTTTGACTACGAATATTACAAATACAGTTCTGTCATATAAGACCTAGGTGGCAGTTGACAGTGCTATTTTACGTACAACATAGTGAGATTTTTATTAGATTATTCCAGGTTATTTGCTGTCCGTTTGTCTCCATCTGGACGTATACTGCACTTATTAGTTGCTAATCAGCACGACACAGCGCTGTCTGTGGCTGATCACGGTTACAGGAGATGGAAAGCAAAATGTCCTTTTCAGAAATATTGTCACCAAACCCTACTGTCAATCTTATCCCAATTCGACTGAACCATACACGACTAACGCAAATTTTTTTCCAGACGTAGCAGTAATACATCCACGTTACGCCTGGAACACAAGTTTAATGTCCTTTACACGGAAACAGATTGGCTATCTGAGACACATAGGTTAAGTTGAAATGGCTCTTGTGGGAGGCAGACAATATTTACTCGGTTTTTTTATCCTCCACAGTATTCGTGTAACATGTGAAACAACTGAAATTTGGCTTATTTTTTTTAATATACCAAACCTACTACTGCTATTATTATTATTATTATTAAAACTAAAAATTAGCCCAAATAAGGTATCGTCGGTAGGTCCTGTTTGGAGCCAGAAGGTGTGAGATTTCAGGCCTATCGTCCAAAAACTAACATAAGACGCATACTCTACACACCTTCTTTACCCAAGAATCGATGGATCAAATACCCAACAATTTAGAAAAATTGAAAAATCATGACAACACTGTTTTTCAATGCTTAACAATCTAAAATAACCAACAACAGGGAAATCGTATTTTTTTACACCGGAAAATCAGGATAGGTAGAAGCCTAAATAGCGGGAGAACGCGGCTGCTAGAAGGAGCTTGAAGGCACCTTGTTAATCCGATGTTTGAACTGACTAAGGTTAGTTGAAATGGGGAAAACCTCCTCGGGCAGATCGTTCCACAATCTAGACACCCTAGCGACAAAGGAGTGGCTAGTTCTGATATTCGAAGTTAGAAATGGTTAGAATGGGAGAGCTCTGAGGAGCAAAGCCCATTGGCGTCCCAAGACTGTCCGTTAGAGAAGCGTCATCGATCAGTTGGACAGCCCTCCTCTAAACAGCATCGAACATCGATAATGTAGTGTGGGGGGCAGCGCCCCAAACATGTGAGCAGTACTTCAGGCTAGGTCTCATCTGGCACCGCGGCTGTTATGAAGATCCGAAATCCTAATCCGATTTTCTGAACTTCCTAAGGTTAGTAGAAATGGGAAATCCTCATCAGACAGGTTGTTCCACAATTTCGACACCTGGGGACAAAGGAACAGCCAGTTCTCAATTACGAAGTTCGACACGGTTGAAATGGGAGGCCGAAGTCAGGCGGGTCTGTCTCGCAGGCACATCGCGCAGTGGTATCGTCCCGAGACTGTCTGTTAGAGAAGTCATCGATCAGTCGGACAGCCCTCCTCTTAACAGCAGCGAGCAGCATGGATCATCTAGTCGGAGCGGCAGCTCCTCAAAAATGCGATCGGTACTGGAGGCTCATTTTGTGTTTTAATTAAGCCAGAAATATTAAGTCAATCTACTTGCCTCCAACTCAGATCGAGAACGTATCTGCAACTGCACGATTTTCTGACAAATAGCTTGGATGGTGGAAAAAAAATGCATGAATAAAAGAACTCTAAGCAACGTAGTAGATCAATTTATATGTTTACATTTTTCAGATCACTTTCATTGTCGGCATAATTGCTATGTTTGGACATTGTTTATTGGTACAGACTGGACGTGTCTTCCTTTGTTACGTCTTGAAGATATGTTCATACTCGCTATATAAATAATTTATAAGCAATCAGGAATTATCCACTTATGTTATTACCGATGAAATATTTTTAACATATTTGATACTCTTTATCAAGTCATATAATTTGCTTTGCTATATACCAAAGTGAAAAAGAATAGCATACCGCATTGTGCGCCACTGCTACTACGCTGCGTCTTTGCGTGTATCATTGTACTCAAAGACATCGATTTAACAGCGGCATAAGATGCATTTTCGTATTCGGCTATTGTAGATTCAAACATAGATAAAGGTATTCTCCAAGAATAATGTATTGTGTAATATAGATGTTCTCATATAATTCCCATTTTCAGAGCCATGTTGGCAAGTAAAATCGCAGTAATCCCCTTAAGAAATAAGAACAGACTCCATTTTCCTCAAACATTTTTTTGTTATTCTTGAACCCCCTGCTAATTACTACTAATATCATAGCTTGCGGCAACAATCCGAGAAGTGGCAACGCCGACACCTGAAGACGGTGGACGACACTTATACATATACTAAGTGACATATAAATCCGAACACCCAGTTTAAATGGTTTTATTCTAATAAAAGTTGGTGAATGTATTTATCTTACTGTAAATAACAAGTGAAAAAATTTTCAGCCTTATCAGTTGGACATTCCGGTTTTAATACTGCTTTTTTTAATTCACTAACGCTCTAAAAATGAATATTTCAGCCGCAGTAAAGAATCAACGTTGGCGGATTTTGGTTCTTGACATCCTTTACGATCGGTTACGATGCCTAGAGTACGGAGACCTGTACGATTTCGTCAACTTAGTGAGTTTGATAGGGGCCGTATAGCGGGACTTCGGGAAGCTGGACCTTCTTTTCGGGCGATTGCAGTTAGAGTGCAAAGAAGTGTAGACACTGTGGTTAGATGTTGTCAGGCATGGCTTCGAGAACGCCGTACGCAAAGAGCAAGGGGCACTGGACGCCGCCGTAGAACAACAGACCGTGAAGATCGCCGCCTAAGATTATTGGCCTTAAGGGACCGTTTCTCCACTACCAGGTCCATTGCAAATGAATGATTTGCAGAACACGGCAGACCTATTGGTATGCGAAGTGTTTACCGACGAATGAGAAGTTTGGCTTGTTTTCATACCGGCCACACTGGGTCCTCCCTTTAACTCGAGAACACCGACGTAATCGCCTTGAGTGGTGCAGACAACGGTCACTCTGGGATCAGGAAAGGAACAGTATTGTCTTTAGTGACGAGTCTCGATTTTGTTTAGGCATGCACGATGATCGTGCCAGGGTTAGAAGGCGACGTGGTGAAAGGAGGAATCCACAGTTTTTTGTTGAAAGACATGTTCATCACACTGTTGGAGTGGAGTGGGGTGCTATAGCTTATGGTTCCAGGTCACCTTTAATCTTCATCAGAGGTAACATGAACGCGCAGCGTTATATCCACGAAGTTCTAGAACCCCATCTTTTACCCTATCTCGACACCCTGGCAGATCCAACTTTCCAACAAGATAATGCCCGACCACATGTTGCAAGAGTCACAATAGACTTCTTTCAACATAATGATGTCACATTGTTACCATGGCCACCAAGATCTCCTGACTTATCCCCAATTGAGCACGTGTGGGATATGATGGGTAGGAGATTGCTCAATTTGCAACGTCCTCCTCAGACTCTAGAAGCACTTCGAGAGGAGTTGGTGGTTGCCTGGAATGAGATACCACAGGAGGACATTGACTACCTGATGAGAAGCATGCCTAGGCGCGTTAGAGAATGCGTAGCACATCAGGGTGCATCGACACATTATTAAAGGTCAAAGGGCTTTGAAGCAGTGCAATCATTTTGAAATTTTTATCATTTACTTATTATGCTTCATTAAGTACTTATACAAAATGTTATTAAAATAAAACCATTTAAACTGGGTGTTCGGATTTATATGTCACTTAGTATATATTGCTATGCTTACTTTTGCGCAGACATGGCTTCCAGTTGGATTGGGTATCTTCAGATGGAATGTGTTAGTGGCAAATTATTAAAAAAAAAATAGAAATATTTCAAAACGGAGTAGATAGAGTTATTGACCTGAAAAAATATATCGCATTTCTGAAATAAACTCAATTTTGTATTGAAGTAACTTCACGAAGATCTAAGGTAGACAATTCTAAGGTCTTCATAAAATGTGTACAGTCTTCTACGCTTTGAAGCAAAAAGCTGCACGCCCACTGGGGAGAAGTGACGCTACGATATCCGATGGGAAATTTGTCACTGCACACGTCAAACGTGTGTCTCACTATTTTATAGTAAAGAAACCCGCTGCTGTTGTCTTCATTTCAGTTCCCCTCATTAGACATATACATTTATGTGACATTGCAAATTGAATAAAGCTTATTGGTAACCGATTCAGAATATTGAGTAAGACCACCTGTACATCTACATAGAGACTAAAAAAGTAACTTAAATATTGGTCACGGAATGAAATTGCTCTAACGCGCAGTTAATATTTCAGAGGCTTGTGTAAAAAATGTAATATAATGTTTAGACCCTTTCGTGCACTGGAATATAAAATGACTCTAAAAATAGCTGAGATGAGATTGTATGTAGTTGGAAAAATACCTATATACTGTCGCAACTATACAAAAGCTCGGTATACCTATTACTGACCTTTGAAAAAAGCGAGGAAACATGTTGGAAAATCCATATAATTCAGAAATAATCTTTCTATTTAACCTTCTTCAAATAAAAAAATGTTTAATAGCATTGTAATAAACAACAGTTTGTATGTGTATTTGTTATTTTTGCACACTGAGTACTTAACTCATTTAAAATGTCGGTAGAAAAAATAGTTTTTTACGCTTTATATGTAGGCTACAAGTTAGAGAGACAATTGGAACCGAAAAACATTATGTAAATCAGATTAAAACATTAACACAACTTACTCAACTTTTCATGGAACGGTATCGTTTACGCAATCACAATTCATTTTCAACTTACCTACTAAGTACGCAGATTGTTAGACGTTAAGTAAATTTCATCTTCCAAAATATGAGGATTATTAAAAAAAACAATAAACGACAATTACATTAAACCAGAGCGTGTAATATCAGTGCAATGTATCAACTATCGAATTAATATTCATCGATTACATTTATTGAATATTCATTACTATTTCTTGTAATATTGAAACCGGTACCTCGATCTGCACGTACGCCTTAAAGTTTTTAGCATTCCCGGAACAAATGGTATCAATTAATGAAAAATTAAAATCCAAAATGACGCAATAACTCAGATATAGCAAACAATCAGATTACAGATTCTCACATTTCCCGACAATGTCTAGGAAAACCCATCTATTGAACAAACATCGACAAAACCAACTGAAACGCGAAATGAATGTGCTTTTGAAATCTTGTATTCGGTATAAAATGGTAAAATATGAAAAAATAAATAAAATAAAAGCTACGATATAAACATATGCGAATGTATAATGCGTTGAATATGTTTCAAAAACTTGTACATCAATCTATAACCTGATCTTGATTCTAGACCACACAGTGATCTCTTAAATTATTCAATGTTTCACTACCAAAAATAACTCTAATTATTCATACACATCCAAAGGATTGATCTGTTGTAAGAAAAACACGCAAAAATAAATTACGCGTTATTCTCAAGCACGATTCTGAAGTGAAGTTCTTGAACGTGATAAAACATTATTTGAATTTGTTTTTAAATTTCAATTAGCCGAATTGACAACGACGTTTATCTATTTTTAGTTCCCATGCCTACTAGCGAGGAAGTATCGTAATCGCGAAACATTTCGGAAATCAGATATAACGAAAAACCATGTGACTCGTCTATAACTTTGAAAGTACTGCTCGGATTTGGATGAAATTTTTACACAAGGTTACTACTATGTCAAGGAGGAACAATATTTTTTTGGTTTTCGACGATTCGTCCAGTGACGGCGGAGAGAAACTCTAAAAGCAATAAGAAAAAAAAAATCGGTCAAACTTGGTTTTTTGCCGTTTCAGAGGCTCCTGATCATTTTCATGAACATGTTTGTTGGGATTAAAAATGAGGGTTAGAGGTTGTATGGGGTGGAGGATGGTAGATATATCTCAACTTTTCTATGTTAATCATACGCTCTCAGCCGCGGTCATTCTATGTACATATTTCACACATCATATATTTTCAAATTTGCCCTCAAAACTTTGCATGACTAGCGAATCACGCTGCCGCGAATTGTTTGGGCCTGTTATACATGCTCGATACTAACTTTTTTTTTTAACTTGTGCTGAACATAATTCTGTATGAACTAATGTCGGCGCCGGCGTTGCGGACGGGCCCCTATCAGGTATGTCTCTGCATCCAGAAGTTTCCAAAAAGATTTACATATGCACCGACATTATTCAAATTCAGTGAACGTTTATTCATCACTATGACAAAGAAACTGAAAAAAACTCAGTATGATTGAATCAGCATGCTGAAATCATTTAAACATAAATTAACAAAAGGAACAAAAAGGGGAATCACGAACAATCTTCGGATCAAAGGAATATATCATTATATTGAAATCGTTCTAAACTAGCAGCAACAAAAGTCAAAACTTCATTTGAGATAGTTAAAAAACTTGTGTATATACCATAGCTGCTACTATATCTATTATGCATATATGACAATTTATGTGAAGTATTAAGATTCGTATTACTAATCTTGATTAAAATTAAAAACTAAAAGAAAAATCTAACAATGCGCGAATTTCCGAAGCGGTCACCCATCCAAATAATAATAATATAATAATAATGGTTTAAAGGTGCTGGTACACAAAACGTGCTTACACAAGTCAATACTATAATTTATTGAGACTTGTGGCAAGAACAAAAAAAATGACAAACAATACTATATAAAAAACTTTCTTTCATCTTTGCGTATAAGTACTTAATAAATTGCAACTATAACTCACCTATGAACTCATCTAATAAACACCATGTGATAGTATCCGAAATAAGGATTCACTAGCAGCCACCACTATCTAAATTCACAACATTTACACACCAAATACTTAACACTACGACATCGGTATCAAAAAAAAACAGTCGAGCGACGTCGCGCTGTCGCGATTCAGAACTTTGAAAAACAGTGGAAGGCAATCAGCTGAAAGCCAAGTCAAAGACGCGAGTCGCGAGATTAGCAACAGCAGAAGACGACAACAATGCGGGGGTCGCGGCTTGCCATGGAAACAAACGCGTAACGTGTGTGTGCATCGCGGTTGGCCGCGAATTAAACAGTTGCACCTGAGCACGTGCTCGACCCAAACAGATAACGGGGATCTGCCGCAGGCGGTCCTTTATCCGATTAGGAGTCGTAAATATGGTTAAACTCGAAGTTGGTGTTGGTCACTAGGATACTGAAACATTTCAATTTTCCTTTCTAAATGTCAGGCATCCATATTCGCTGTTACCAAATATACAGTGGGTCAAAAAGATATTGGCAGACACCTTTTTTGAACCTCAATAACCAAAGGGTGAATTTTTTTAAACTAAATGTATTTGAAAACTAACATCTAAAAAGTCTTCCATGGCAATATATGGGGCAAATTAAATATTATCAAAGGGTTTTAAAAAATAGTCGCACACTAAAAAACAAACAAGTAAATATGTGTTACAAAAATTTATTTGCAGTTTAGTAGTTTGTCATCCTACCATTTACATCAATTATGGTCTGAAGCCATAATATGGAGATTCAGGGTATCTCTGGTCCAATTTGATTCCTGTATAAGAACATCTTGTAGCTATCGTTTTTCAGACATTTTACTTTTTCGGGCCTTCAAGTCCGGCAAGTATCACTTGAAGATTCACAAGTAGGATCAAGATTTTGGGTCAGATTGTCTGAAAAACGTATGGAGAAAGCCTAACACTTAATTTGAAAATGAGACATTTCAGCCCAACAGTGACAGTGACAGGAGCGTTTTAGACTGGGGCTGCATGACATGGAATGGTGTTGGAAAGCTACGTGTCATTTTGCGCAATTACTAAGGCCCGTATCGTCAGTCGTCCCTACAATTGTAGGGCGTCTTTATGGCCTCCTTGATTGTCATAGTTTTCTACTTCTTCGTGTCAGCGCTCTATTTTGAGGTTATGTCACAAACATCTATTTGCATCAAATTGTGTTTGCTTTTGAGTTATATCATGTTTTATCAGCCTGAAATTTCCTACAATTTAAAAAGAAAACATATCTTCACAATAGGAGAGCGCTGACGCTGACACGGGACAAGTGTAATCTAGAAATTTTTGAAGGAGAGAAAGAAGTATGACAATCAAGGAGGCCATAAACGCGCCCTACAATTGACGATACGGGACTTAAACAGTAGTGCTACAAAAATGGGGATAAGTGGAACATTTATCTTTCAGCACAATGATCTTAAGCAAACAGAAGAACGGTTAGTTTACAATGCTCTTGCACAATTCCAAAAACCCTGAATATCAATCCCATTTAACATTTGCGGAACCCGCTGGACCTGGAGCCCCGAAAAATAAAATTTCTGCAACACGACAACTACAAGTTGTTCTTATGCAGAAATGGGACAAAATCAGACCAGAAACAACTCAGAAATTTCAAGGCACGATGGCTTCAGACCATAATTGATGCAAATGGTATGACAACAAAGTACGTACTAACTGTAAATGACTTTTTTTTAAATATTCAGTTTCTTTTACTCCCCATGCCTGTGGCGGGAAGTATTGTAATCGCGAAACTGAGATAGTATGTTTTTTAGGTGTTATATGACATGTACATTACGAAAATCCGTGGCGCTCATTTCCGTAGGTCCATCCGCTAATCTTAAAATCACCTATAACTTGAACAGCATTTCGCTGAAATTTTTACACAATGTTACTACTATGCGAAGGACGCAGAAACTTTGTCGTTTTAGATAATTGGACCAGTGGCGGCAGGGAAAAGAAGGGTCCTGATCATTTTTGAAACAAAACTTATGAGTGACGACAATTTGGGGTTGGAAAACGACGTTTCCAGATGCACTGCCGGTAGGGGAGGGGAATAATGTCCATGGTCCATGATTTTTTTCATACAACATAGCAATTAATCACTAATTTCAACTCACTTCCGTTAGATCTTAAACAATTACCAGTACGAAAATTTAGGGTAGCGCTCAAACAATATTTGTACGATAGACACATGTAAATCATTAGCATATCATGACAGGCTAACAAGTAGGATAAGTTTGTAGTATAAAGATAGGTTTGTATGATTCAGGTTTTTCATTTTACAATTTAGAATTCCTACAACTGCATAAGATTAGGTGTAACATTAGCTTGAGCTGAATCTCGCCTTTGTAGATAATGGTAATAAAGACGATTATTCTTGTTACTAATAATAAAATTATTATTATGAAGTCAGGACCTGTTTGACTGACTTTCTTAGAGAGCCTATTTTGTGCTGAACATATCATTTATGAAGTAATAACGGCGATGCGTGGGAAGTGCAGAATCAACCGACTTGACGCCATTTTTTTCAGCGTGCCAATGCTTTTTTGACCCTTGAATTTCATAATTCCTATTATCAATCATATATTATTTTTAATTCGCTCAATATAATGCCACCAAAAATTACTTATTTAGATGTTTTCGAATAAATGTCGTAACAAATTGAGTTTGAAGAAAAAAAATGGGGTGTGCCAATACTTGTGTTGACCACTGAGTGAGACCCAGTGAAAATGATTTCACATGAATGAAATTTGTGTACAGTTAGACATAAGGAAGTCGTAATTTTGAAGTGAAAACCTTCACGGTATAGCTCTAAAAATGTGTTGGGCGACCCACGACCGTGAAGCGGTATACATTCGTCACGTCGTTGGGTCATGCGTCTAATGAGGTGATTTATGTCTTCCTGAGATATCTCATCTCAAGTTTGTTATATTTGACTCCAAAGAACTCCACATTAGTAGAGTGTCAGGTCAGGAGCCCGCCCTTTTTTCATATCCCAGGTTTGCTCAATTGGGTAGTGGCCTTGATCTAAGAGCCCAAGGAAGGAGGTTTATTTAACTGTTACTGAGGTAGTCTACTACAGCTCTGTGGACAGCCATTGAGTTTTTAGTGCAACAAAAATAACGAATCGTTATGCCTTCCGCTAGGTCATTTTTAACAGCAACATCAAATAACCAATGTCGACTAAAGTGAACCGTAGTACTGACTATTGACAGTCATGATAGGTTGCTTATTTATTTCAAAACTTTGTTAATTTTTTCCGTAGAAAAGTTTCAGTAATACTTTGATCCAAGCCGTTTAGAAATGAATAGATTTGGAATTATAGAACCTCTAAAGGACAAGTGACCACACAGCAGCAGAACTACAATAAAACGCTACCTTGCCACATTGCATGTATAACTGAAAAATCAGGATAATTCAACTTATTCAGAACATTCCCTATTTCTCACATTGAGTTTTAACAGTGACCTAAAACTCATATTTCTATTATATTTTAAACAATATTATTTAAACTTGAAATTACTTTAATTGTCCAAATTTACGAATTTCAGCAGCAGCAGTGTATATATAAGGCAAAGATAACCGCTTCTCGTTCTCTGTAACTAACGGAGGTTTGTCCTGCTACTGTGCAATAATCTAGAGGTCACGTCTTGTTTCTTACCTTTGATTTAATCCTCCTCATTTCTATAACTGACAAAATCCGTTGAGTAAATACAGCTTTGAAAAGTGGTTCAAAAACACTACCGCTCAAAAGTTTTGGGATTTTTTCAGGGAAATCAAACCATAGAGTGTGTTTAATCAAAAAAATAAAAACTGAAACTTAATTAGTTGGTAACTTATTTCTATCAAAATTTACTTTAAATTCGTGATTCATCGAAATGTCCACCACGAGCCCGAATAACTGCATTACAGACAGACTCATCCGACGTATCAAATTTTCAAGAATATTTGGTGATAACGATACCCCAACGCTTCCTGCAGTTTAGCCCACAAGTCTGCAGCGCTAGTAGGCTCTTGTTGCTTCACCTGTCTATCCAATTCATCACAAATACTCGATAGGAGACAAATCCGGAGACTGGGAAGGCCACGTCATGATTTTAATTGCACCAAGTTCTTGCTGCTGGTCCAAATAATTGCAGCATAGACGAGATGAATGCTTAGGGTCGTTGTCTTGCTGAAATTAGAGATTGTTCTCAACAATCCTTTGCCTGAGGGGAAAGCATGGTTTTTCAATATGTCCATACTGCTCTTTTCGCATTATACCCTCAATACGAACCAAATCTCCTGTTCGATTTCCAGCAAAACAACCTCAAACTATTACACTCCTACCTCCATGTTCAAACATTGCTGAGCCATGCGTTCGTGGCGTTGGTGGCGTACAAACTGTCGTCGTCGAGATCTGAAGATTTCAAATTTGGATTCATCCGACCAAAGGACTCGATTCCAATAGTCAATGGTCCAATCTTTGTGTTTTCGAGCCCATGCTAACCGGTTGTGTATAGGTTGCAGGAGTGGTTTGCGTGCTGCTACACATCCTCTAAGGTTAGACCTTTGTAAGCGGCGTTTTGCCGTGGACACGGACACAGGGTTGTCCCTCGTTCTATTCAAGCTATGTGTGAGGTCAGGCGCAGTTAAGTGTCTATTTCACGTACTTGTTATTACTATAAGCCTGTCCTAAGGAACAGTTGTAACTCTGTCTTCCAGAGCGTTGACGATCTACGACACTGCCTGTTTCCCCGTTTTTCTTAAAAATTTGAGACACAGTGTTCCGTCCTATATGCAGCCTTTCAGCAATCGCTCGAATGGACAATCCCTCACCACGTAAGGCACACATTGTACCCCGTTTTTCAAGAGAAACGTTACCCTTCTTTACCATTTTCGATTATTTTGAAAAAATCTGATCCTATCACATCGACTAGTAGTTTATACTAAACTATGTACCATTTTTACTTTGTTTCATCGATGCCCAGAATGACTATGTATCATATTACGCCATACATAATACATAGTACAAAAAAAGTAAACAGTGGCAGGAATTCGGCCGATTTATGACTGCAATGAACTAATAAAAATATCGGCATCTCTAAAGATGTTTACATTTCCCTTTTAAGGGGTGTTTCACTGATTCTTATACATCTTTAGCTTGAATCGTCGTATTATAGTTGGTAATAATCAATCAATATCATATACGCCTTATTTATTTTAAGTTCTCTTAAAAAAAGTCACTGTCCCAAAATATTTGAGCGGTAGTGTACATAGTATAAAATTGAAATTATAAACAGTCCATGTACGACTATCTTGCAAAATCTCTTTGTTTAAGGAATATATTTTGTAGTCTGGTACACAAATAAATATCTGGATTCTCCTACAATTGTTTGCCAATAATTGAGAAAGATTGAACGAATATAGCTATGCATTTTTTGGCAAAGGTGGATTTATGGTTTAGTTTTAAAAGGGAAAATCCGCTTTGCACGGGGTGTTCGCTTTTGCCGGGTTTGCACCTGGTGTGGAATGATAAACCTCGTCAGGTGTAGAAACAGATCTCTTTGAAGTACTAATATTTTTAAAATTACTAAGCTTACAAATCACATGAGAACAGATGATAATGAGCAAATCACTTTAAAGGACACAAAAACACCATGGATAAGTACTTTTACAGAATTACTGGTGGACTCTAGCGTCAGCAATACCAGCAACCAGTGAGCAACTGCTAGGATTACCGTCTATTTGGTGAAAACGCTCGTATTTTAATATACAGTGTGTTTTCCAGAAATGTCCTCTCCTCTACTTATTTTTTATGTGGTCAAAGTTGGGAGCTGAAATTCGGGATGACTATTTTAACGTAAAAATAACATTAGAAAAATTGTTTATACGGAGTGGGGGGTTATATGATATTTTATTTGGAAGCTTGTGTAGTTTGTAACCCTGGAATATAACATCAATATCTTTCAAAACGATGGATCATCAAAACGTAATATGTCATATCAATCTTCCCCTTTTAAAAGGGTATCAACCTGTTTAAAAGAATCTGTCAATTTTTTAATCGAACGTTCCATATTTTATTACATATACATATAATATATATATATATATATATATATATATATATATATATATATATATATATATATATATATTTTGAGACGTGGTCATTGTCGTCTAGACCAGTTAGGTGAAAAATTAAAGCTTCCGCTTTTTGTTGGGTACTTCGACAAGATTTAAGCAAAGAGGACTCTTTATACTTTTTTAATTCTCTCTAGCTTTCAATGGACTTTGCCATCATCATCAGGAGCTGCAATTACAATGATAACAGTAGCAACAAAGGTGTAAAATGAATTTAAATTGACTCAACTTACAGTAGTATGTGAGAATGTTGCTAATTGTTGTTTACGCATATGATGAGGGAAACGTCCAGTAACATGGTGAGAGCTGAATAGGTTGCACAATAGTCAAAATTTATACAAAACATGACAAGAACACGTTAAAACAGATTAAAAATTATTTTAAAAAATTAGAACATTACATCGTGAAAACCACCTGATGATTGCACAAATTAGTGGTCATGGAATGATGAATTGATGAGTGACATGAAACCCTTTGACAGAAGGCCGAAGGATGTCAATGTCAGTATTGAAAGATGGAACGAATTGTGGGCGTGTGCCAAAAACGTTGCCAAATCACTTCAGATGAAGAGATTTACAGAATTTTATGATGGAATTTGTTAAACCGACCAGAGGCAGTTGAATAAACTATATTATTATTAATGGGAATTTAAATTAACAATTATTAATAAATCGTGAGGAGAGAATTATTATATTTTGAGTGGAATGAAATTTACTGGTGGAAACGGCCAAAACACAGATTCTAATTATGTTTGTGAAGAGTTGAAATTTGGGGAGATATGTAAGTTCTCCAATTTTTCGCAGTTTAGCAGATATGAGTAAATGACACTCAGTTGTTTAACATCTGTCTTTTTGTTGATACAGTTGTTATTCATGAAAATGTGGGACATTTCCAGGAATAAACGTTTGGAAAGGTGTTTTTCTTTATCAAGAACTTTGATACTTGTGTAATTCATAGAATGCCCTGTTGTGTTAACATGAGATGCTAGAGCGCATCTTTCAGGATGAAGCCTAGCATCACTTTTGTGTGATGTAATCCTTCCTTTAAGAGATCTGGAGGTCTGACCTATGTATATTTGGTTGCAGTTGTTGCAATTGATGGAGTAGACTGTGTTGGTTAAGCCAAGCAGCGGGACTTTGTCTTTCATTTTTGAAAAAATGCAGTTTATAGTGAGGACGGATTTGCAAGCAATTCGAAAGTTCAAAGGACTGCACAATCTGATAAGCTTAGGGGTCAGTTCCTTGATGTAGGGCAGGACAGCAAAAAAACCGGACTCCAGACCTGGTTTTGCTGTCCTGCCCTACATCAAGGAACTGACCCCTAAGCTTATCAGATTGTGCAGTCCTTTGAACTTTCGAATTGCTTGCAAATCCGTCCTCACTATAAACTGCATTTTTTCAAAAATGAAAGACAAAGTCCCGCTGCTTGGCTTAACCAACACAGTCTACTCCATCAATTGCAACAACTGCAACCAAATATACATAGGTCAGACCTCCAGATCTCTTAAAGGAAGGATTACATCACACAAAAGTGATGCTAGGCTTCATCCTGAAAGATGCGCTCTAGCATCTCATGTTAACACAACAGGGCATTCTATGAATTACACAAGTATCAAAGTTCTTGATAAAGAAAAACACCTTTCCAAACGTTTATTCCTGGAAATGTCCCACATTTTCATGAATAACAACTGTATCAACAAAAAGACAGATGTTAAACAACTGAGTGTCATTTACTCATATCTGCTAAACTGCGAAAAATTGGAGAACTTACATATCTCCCCAAATTTCAACTCTTCACAAACATAATTAGAATCTGTGTTTTGGCCGTTTCCACCAGTAAATTTCATTCCACTCAAAATATAATAATTCTCTCCTCACGATTTATTAATAATTGTTAATTTAAATTCCCATTAATAATAATATAGTTTATTCAACTGCCTCTGGTCGGTTTAACAAATTCCATCATAAAATTCTGTAAATCTCTTCATCTGAAGTGATTTGGCAACGTTTTTGGCACACGCCCACAATTCGTTCCATCTTTCAATACTGACATTGACATCCTTCGGCCTTCTGTCAAAGGGTTTCATGTCACTCATCAATTCATCATTCCATGACCACTAATTTGTGCAATCATCAGGTGGTTTTCACGATGTAATGTTCTAATTTTTTAAAATAATTTTTAATCTGTTTTAACGTGTTCTTGTCATGTTTTGTATAAATTTTGACTATTGTGCAACCTATTCAGCTCTCACCATGTTACTGGACGTTTCCCTCATCATATGCGTAAACAACAATTAGCAACATTCTCACATACTACTGTAAGTTGAGTCAATTTAAATTCATTTTACACCTTTGTTGCTACTGTTATCATTGTAATTGCAGCTCCTGATGATGATGGCAAAGTCCATTGAAAGCTAGAGAGAATTAAAAAAGTATAAAGAGTCCTCTTTGCTTAAATCTTGTCGAAGTACCCAACAAAAAGCGGAAGCTTTAATTTTTCACCTATATATATATATATATATATATATATATATATATATATATATATATATATAAAGCTTCCGCCTTTTGTTGGGTACTTCGA
This sequence comes from Acanthoscelides obtectus, assembly GCA_963669975.1. NCBI lineage: Eukaryota > Metazoa > Arthropoda > Insecta > Coleoptera > Chrysomelidae > Acanthoscelides > Acanthoscelides obtectus. Next base: position 70,700,170 of record CAVLJG010000008.1, read on the forward strand.
CAAAATTCAAGCAAAGAGGACTCTTTATACTTTTTTTAATTCTCTCTAGCTTTCAATGGACTTTGCCATCATCATCAAGAGAGTAGTATGTGAGGATGTTGCTAATTGTTGTTTACGTATAGGATGAGGGAAACGTCCAGTAACATGGTGAGAGCTGGATAGATTGTACAATGGTCAAAATTATATAAAATATGACAAGAACAAGTTAAAAATTTAAACTTGTTTTTGTCATATTTTATATAATTTTGACCATTGTACAATCTATCCAGCTGTCACCATGTTACTGGACGTTTCCCTCATCCTATACGTAAACAACAATTAGCAACATCCTCACATACTACTCTCCTGATGATGATGGCAAAGTCCATTGAAAGCTAGAGAGAATTAAAAAAAGTATAAAGAGTCCTCTTTGCTTAAATTTTGTCGAAGTACCCAACAAAAGGCGGAAGCTTTAATTTTTCACCTAACTGGTCTAGACGACAATGACCACGTCTCAAGTTATATATATATATATATATATATACAGGGTGACTTCGAAGTTGAGTCATTTATTTTAACAGTGAGTAGATCTGATCAAAAGAAATGTTTTTTTCTTTTACCATTTTTCTGGTAAAATTAAAGTAACAAAGTTATAGCCCTTTGGAAGTTTGAGTACCGCCCTGTCTCAATAATAATATTATGTGCTCGTGTTTGGCAACAACGGATATAATCCGCCTTATCGGTTCATCGCATCGGAAACAAAAAAGCGAAAGAATTTGGAACGATGTTTTTACAATTATTTTATTCAGTTGTATACAGTCAGTGTCAGTCGGTAACGCGTGAGTGAATAGTGGTGTCTGTTGCGTGGCTCAAACGAAATAAAAAATGGCACATGTTTATGCGGATCGGTTTCCCAATCGAGTGCAACCAACCCCTCGTGCCTTTGTTAATGTAGTACAACGGGCTCGTGAATCAGGTGACTTAAGACCTCACAGGGGACGGCATGCCGGTGCTCCAAGACCTCACGATCAAATACAGGTCCGCACTGAAATACTTGTCGGGAGGATGCTTTATAAAACAAGGTAAAATTTTTTTTTAATTTTTTTTTTATTTTTACACACATATTTTGGTTTATCTTCCTTCTACAATCATTATCTGAAAATTAATGACTCAACTTCAAAGTCACCCTATATATATATATATATATATATATTGTTTTGACGATTTAGGCCCGCATCGTCAGTCGTTCCTACAATTGTAGGGCGCCTTTGTTGGTCATAGTTTTCTGCTTTTCCGTGTCAGCGCTCTATTTTGAGGTTATGTCACAAATATCTATTTGCATCAAATTGTGCTTGCTTTTGAGTTACATCATGTTTTATCAACCTGAAATTTCCCACAATTCGAAAAGAAAATATTTCTTCATAATAGGAGAGCGCTGACGCTGACACGGGACAGGTGCAATCTAGAAATTTTTGAAGGAGAGAAAGGAGTATGACAATCAAGGAGGCCATAAAGGCGTCCTACAATTGTATAATGAACTTCAAAATGAGTCATCACACGACCGCTCGTTGTATTTAATAGATATTCCAAAACGCTTCATAGCACTTTTTCTGCCACTTTTACGCCATAGTATTCATGCATCAATTTCATTATCCAGAATCTGAGCTTTCTGACTTGACCCATTCAATATATTTTGAAAAGGAATGTATGTGCCGAGTCGGATTACCATCCCTTGGACTATTAAGAATCCTCAATATTCCGTTATTTCTGTGTCAAGACATTTTTCCAAGTGCAAAGTCTATTTCAAATGGTTTTAAAACCGTAGACTTTACACAAATCATTCAATAACGTAAAAAATATCTCTGCAGAACAAACACACATGAACTTAATCCGTCAATAATTTTCAAATACTGTTTAAATATCTCATGTACACAGTATTGCGAAAAATTTCAATGATCACCATCAACCGAGAATTTTGCAACAATATCTTAATGCGGTTTAATAGTGAGCACATATTCACTCCTGCAAGGTAATTAGCTGAAAACCTTCAAACGCAATAACAACCAACACAAATAAGGATAAACTGGATAAATAGCCACTTATTGATGATTTCGCTTCGCTGCAATTGGGAGATTCTAGACGTAATGTCACATCGTTGCAGATTGGCAATGAACACAATCATATTCGCGCAATCACATATTGGACATCGGACATCGTAAATTAAATAGAAATAAAACCGTTGGTAGGTACGTTACCTCACTGGTTAAAATGTACGTGATCGATTTTAGCACTAGTATCTATATTTTATTAATGAAGAATGCTATTCAATATGGATACACATAATTTGATCACGACGATCAATGTCTATTTACGTGAAAATAGATTTCGATTGAAATACGTACGAGGTACTCAGCATTGGGTTTGTCGGTTAGGGCAAAGTGTGTTTCAGGTTTTTTGGGCTATTCTGAACAAAAAAAAGGCGCTCAATGAAATTATTATTGTCGTTTTCGAAATTATAATTTGAAAAAGTGCGAAAAACGCCAATTTAGACCCAGAAAAAACCATATGAAAAAACGAAAATTTCAATATTGCCAAAGTCCATAAATATTTTTCAAACATCCATCAGAAAGTCTCAAAGCATCTTAGGCGGTGTTGTTATTATGAATCTTTGTTTATGGCCAAGAATGCCATAATATGAGACTATATAATATTATAATGTATTTACTCATCATTACCTTCATTAGGTCAGGAAAGTTCGATAGGTTAGTAAATCAACATCTGAAGTAGACTCTTGATACATTCGTTGAGCGCAAAAAAGGGTCAAAGGTGGCCGACTTGCCTGGCTTTGCCTTCCCACCACCACTACTACTAAACCCTGTTAATCACGAGCGCGCTCAATGTACTCTGCGTGAGCGCCCCTACCTCTTCCGTGTTCTCGTAGCGCATTTGTTTATTAAAAAACAAAGAGTTACACTAACAATATGCACTAAAATGCTTTGAGATTTTGTTAATGGGTGTTTAAAGAATATTTAGGAACTTTGTCGACATAAAAATTTTCATTTCTACTTCCTGTGCCACTGGCAAGGAGGTATTGAAATCACGAAAAATTCCAAAAATGAGATTTTGTGTTTTTTGTCGTTATGTGACATGTAAAGGGTGTCCTATTTTCGATGATATTACGGGGTATCTCGCTTACGAGTTGCGGTTTTTCGCTAGTTTTTCGTGAAAAGACAAATGAGAGCGGCGAGCATAATCCTTTACGAACCGATGGCACCCATGCATAGGAAGTGCACAATCAACCTACTTGACGCCATTTTTTCATATTGTTTTTCGGGGTCGAAAATGGCAAGCTTAGCACTTATATTTCGAAAACTATCAACTTTAGAGAAAAGTACATAAGAGCTTTTTCAGGATAACCAAAAACGCCTAAAAAGTTTTGGCCGGAGCAAAAATCAGACAATTTCTGCAATTGGTTCAAAACGTTGTTAAAGTAGTCTTTTGACGCTTTTTTTTGGGCCTGTTAACATGCATCTCTGTTAAAAGGGATCGTTTTTGAAAAAGATTATTCATAAGACGTAATCAGAAAATTTTCCGAAGTGATGCGAAGAACCTTTTATTGTAACTACTTTGCTGTAACAGGAATTCTCAAAATTTTCGGGCTCCGTAGAACATCCATGTTTTCATCTGCTTCAACTGAATAAAAACAGTGGTATCCCTGCAGTATTCCGAGGTTAATCTCAATGACGGCTGGTTTCGAAAAACATTAAAAAAAAATCCTAAGTACGAGCCCCTTCCCACTTCAGTTGGCCCAACTATTGAAAACTTTTTCAAAATGGGTAGAGGAAAGGTTATTAGTGAGAAAATTCGGTTACTGATAATTACATTTTTTAATTCCGGGAATTCAAACTCAGAAATTGCAACTTTGTTAGACTTATCGCGGTACAGTGTGAGAAATATTGTTAGAAAATATAGCGTAACTGGTTCAGTTAATAATAAGCCACGATATGAGAAAAAAAGTAATTTCGCAAATGCCAACCGAAGAGCATTAAGAAGAATAATCGTGAAAAACAACAATTATTTACAATTAAGTGCTCTGTGGAGTGACTCTGTTGGAAGGAGAGGTCCACAACTCATAAAGAGGCCCACAAACTGGGATTTAGCACTTGCAAGGTAAGTTTTCTTATAAAAAAAAGTGAAGTAAAAACCCTAAAGTTGCACAACTTGTTTATAGGCCAAAGAAAAGCCACTATTAACTCCACTGCAAAAGAAACTTCGGCTTAGATGGGATAAAGAACATAGACAATGGACACCTCAACAATGGTGTGCAATACAATGGAGTGACGAGGCTCGATTCGCAGTTTGTGTTGGTGACAGTCGCAAAAAAAATGAAGCATTCCATGTTGACTGTCTGAAGAGAAAAGTGAAATTTCCAGCATTCATTATGGTCTGCGGCAGTATGTCATCAAAAGGAGTAGGAAAACTTCATTTTATTGATGGAAATGTGGATACAAACAAATATTTGGCAATTTTAGAAGAATCGCTTTTACCAGTGATGGAAGAATGTTTGACATCCGGCCAAGATTTTGTGTTTCAGCAAGATGGTGCAGCGTGCCATACCTCAAAAAAGGCTATAAAATGGATGGAAGAAAATAATGTACCACTTTTGAAATGCGTTGCTAGCAGTCCACAAAATCCTGCTCGTACAATCACCCAACTGAGACAAAAGCTTCAAGAAATATGGGATTGTTTTACACCAAATTTTTGCCAAAACTTGGTTAACACTACGCCCCAAAGAATTTCAGCCGTAATAAAAAATAAAGGTGATGACCCAATGGAAATCTTTCAATTGTTGCTTTGTTAACTTCGCGCATTTATTCGTACATTGTTTATTTGTTCAGATGTTCTATTAGTTATAGGTCTAAGTGATTTCAAATATGTATTTTTTATAACAAGAGTGTATCTAAAATGTTTTTGAGAAAATAAATTGTTTTAGAAGTGAATAGTTTCGTCATGTTTAGTTTATAAAGGCATATTTTGGTAGAAATCTTGAAGTGGGCCAACTGAAGTGGGAAGGGGCTCGTACACAAAATAGGTGCACTCACATCAAATGGTCCAATTAGCTGGTAATATACTCAGTGACAAAAAAAGGTAAACACCTACGTAAGTTTATTAGAATTCAAGAATTTTTCTCATATCGATTTATCTTGCCATGAACAAGGGATCAAAATGGCCAGGTTTTTCTGTTAAGCTTTTGTTGCGGCTGCATGTATTGTTTGGTAATAAAAAAGCATTCAGTTTTCGTACATTTACGGTGTTAAATGTTAAATTTCGTGTAGCTTATTGAGAAGCCTTTTTGGGATTGCTCAAAATGCCTGCAGTGCCTAGATTTCGCCGTATGTCTCAGCTAAGTGACTTTGAGAGGGGTCGAATTGTCGGGTTGCGTGAAACCGGACTATCGATAGAAGAAGTTTCTAGGAGGGCCAACAGATCACACTGCAGTGTGACCGAGCGTAGACAGAGGGACCACAGAGCGACAAGACCGCCGGTTAAGACTTCTGGCTTTGAGAGTAGTAGCAGTAGTACTGGGGCCATCGCTAATCAGTGGTTTGAACAGCATGGAAGGATGGTTGGTATGCGTACGGAGAAAAAATGCTATGGGACCGGAGATGGAATCAGGTGGTCGTGACCCACAATTTGACAGAGAGCGTCACGTTCACCATACCGTGGGAGTTATGTTATGGGGTGCTATTGCTTATGGTAGCAGATCGCCAGTAACTTTCATCAGATGGAATATGACAGCCCGACACTATATTCAGGAAGTAGTGGAGCCTAATCTTATTCCATACCTAAGCACCATACAAAACCCGATTTCTCAGCAAGACATTGCCAGACCGCATGTTGCCAGAGCATCGTTAGCCTTCATGGATCGACATCGCATCATCCGTTTATCTTGGCCATCACGATCGCCTGACCTTTCTCCAATTGAACATGTCTGGGACATGACAGGTCGCAGTCTCTTGAATTTGCAACACCCTCCACAGACTTTAGCAGCTCTTACTCACAAAGTTGCAGAATGAGATACCCCAACAGGATATCGACCACCTTATCAGCACGTAGCCCAGGCGTGTCAATGAGTGTAAAAGAAATCGTGGATCCTCAACACATTATTGAACCAGCTTCTGCAATCAGTTGACGAGTCAAGCAGATAATTTATTCATTTTATTAGTAACGGACACTGAACATATATTCCAAAAATTATTAAAATCGGATAAACATATGAAGGTGTTCACCTTTTTTCGTCACTCAGTATGTAAAGTGTTCTACCGCTACAGCTGTTTTCTTCCTAAATGCGCCTAACTGTGATAAGTTAAAATTGAAAAAGGAGACTTGCTCAATTTGAAATTCCGTTACTCATTCTGCCCCGAAGCGATAGAGAAGTGAAAAAATCTATAAATGGAGCTTGGAATTTCTGCAAAATCTCGATCGTTCTAGAAAAGTTTTGAATATGCTATACACACAAACACATACAATAACAAAAATATTCTTTGAGTAATAACTGTGCTGTGTTGAACAACTCTACAGTCGTTTCAGCTGCCACAACTGCTATAATACTTCCAAAATACTGGAAAAACGAGTACCGTTT
>CAVLJG010000008.1:71312642-71742898 GCA_963669975.1 Acanthoscelides obtectus
CGGATTTTGGTTCTTGACACCCTTTACGATCGGTTAAGATGCCTAGAGTACGGAGACCTGTACGATTTCGTCAACTTAGTGGGTTTGATAGGGGCCGTATAGTGGGACTTCGGGAAGCTGGACTTTCTTTTCGGGCAATTGCAGTTAGAGTGCAAAGAAGTGTAGACACTGTGGTTAGGTGTTGTCAGGCATGGCTTCGAGAAGGCCGTACGCAAAGAGCAAGGGGCACTGGACGCCGCCGTAGAACAACAGACCGTGAAGATCGCCGCCTAAGATTATTGGCCTTAAGGGACCGTTTCTCCACTACCAGGTCCATTGCAAATGAATGATTTGCAGAACACGGAAGACCTATTGGCATGCGAAGTGTTTACCGACGAATGATAAGTTTTGGCTTGTTTTCATACCGGCCACACTGGGTCCTCCCTTTAACTCGAGAACACCGACGTAATCGCCTTGAGTGGTGCAGACAACGGTCACTCTGGGATCAGGAATGGAACAGTCTTTAGTCACGAGTCTCGATTTTCTTTAGGCATGCACGATGGTCGTGCCAGGGTTAGAAGGCGACGTGGTGAAAGGAGGAATCCACATTTTTTGTTGAAAGACATGTTCATCACACTGTTGGAGTTATGGTTTGGGGTGCTATAGCTTATGGTTCCAGGTCACCTTTAATCTTCATCAGAGATAATATGAACGCGCAGCGTTATATCCACGAAGTTCTAGAACCCCATCTTCTACCATATCTTGACACCGTGGCAGGTCCAACTTTCCAACAAGATAATGCACGACCACATGTTGCAAGAGTCACAATAGACTTCTTTCAACATAATGATGTCACATTGTTACCATGGCCACCAAGATCTCCCGACTTATCCCCAATTGAGCACGTGTGGGATATGATGGGTAGGAGATTGCTCAATTTGCAACGTCCTCCTCAGACTCTAGAAGCACTTTGAGAGGAGTTGGTGGTTGCCTGGAATGGGATACCACAGGAGGACATTGACCACCTGATCAGAAGCATGCCTAGGCGCGTTGGAGAATGCGTAGCACATCAGGGTGCATCCACACATTATTAAAGGTCAAAGGGCTTTAAAGCAGTGCAATCATTTTGAAATTTTTATCATTTACTTATTACGCTTCATTAAGTACTTATACAAAATTTTATTAAAATAAAACCATTTAAACTGGGTGTTCGGATTTATATGTCACTTAGTATACGTAGATCTATTCGTTCAGCTTTCTTCAACAATCGGTGATCGGGTATAGTAGAACCCATGTGCTTCTCTAAGTACCAGGCATCAAAATGTATTGTTTAAACAAAAAAAATGACATTGCGAGGTAGATGTTATTCGTCTAATTCCATCTTTATAATAAATGTATGGACAGCTATTTAAAATATTTAGGGTATAATTAAAGGACATTCAAATGACGAGATTGAGTCAATGGTTCTGGTAGGAAATATGGGAAATTTTACACAAGTGATTTTGGGCAGCGCAGCTAAAGCCTGTAATCATATTTTTGTTAATGAAGTGAAATTTCAAAATTTGGTGCATATAGCACATAAATATGAAATTAAAACAGTAGAGGTATAGATACTGGTACTGTCTTTCAAATGAGCCATTCGTGTAAAAGCCGTCAAGTATTGCGTACAAAAATCACGTAAGTAGTTCATCTTCGATGCTTTTGCATTGAATTTGTATTAGGTGGTGCTATTTGAAAGTGGGAGGAATTTGGTGACATACGAGATCTATACCTAGAGTACCCATTTATCTTTAATGTGTTTATTTGTGGCAGCAGTATCTGTGTACATTTTAAAAATAAAGTCAATATCAAATAACACATAAGTAACCACTGAAGCTGCATTTGCAGTTTGTGTGTGATTTTTTTAAGTTACGAATCAGCATTTTTTGTCCAACTCGGGATAATTGTCCAAATCAGTGGTTTGTTTGTATGGGTGTCTCCGATAATAACAATACCTTATTAGTCTATTCTAGGTGTCTACTCAGTGCATATACTTACTACATTGCACTGCGCTACACGATTTATAAAATATTTTTCACTTAGTTATTGGAAAACGTTCTTCGACTATCTACCAACCATATCTTTATTTGAGCTTCAAGTCTCTATACTGACGTTATATTATTTCTGAGGTTCAGAAGCAGTATATTGCTTGATTTTGGTCCAAGCCAAAAAAGGTGCACAGATTTATTTTTTCGTTGTTTGTGACGTATTTGATAAACATAAGAAAAACTTTGAAATATAATTTTGACTGCATAGATATCCTTCAGTAAAGTAAAATTTCTCCTATATCAGGAATGGAAGTTTCGGTGTATAACAGATTCATGGTATGTGCTACTTTTTTCTCATGTATTATTTTTAAAGCCCATGTTTGCGACACCTCAAGATCTTTTAAATGTGTTGATTACTCCACCCCTTCTGATGATTCCATAAGACCGTCTGTGATATTTGATCAGAAAATTTTTCAGAAGCCCGATTCTTGGAATTCCGCATCTCAATTTTCTGCCAACATAAGAATCATGTTGGTGAAAACATGATGTAGTTTTTGAAATGACCTATTCAACTGTATTTGTAGTATTTATTTGGAAGGGGATGTGAGTGTCCAACTAGCCAGACATCTATACCTCATATCATGCATCGTGTATGGGCACTCTAGCGTTGAATATATTAGGGATTCTTTTGGAGGAAGGACGTGATGTTCTTGTCTAGCTAGAGCTTTTACATGTAATCGGATGAGACATTATGTATGGACAACCTCAAACGTTAGATACATCTGTAATTTATCAAAACAGTTTTCGAAAAATCGATGTCAGGTACTCAGATAATTGCTATTAATTGGTTCAGCGTGCAGATCGCGGTTGATTTATGTGTACAAATGTAGATTTCAGATAACATGGACTTTGAAAAAGTGGACAAATGAGATTCAGAGCGTGCGTTATTATGCTCAATTAACAAATGTACAATACCTATATTCTCCTAGTATAGCAATTTGTACCAAGGATAGATTTTGCAGATACATGTTTGTTTCACCATCTATTTCTCTCAAGCTGAACTTGAACGGAGTCCATCGTTTGCTTTAAGGGCTTCCTTTGCTTAAAAACTGTTTTACGTGCTTGAATTTGCGACGACCCCGAAATTGCTGGTCGCTTCTCGTTTCTCTAGGTGCATATATAATAGGGTGGATGGATTTACCCCTACTTTGAGAAGAGTTGGAGTGGTTTTTGATTCTGCTATTGTCCCTAGGTGTCATTATGACTGTTGACTATAATTTACCATGGAAGACTGTTCTACTAACCTTAGGCAGCTCAAAAATCGGATTACGAAGGTTTCTTTAAGCTCCTTGTAGCAGCTGCGGTGGTCTGGTATTTAGCGTTCTGCTTACGCAGCTGTTTTGGTATAAAAAATATAACCCTCTTTAAAGTAAAGTTCCAAATCCATTTTTGTGATCGTCTATTTTCTCATAGATAGGGCTAGGTTCTTGTAGATCCGTTTTGGGCGCCGTATGACTGTCTATCATCAGATGAGAACCTTAATCAATAATTAATGTTTAAAATCTTTTATATCTGCAATTTTAGTAAACCCTGCCTCTTAAGGCATTCTAAATCCATGAGGAATATACGACTATACGTGAAGAAGTATTGCAAGTGCGAAAATGGAGATTTTTTGGCTAATACATACATTATATTGCCTTACAGCTTATAATAAATATCTCTGGGACCTATACAATTTTTGACTTTTTGAACGCAGGTAATATTGATTTATCTGTAATTTATAGAATATCTATAAACAATTCTTTTTAAATAATATCAAACTTTGTTTTTGCGCATTTCTTAATTTCATGATTAACTCTCTGGGGTCATTCTATATAATAACATTAACATCCATAGAGGGTGTTCATTTGAAAACCTCCCACCCCGGATTTATCGAAAACCATTGATTAAAGAAATGCCGACACACGTCAAAAGATTTCAAGCTGGACAACTTTTTAACCAAAACTACATCAATTCCTTTCACCCTCTGCCCCCCAGGATCATCCCCTCAAAAATCTTAAATAATAAGGGTTATCGAGTAAATTTTCGAAGTCTTGTATTTTGACGTTTGATTTTTCAAAATCGGTCGATACGTTTTTAAGAAAATTAAGCAAATCTTTATTTATCTTAATTTGTTCAGATAGAAAACAAACACACACGAAAATATCAATTTTTATTTCAGTAAATGTTCAAAATGTTGCCAGATATTGGCCAAACAATGATATATCATTGCCTATAGGCGATGCTCAAATTCCTGACGGAAATTTTCAAAAACAAATTGTACGATATCATGGCAGCCTTCGATGATGCGTTGACGAAGTCATCCAAACTTTCAGGTTGGGGAGTAAACTCAATAGATTTCAAACGGCATCATAGAAGAAAGTTCTCTTCGCACTATCCATTTATCTGGAAACTCGTCGTCTAGCCATTGCCGAACCGGAAGAGCATAGTAAGGAGGAGCGCCGTCTTGCTGGAAATATATTTCAGCCTCATCGAGTAAAGGGTTTCCTTCCTCTTCGATTTGGTTTCAATGGTTTTAGTGATAAGCGGATATATCCAAATAAATGTCTCCATTCAAATTTCCATTAATAAATAATGGGCCAATCACTTTGTTTTCTAAAATGCCTGCGAATTCACTAATTTCTTGGGGGTATTGGGTATGCCCTTCCACAAAAGCATGAATCAGATATTCTGTCTATCAATGATATTATCATGAATCGCTGCCCTCATTTGTTTAGAAAACTCAACTCGCCTATCGAAATCATCTTCGGTTAACTCTTGCTAATTTTCTCGAAAATGATTAGGACTGATTTTAAAAAATCAAACGTCAAAATAAAGGACTTTGAAAGACCTTCCAAACAAGTTACTACTCGGTACCCCTTGCCATTTGAAACTTCTAAGGGAATGACCCAGGGGAGCCGAGGGTGAAGTAGCGTTTGGTTGAAAAGTTTTCCTCGTTGACAGATCTTTTGACATGACTTCCCTTTTATTTAGTGGTTTATGATAAATCCGTGGTGAGACGTTTTCAAATGAACACCCTGTATGAGGTAACATATCTACTCGGAATATTCTACACGACTACGGACTTCTTTATCACCAAGCAATGATTCTTGCCCTTAGCATTTCATACAATGCCTAACGTTTATAGAACGCGTACATTCAAACAAGACTGCATATTTCCATAAAAATAGAATAAACCGCGTATGTTATGCAGCAAGAGCAGGAATTAAATGTAAATTTATTGTAAAAATCCCGCAGCCGTCATTTTTTAACAAATGTTTCCTTTAATTGTAGACGTATAACGAGATGGCAAGGAATAATCTACGGTGTCAAGAATGTTTACTTTTTGCCCGTAATTATGCGAAGAAAAAGTTTTTTTTTGTCTATAAATTATATCAAATCGTGATTTATAACACAGCAGCGCTCCTGTTTCGTATGCATGCCTAGAAGAAAGATATGTGTAAATGCCCAACGAGTCTATAAGGGCCAGGATATACACTTCTCGACATTGAAAACCATACAATGAGAGAATCAGGAAAAAATTATACGCACTTCGAGGTAACCGTATATAGTCAATGCTTTTGGCTTTTTTGTGCATCTGTACAAGCTAAGTGTGGCCTTAGCTCCGATCGTCCTGACACCTGATGTCACTTTTTCCCTAGGATCGATGAGATGTTTCAAAAAACCTATTTTTCCATTCCACAGAGGGAGTTGCCATACTACCGGTTTTTAGTGGCAATGTTTGTCTCAGATTACTCCAGAGTTTTGTTCGCTTTAACAAAAAGCGACACATTAAATATGAAATTCATACCGAAGGATTTTTTTTAAGAATCCCAAACAGTCGAAAGTAGATTAGAAAAAGACATATTTGATAGGCAGGTAAGGTATGGAAAACCTTAGACATGACCCCCAGCACATAGCCAGTGACATCCATTTCTAGCCTCCTAGATTATCTGTCATTACTCCTGTGTAACGAGCTTTATTTGATTGCAACAACGAAATAGATGCATTGCATGATACAATTTTAAAAGCTAAGGACATATTGTGGACAGTCTGTTTTGACGATAGCCTAGGTCGCATCACAGCATAACGATAGTAAAGCTCGAGCTTAGTCTCCCATCCTAACCGTGTAAAACTTCGAATATCCAGAATTGGTCGGTACGATCGGTCTTTAGTCTCTAGGGCATCGAAATTGTGTAACAATCTGTCTGGTAAGATTTGTCCGGTTAAGAAAGTGTCTTTATGCTCCTCATAGCAGCCGCGGTGTCCCGGTATTTAGGCTCCTGTCTACGTGGCTGCTTCGGTATGGAAAAGAAACCTATCAAAAAATTTTGCGCATACATACATGAACGAAGAACCTCAAAAGCATTTGGAAATTTTTGGTGACCATATTGTTGGGGGCCCAAAATGGAAATATTGTATTGTGAAACTTTCATGGCTTGGATGCATTCAATATAGGAGAACATTTTTAAAATGTTTTTAGTATCGGTCAGGTGCGTAGATCACGAATCGAATATACGTCCTTTACTGAAATCAATCTAGTGAAGCGAGTTTCCTTCATCTGCAATAATGGGTAATAGAAATGGAAATTTTGCCTTGAGAAGCTTGAATATTTAAAGAGAGAATAGAAGAAAACTTTAAAAATATTCTGCTCATCTGCAAGATCGCCTATAATTTTGAGAACGCGTTTTTTTAATAGTACATGACATGTACATCACAAAAAAATCATTTACGTCGATCTGTATATGCCTGTTGGTTTTGATTCTATTTTAATACTGATGATGAAAGGCTTTGTAGTTTTTGAAAATTGGTCCAGTAGCGGCGAAGCGTCGGCAGAGAACTGAAAAATAAAAATTTATTAATATGGTTTTTGAAGAAAATTTATTGTAGAGGTTGAAGATTTGGGGAAAACGTGTATTGGGTTGGAAGAGGTATGCTTCAATTTTTTAGCGTTAATATATTCATACGTCTCTAGCCATAATAAATTATGTGTGCCTGTTTGATATATTTCACACACGGATTTCGGCTCATATTTGCCGTTAGGAGTTTGAAATATTTTCAATATTTGTATAACTGTAATGTTGCTGTTGCTTGACAAATGAGTGGGAACTGGGAGTTGATTATTATATTTAAGTGACTTCCTTTGTTCTACATGTTCGTAGTTGAAATTTTCTGAAGGGTGCCTGATTTGCATAACATAATCCTTTATGTACTGATGACGGTGTTGCGTGGAATGTGCATAGACAACCTACTTGACACCATTTTTTGCTGAGATTGGCGTAAACTCTCACGTAATTTATGCATTAAGACTCTAGGTACCAAGTAACCCATCGATCCCAATTATTCATTCAAACGTATTTATAGAATTTATTGAAGGTAACTGAAAAAAAAACAGTGACTAGCTTCTGAAAAATATGAAATTATCCATGCAAATTACTATGTTATTATAAAAGTGCTAACCAATATATCGTGATAAACCACACACACAGAAATCTAATGTGTCTGGTGCAATTTTTTCTATCATTTTCTATAAATTACCGCAGGAAAAATACGACTCATTATCCGCCAACACTATTATACAGGGTATTACCTACACTACTAAGATAGGTACTGGGTAGCCCAGTGATGCAGAGATGGAAGACCCAAAGGAGGGAAACACATTTTTTTCATTTGCAAACTTCCACATCTACCGTTACTATTTCTGCATACAGAAAATGAGCATACTCCATGTAATTCGTATAGTAATTCGTACAGTGGAGTCTAATATATTTTACCCCTTATCGTTGCTAAGGCGATAACGCTTCTTTTACCTAGGTTCTGGCAAAGATGAAGAACAATTTGTGATGATGGTAGCTGGTAAATCATTTGGGAAAATTACGTTACTATGGGAATATTTTCAGCTTGTTTGTTCGAAACAGTAAGCATAAAGTGATTTGTTTAGGACGGAAAAATATGTAAATGATTCTTAACATTACTACAGAGTAACGCTTTTGGAATATGCGTTTCGCCTATTTAACAAAAAATTCTAGACTAATAACAAGATCTTTAAACACTTCTCTCTAGTAGGTAGTGACAATGATAGGTAATAAAAATGAGGCGGCACATCTATTACCAGAATGGATCACTGCGAAACTGAAAACAGCAACGCGTCTGTTGGAACTGTGCGCCAATTCCTTACTTTGGCCTCTAGATGCTGCCGATTCTGGTGCTGTAGCAGATACGGTCTGCTCGCCATTGAACAATCTAGTAATATCGTTTTCGTTCATCCCACCGAAAATGGTTAATCATGTACAGCTGTTTCGTGTTGTTTGGCAGCTCTTAAGCATAGCATAGCAGAGTCGACCACTGCCAAAGTGAAATCAGCAAACTGTCTGTTGGAACTGAACGCCAGTTCGCATTATCAGCCGTTGTCACCACTGTTGCCGCTGGATGCCACCGACTCTAGTGCTGTAGTAGATACGATCTTCTCTCCATTATTATGTCTTATTCCGATATACCTTATGGTCTGAGCTACCCAGCTTTCGTTCGTTGTCGACTGAAACCAAACCTACACCGTGATGAAGAGTTGCCAAATAGCTCAAAACAGCTGTACATGGTTTCATAGCTGAAAGTTTACAAAGTATAAGACGGGACTGGTCCTCGACCACCTTGGTCCTCATGAACTAGATATATAAAAGAGTCTATAGGGTGACGAAATACGCAGTGGCCATTAGCAATCACCCTGTATCTAAAAGCTGGGTATACCATGTATCAAGTACCGTTAGCTGATACTATTAAAATCCAACACTTTTACTTTATTGCCAGACTCCATCGTATCTGCATAAACAGATTAAAAAAGGTAATGCAGCATGATGTAGGTGTCTGAACATGAGTTCACCTATGCAAATGTCTGGAAACATCTGAATGCCGCTCTCGGCTGTCGCCTAATTCGATCCAGTTAGCCCTGACGATGAGGACGTTGGACGGTGACAGATGAACAGCGCTTTAGCAAGCGGAGCGACTTGGGTGGAGCTGGTGGGATCATAGACGGTTATGATCTAGAGTGCTTTCGTTCCAAATTGTATTTCTGCAAGAGCGATGAACAGTTCGGAATTGTATTGAGTCTGCACAGTCACTTTTAGAACATTAAAATGCAGACCCAGTAAAGTTCAGAACCTTTAGCAACTTTGTTGGAATACAACTGTTCGTGCCCAGTTTTATGTATCGCAAGGTTGTATTTCCTCCCATTCCGCTGGAGATCAGAAAACAACATAGAACTTACCTGCGTTGAAAAAGTACCAAAAATACAATTATCATTTTTTTTGAGTTTCGAAATAATGTATTGTGGTATATTTTTTTGAGTTATACTGATCTAAAGAGTCTTTAAAGTCAAAAATGGTAAGTCCCAACAGGAAATTATTAATGCTATGACATGGAAGTCACTTTAAGTAAAAAAACATATTCAAATTTGGTTGCAATTTAAAGTAATCAATGGAGTTTTTTCTATTGACACATGTTTTTAGGATATTTGAATGCAGTAGACAAAGTATAGGAGTATCAATAAAATACATATGTTCAACTATCTAATCGTAATAAACGTCCATAAATTTAAAGAAAAAATCAACCTCAATTTTGTCTTTCCAGCCCATCTGAAACGAAGGTTCTAAGACCGACCCTTACGATTACAGGCCTATAGCTCTGCTTTCTGTTATAAGTAAAGTGATGGAGATGCGCATACATCCGGAGCTACTGGAGTATTCATCCAGTTTTACTATGAGGCTCATGTCGCTGCTTTTGGTATCACGATAAGCTATGGCATGCTGCCCTCTTATGCAAGTTTCCGTCCTATGGCCTACCAGAGAATCTGTGTAGATGGGTGATTGACTTGCTCTCTGGTCGCAAGCTATTCATTCTAATTGATAAGTTCTCCTCTTTATATCTATATGTCAATGCGGGTGTTCCCCAGGGATCGGTCATAGTTCCTCTTGCATATCATTGACCTCCTTTCCAGTACGATCAATCCAATTTACAGATTTGCTGATGACATCACCCTACATGCAGGAATTCTAAGTGACAAGACGATATATGCCGGTCTCCTGGAGAAACTAAGACTAGCAGCGACTTCCTCCCTCATGAGAGACCTGGAGGTTATCACTGCTTGAGGAAGCAACAAACTGGTACAGTCTAATGCTACCAAATTACAGTACTGCACCTTGACCATCCAAAAGCGCCCTAGCGCTGATACTATTTTGATGGATGGCCAAGTTCTACCAAAGAGCCGTTTTCAGCTAGTCGGAGTCCATATCACCGAGGAATGTATCTAACACGAACACATATCGCCAATAGTGGTAGCTGCTGTGAAAAGGTTAGGCAATTTTTTTAGGGTTAAACAGTACTTTTCTCCACATGATCTCCTCACTCTGTAGAAGCCCCAGTTAAGACCTAGCCTCGAGTCCTGCCCAGATGTTAATAGTACTGCCGCCCCGACTTCATCATCCATGCTTGATGCTGTTCAGAGAAGAACTGCCCAACCAATCGGTGACCCTTTTAGAACTAAGAGCTCTCCTCCATGATGCGTCCCATCATATCCGTTTCGAAGCTTGTACCTCCTGAACTAGTCACTGCGACCTCCCTGTTGTCCCTAGGGTATAAAGATTGTGAAGTAGGACGAGTTCTACTAACCTTCAGTTCGATAAGCGGATCAATAAAGTTTATTTAACCTCCTCATAGCAGCCGCGGTGTTCTGGCATTTAGGCTTCTGCCTACGCGGATGCTTCAGAATAAAAAAAATCCAAGGATGATTGCGGAATTGAAAAGTAATCTTTGGAGAAGTAACCACTGGCACTTTATTGGATCAAAAGAGAGCCTCCGCTCAGATGTTTTTGAACTTTCTTGGAAATCCCTGGATCCCCTTCCTTGCACCTCCGCCACATAAAATCGTGAAACAAGAATGATTAGCAATCAGGAGTTATAATGTTGTATGATATGTCCTTAGATCGTGTGATGTATGTAACTTATTAACACTGCAGTCTGTGTTCCCTAGTTCCGCGTCAGTTTGCCGCAGTGTCAATGACGTTGCCTGCGAAGTCATGTTTGGTGGTGTTTCCAAAAGACTCGTACAGTTTGGGCTGAAATAAACAGTTTGTATGGAATTATGCCTTACAACCTGAATACGGATTGCTTTGGATCTTATTGGATTTCCTAGGATTGCCTGACCGCTAGGATAGATATTATTGGATAGCCGCGAATCTCTGGAATTTCCCTAAATTGGCTCTGAACCTGGAATATACCCTTAGATGGTCTCAGATCTTCTCACACTGAGATAAAAGTATCCTCCAATGCCACCTCATCTGCAATCCTCTATTTAGCTTTTGGAGTATTACGCTTATTTCAGCAATAAGCGCATAGCTTCTGTCGTACTCGACTGTTTGGTATGGAAACAGTATGTTTGTACACAATCCACATACAGTCCAATCTTATTGCTGATAAATGTGTTATATATCTCCCTCTGATTTGTATAAAGTTTTATCTTGGGCATATTAAATGAAAATATTTGTACAATATAAAGGCTTATCACCATATACAATACAGAGATAAATCCTGGACCATATATGTTGTATGTACTTACTCTGACCAGCTAGACTTCTTTTGTACGGAACAGTGGAGGCGTTCTAACGGCGATGCAAAATGAAGAAAAAATATATGTCAACTTATGTATAAATAAATCATAAAACAAAAGGTAGGACATGCATACGTCCTTGGTTATCAACAATAGGTAATAATATATATAGTGTTTTGAATGCACTTCGCTATGGTGCGGTGTAAAAAAAGTCAACCGATTGTGAGATATTATTGTTGGTCATACTGTTCATATATAGATCAGTGAGTATTACCCTACTTCGTCTACACCCTATGGGCACAAGGGACACGGACCCAGGGCCACGGTTTCACGGGGGTTAACCAAACCATAGGCGGAATTAGAGGGAGAATCGGGTATATTGAACCCAAGATTCAACGCTGTTACCCCGCTTTACGAAGTAAAAAGGTTTACAGACACTTATAATTTAAAATTTCTCTCTGTTGATGGGCTTACCACAATGACAACCAGCGAGCCGACAATACTGCCTAAGCTAAGCTACTAAGAAACTCGTTGATCTGATCATGATGTCCACTGTTAATAAATCGAGGAGAGTCGATATGCATAGTTTCATTAACAGTGAAATTGATGTGAAGAAGTACCGCTATGACCTGTACAACCCAATCCTGGATATTATGATTGAAGAACTAAAAAAAAAAAAATTGCTGGTGGACCTTGGCAAACTACGTCGTAACATGGAGAGAACCGAAACATACATCAAAATATGTCTTATGTCAGTTACTGAGAGTAATGGATTTTTATCAAGGTGGCTACTTATCCAATCTCAAAAATTCCTTTTAAAAGTGGCCGCAGTCGTTCATCCAATAGTGCAAATTGTGACAGGTTGTGTTCATCTAATCAATGATTGGCTAAAATCTTCAATGAGCGAAGAACGGTTTCTAAGCTTAGTCGTTTTCCTTCCAGAATTCCCACGTAATGGTTAGGAGTTAGAAGACAAATTTGACAAAGCGGGAACAAGAAATACTTCCCACTTATTTTCCAATTATAAAAAAAAAGTACCGCTACGACCTGTGCAACCCAATTCTTAATATTATGATTGAAGAACTAAAAAAAAAAAATTGCTGGTGGACGAGGCAAACTACGTCGTAACATGGAGAGAACCGAAACATACATCAAAATATGTCTTATGTCGGGGTTATGCAAGGCTACGTTTCTAACCTAAATATGACATGCTCTAGCAGCAAGCCCGTGGAAAAGCCTAAAATATCTCAAGATTTTTACAGTTACTGAGAGTCATGGAATTTTATCAAGGTGGCTAGTTATCCAATCTCAAAAATTCCTTTTAAAAGTGGCCGCACTCGTTCATCCAATAGTGCAAACTGTGACAGGTTATGTTCATCTAGTCAATGTTTGGCTTAAATCTTCAATGAGCGAAGAACGGTTTTTAAACTTAGTCGTTTTCCTTCCAGAATTCCCACGTAGTGGTTAGGAGTTATAAGACAAATTTGACAAAAGCGAGAACGTGAAATACGTCCCACTTATTTTAAAATTATAAAGTTTTTAAATGTTCACAACGGCTCTCAGGAGCTCTGTTTGCTGCCGCCCGCGCTCCTCATTTTTCAATAGTTGGGAACTTGCCCCCCGTGTGCCCCCGGACAATTTCTGAATTCGCGCTTGCTAAATTGCTCAAACAAAGGTATAAAAAATGGCGTCAAGTACGTTGACACTGCACTTCCTAAGCAACGCCGTCATCAGTTCATAAAAATTTAAGTTCAGCACAAGTTAGATCCTATAAGAAAATAGTTAATTACGAACATTCTTAATAGAGAAATTAAATGGATCACGACAGTCAAACAGGCCCACTCAATTCCTTCATAGACATTATTTCCTTGCCCTGCCGGTAGTTACCGACCAAACGTTACCCCTTCATATATCGTTAAATGCAGTAGCAGCCACCGAAGCATCGACTCAATATGAGCAGAACAATCAAGTGGACCGTTACGCCGCACGCTGAGCCCAGGTGGCAGGAGGAGACGCATATCGAAAGCATTCTTCTATCAAGTTTAAAGGACAAATGTTCGGGAAAACCTATGATGTGCGAAATATGGCTGATAGGTGCGGATAATTACCGGGGCTGGGAGCGTATAAATACACAAACATAAAAAAAGGAGAACATAATGAGATATATCCCCCACCACCCTGCAACAGGGATTCCCTAACTCTTTACTCCTGAAAGTTTTTCATAAAATTATTAGAAACCTCTGAAATATCAAAAACCTTCGTTTGAAGCGATTTTATTTTCTTTCGTTTTTGGCCTCTTTCTCCACCGCCAATAAACCAATTTTCAAAAACTTCATAGCTTCTTCGTTCTCGGCGCAGTAGTAACCTGGTTTAAAAATTTTATCCAAATACCGGCAGTACCTTCCAAGTTACAGAGAGGCCAAGGGTTACCGAAAATACCGAGAGACAGACAAACTGACGGAAATGATGAACATGTTTTTCGTGACGTACATGTCATATAACATCAAACTCGTAGGATTACATTTCGGAAATTCTTAGCGATTCCAATACTTCCTCGCAGAGTGGCGCATGCAGTAAAAATATCTAAGTCTCATATTCTTAATTTTTCCTACGGTAAAATAGGGCCCTGGATTCTACTCTGCGCTGGAGCAACTTGAGTCGCAGGCGCCAAGTTCTTGTGTTCTAGGGGCTCCTGAATCACTTAAGATTGCCATAGTCAGGACATTTGTTTGGTTTCGCGACTCATCACAATAGATATAACCACTAGATTGAAAAACATTATAAGTACCAAATAGATCCACAAAATGAGAGATTAATTTTAGGGCGGTATCGTCAGTCGTTCCTACAATTGTAAGACGCCTTTATGACCCTCCTTGATTTTCATAAACTCTCTTCCTAGATTTCTACTGTTCCGTACCAGCATCAGCGCTCTCCTATTGTTAGGCTACGTTTTCTTTTTGAACTTCTGGAAATTTCAAGCTGATCAAACAGATGATATAAATTGAACAATTTGATGCAAAAAATATTTGTAACCTAACCTCAAATAGAGCGCTGACACGGGAGCGGCAGAAAACTATGAAAATCAAGGAGGCCATAATGGCGTACTACAACTTGTAGGAACGGCCCTAAGTGACCAGTAGTTCAGTAGCCGAAACCAGAATTTTGAGGCCCGTCATTACTGAAGACAACTGTCACCAGAATATCCCTCAATCTATTGGAAGAAATTCCTGTAAATGTATGCCTACTGATATTCCAGCTGAACTACTCAATTAATTCCATTTTTTAACCTTATCTTGGATTTGTTTCTATCTCGTTTGTGACCACCTTGATGCCGAGGTCGCTAAGAATGTTATTGTTACAAATAAAACACTACATCCCGTAGCACTCTGTCTCAGAACCTTTGCGTAACATAAATATCATCATACTCATCTACAATGTCCATCGGTTGAAAGTTGACACAGCTTATCCAATAAGCCTTTGTAAAGTCAAGAGGAAGGGCACGCGTTTTGCTAAACAATTGAATAAGTTTGGTCCATAATTATACAGTGCATTTCTTTAATGTCCCCCCTTTGATTTTTTGATGGGATCAATTCAAAAAATTCAAACTTGCAGTAATAAAATTGATGCGTGGATACCATATTTTAGAGTAAAACTGACAGATGAAAATGTCAAGATGGCCGATGGACGCCATCTTGGAAAAATATTATACGAAAACGGGGGTCTTGTGGCACATCATTTTGAAGCTCCTGATGAGTACTTTATAACCCTAGGATATAAAGTCAATACCTCTACCTACTACAAAATGGTGGTAGATTGAGTAATTACTCGAACAAAAAACCTACTAACATGCATATCTCTACAAATAATTGTAATTCCCTGCCGTATCCACACCAACAGCGACAAAAACTTGTTTTGTTATTTTTTGTTGACAGTGACAAGAATATCAGTATGAAAACAAACATCATTGTACAGTTAAAACATTCTTATTTGGTTTTCGGTTTTAGTGCTAGATACTGTTTGAACTATTTTTAAAATGGTCAATTCTCGTCCATTGGAAGAAAAAATCGAAGCGATTTTCATTTATGGTGCCACGCGTAACTTTCACGAGACCGAAAGGATTCTTAATGATCGTTTCTCGAATCGTCCTATCTATAGAAAATATCATAGTAAATCCCCAACAGTCTGCTTCCTCCATCGCGAATGTATGTGAAGTTTGTCCTTCTACTGTATGGTGACGTTTGAGTAAAGAATAAGTCTCACCCATACAAAATTCAAATGATACATCAGCTAACGGAAGATGACCCCGATCGAAGAACGGATTTCTGCGAGAATATGACAGAAACCATTGCACGGCATCCTACCTGTATCCAAAATATTTGTTTTAGTGATGAATGTACATTTTTTCTCAACGGTAATGTGCATAGACAAAATTGTCGTTATTGGAGTGACACCAATCCTCACGTCTTCCGGGAAACTCATACTCAATATCACAAAAAATTAATATTTGGGCTGGGATATTGGGAAATCATATTGTGGGGCCTCTATTCGTCGAACGAACTTTAACCGGGGAACTGTATTTGGATATGCTGGAAAATACTATTGACCCTCTAATCATCGAAATCGTCGGAGCGAATCCTAATGAATTCGATTCTGATATTGTATTCCAGAAGGATGGTGCTCCATCACACTACTACAGACAAGTTAGGTATTATTTAGATAACAATTTCCCCGGTCGTTGGATTGGCCGTCGAGGTCCTCTGGAATGACCAGCTTGCTCGCCAGATTTGACTTTTTTTATGAGGTTATTTGAAGCAATATGTGTACGAATCTGAACCTGCTTCAATATTGGATATACGGCTGAGAATAACAAATATTTGAAGAAATATCGATGTTACTATGTTTGAAAATGTGCGACGCAAAATTACTTTATATTATATTACTTTATATTTTAGGGTTATAAGGTACTCGTCAGGAGCTTCAAAATGAGCCCCCGTTTACAAAAAAAAAATTCCAAGATGGCGCTCAGTGGCCATCTTGACATTTTCATCTGTCCGTGTTTAATAGATAATAGCGATCAGAGCAGAACTATAAGCTAGACTATAAGCATTCTAAGTTAGATCATTTGACATCTATATGGCCTAAAATATTATACCTGTTTATCAGTTGAGCAATTCCTCTTGTTGGCTAGTGTAACTGGGCTATGAAAGGACGAAATCGAATGAATATGATAATAAAAGCAGGCGTTGAGTTTAAAAATTATATTGCCAACCGGATGAAGTCTTGCAATACAGTAATTACAAATAGATCACGTATCTGATTGATTGGTTTATTGGTTTTGATATTAAGGATCTGTTTAAGAGTGGGAGTGTCAATCACTGAAAGAAAAACGCCTGATTATGTTTTGCCTTGCTTAGTAAGAGCTCGAGTTTACGCTGTCATGTTAGGAGTTTTTTTCTGTGTAGGTTTTTTTAGAGTTGATAGTCAGTCAACAGATAGTGAAAAGAGCGACTGAGTGACAGAAATGCTAATGGAAACCGATTTATGCAAATACTGCTTTTCCACATTATGCAATTATAAAATGTAAATTACCGTGTGATTCATATCCTTTTTCTACCAAAACTGAACTGATCGAACAATAATGGAGCACAGAAATACAGAATTTGTCAAACTACAAATAGAATAAGAAATTGAACGTCACACAGTGGTCTAGAACATCGAAAAACCGGCAAAAATATTTCAACGGCATTTATGCGGTTTTTAATACAAGATTTCTTGAGTAGCTGATCCCAAATCTTGAAGGTAAGTTGAGGGAGCCTCCAAGGTCATATCAAGGAGATTTTAAAAAGAAGCCGAGCAGTCAAGCCCAACCACAGGTCATTTAGGTTTTTAGTTAATAAGTCCGTATCGTCAATTGTTTCTACAATTGTAGGACTTCTTCATGGCCTCCATGATTTTCACAGTTTTTCCAATCCTTCAGACAGGTAAGGGTATTTCTAGATTTCTGTTTCGTGTGAGCGCTCTATTTTGAGGTTATATTTTCTTTTTGAATTCTAAGATATTTCAGGCTCATGAAACTTGATTTTCTTCGTCTGTTTTATGAGCCTGGCGTCCTACAATTATTGTAGGAACGACTGACGATATGTCCTTTAGAGGTATTCAAAAGTCGTTTCAAGGTCACTCCAAGTCTAGCATTCGAGTCTAGACCAGTGACACATACGTATTTGCGGTCACTGAATCGGAATGAGAGATAAGCTTGTCTTTAGGAAGACTTTTGAATGGTGTTTAAAGGCCACTCAAAGAATGAATTCCAAATAGTTAAATAACATGGCAGTATATAACGTATAATTATAAAATAAACATGCTGTGCTTTCGTCATGGCTAACCATGGGCAGCGGTTTCGTGCTCTTTAGCTTCTCTTCAGCATGGTCTTGCCTTGAGTCTTTCGAACAACAGTAAGGGTATACATTTCAATAGCTTGCACAGGTTACAAAAACCTGACACTAGATTTTATCTTATAAGGCTTCAAGCTTCACAAGCATAATTTATTCCAATTGGATGGAAACGGAGAACCCTATTAAAAACCTCTTTGAACAACATGTTGGATAAAGATAAGAAGCTCAAAATAACAATCAGTTAAAGTTACGCTGTACATGAAAGGAACGACAATGACAGTTCTCTATTACATCGTAGTTCGTACTCTATTACCATCCATGTTTAGATGTTTAAATATTTCCAACACAGGTCACAACGCATCATACAAAAGCTCTTCAATTCTTCCATTAAAAAGTAAAGTCAAATGATATACTGAGATTTTCAAGTTTTGCTATGGTAAGCAAAATTTTGATTCCATGTCCAACTCCTTGCTTAAGGGATTTATTTTTTCAGGTTTTTGAATAAATAGACCACTCTGTGCGTGGGGATCACGCTATCGGAAAGTAATGCTGTATGTTATGAGTATATCTACGTTTTGAAATAAGTACAAAGTCTTGAAATTTCAAAGACCAGATCGTTTGAAGATGCCATTCTATTCATGTAGGTTTCAGCCTGCCTTTTATGATTGATTCTCTTGGTTGTTATACGAGTAGATAAAACATTTGCCACCAACCTTCCCAGCCTAGAATGTTTAACTTTGACCCAAATGTATTTTTGAATGAATAAAGCCAAGACTTTGAGATCTTTCGACGTACAGATATCTTAAGATTAGTTGAACTTTTTTAAGTACATCTAGATAATATAAATCATTCGAATGTGGTGTTTTTAAAAAAGAAATCCAATAATGAGTTTGAACAACAAACCAATGTTGAACTGCGTAAGCGCGTCAATGTCATTTCGAAATTGGAATTAGTTAATCATATATTTATTCATGCGTAACAGTCAAAATGCATCTTTTGCGTATAACTACATGAAATACTGTCAACGATCTGGCACGTGAGAAAAGGCATATTCAATTGAAGTACCTCGTGATTGCTTGTGATGTGTAGTGTCTAATACTGTGGTTTTGCTTTCCTTTGAAGTGCACTACATTTTGCTGACAGATGACTCTAGCATCTAGAGTTCTTGTCAATATGCAAGACGCAGACCTATTTAGCACCCCGTGTAGTATTCCAATATCTGAATTAGTACGGCAGCAGCAACAGTAGAGGGAAGGTGCAACGTCGGTTCGTATACAGTTTGTGGGTAAGTAGTAGTGATCACTTATTTTACAGGTATTCGAATATACCTTGAACTGTACCACCAAACTCTTTTCGTTCAGGATCTGAATCTCTTGTGAGCGTCATAGGCCTAGCACCGGCGGCAATAACATTACGTACAAAGGAACAAGGCAGCTATGCCTAACCGTACACCTTTCGTATGTTGTTTGCTCTCTGAGGTATTCGAATAAGCCTCGAAGTAGTGATCCACCCACCTGTGCCAACGCATCATCCATTGTAAACGATTCCGGGATTGTACCAGCGACAGCAACAAGAAAAGTGCTATGCCCGTCATATACTATTTTGCACTCTGTAGTATTCGAATACGTATTGAATTAGTGAGTTGTTTGTCTCTATCTGCAAAGATCCATTGTGAGTATCGTCCGCCTTATATCAACTACGGTAGCAGGAAAAGAATAGCCCGTATAAATCGCTATGTCCATCTCTAATTTATACTCTGTGGTATTCGAATACCTACTCCTTGAACTGGTACATCACCTACCCTTATTCGCGTCAGCCTTGAATCGGCTGCCGCGGCAGCAGCATAGATAGAAGAAGGAATTTGAGCATAAATCTCAGTGACTACCCATATTTTGGGCGATTTGCTGGCCGAAGAAACATGCGCGCTGTACAAAAAGGCCTCCGAAGCTAGAAACGGCAAAAGAGATGCGCTTTTTGTCAGATGGCAGGAGAGATGGGATACAACTGACATCGTAAGTGGTCGAGAAGGTTGATCCAGAATATTAAAACTTGGTTTCGATAGATTGCAACACTGCAATTTGTCACAGGACGTGGGTGTTTTGACACCTACGTCAAGAGGGCAGGACAGAGAGGGTACGCGGATTGCGTAAATTGCAACGAAGAGGAGGACACTGATAATCTACTCGAATGTGATAGATGGGTTGGCTACCAGAGACAACTGCAGTTCACGATCGGCGAGCGGTTCAATACTGACAATTTTTCCAAGCAACTAAGCGATGGGTTGATATTGAAACACTAGTGAGCGGGGTGATGCTGGGCAAGGTACGGGAAGTTAAAATACATATAGATCAAAGAATCAATAGTAGACTCCTGCTCGGTTGTATATGTACATAGTTACGAATGTATGTGCAAGCACGATGGAGAGTAGATGACTAATACCTTTGGTATGAAATCCTAGCGCAATGGAGAAATGCTGCAGACACTACTGTGGGATTCCAGTGAGTATGCCGTATCTATAAAGTCTCACATTTCTGACACGAAAGGCCGACAGAGCAATACTGCCGAAGTTCTCTGAATGTGAGTTGCTGTAAGAGCTTTCTCCTGTCAGAAGAGAAACCCTATTATGGCATCTGTAGTATTCGAATACTTCTTGAATTTGAACGCCGCCCAACTCTATCCGCGCAGCATCCGTTGTGAGCGTCGTCGGCCTTGCATCGGCGGTAACGCGGCGGCAGTACCAGAAGAAGGAAAGTGCTACGCCCGTCCGTCGGTCGCCTGAAGGCACGGCGTGGCCGGTCGTACCGAGAGTACCGCAGCCGCCAGCAGGCCTTGGGTACCGTTACCATCAGCCGTACAGACGGTGCGCGGTCGAAGGTACCAGAATCTAGACCAGGCGGATAGATATTTTGCATAGGAGCTAATTCTAAGACTTCGTCCAGCAAATTAGGTTTGATTGATAATATTTTGTCATTTTCTTATCTATGTATGAAGAGCTCCACAATCCTAGAGTTCCATCTAGAGCTTTATAAAACGGTTTCACGATGTCCGCCACTGCTATGACGACTCGATGCCTGAATATTTTAGGACGCTTGGGTAATTATAACGCGATCTGTATCAAAATAGACCAAACACGTCCAAGGAGTTCTCGTTACAGTTCAAGGATCTGTGGGTTTAAGTCAGTTGAATCCCTGCATTTCCATTCCTTTGGAGGGCCTGTTCTTTCAAAGCTTGACTTTGAGATCAGACAGAAACAAAAATGGTTTTATCTGTTACCTTTATCACAGGAGTTACCATCAGCCTCACAAACTACCAATGGCGCAGCCATACTAACATCTAGGCAAGGTGGCTGGGTTTAGCTCTGATGTGTCGTTCAAGCCCTATGACCTCCAAAACTGGCTTTACCAAGTGAAGCCGTCGATCTGACTTCTTCTCAGTTGTGTGACACGTCCTTTGTGTAAATTAAATTTCCTCCAGCATGAACTTTATTGGATTTTTGCGCAGATGGATAGAGCTTTTAATTCTGATTTCAAAAATGTATAATATGTCATCCATTGACAGTTCCTAGGTAGGCCTTGAAATTATTAGATTTTATTTGTTTCGTATGTCAGACCAGACCTCAAATTAAGCACAGCAACAGAGCTTGGAAGACTGAAAAGAAAAGAAATAGATCGAGCAGCAAACACTGTACAGGCTTTGCCGACAAAATGACAAACTACATTTTGAACATCTTCTGTGATTTATCTTTGCTTATTTATGACTATTATTGTTATTAACATCTACAAAAGTTTCATTTTGTATTCAGGTTTCACCACACCTTTTATTTCCTTGTAATTTTCATCCAACAGCATGTTCATAACCAACTAAGCAAAAACATCACTGAATTTAGGACTGAAAGGTTCATTTAAATATATAAAATTCCAATATAGCGTCCGCATAAAATAACAAAGTTTGTGATGGGAGACTAAAGGAAAAATTACGAATTGAAAATTTGACTACGTCATCTGGTAGAGGAGAATAAGTAACAATGACTTTCATGCAATTAATTTTGAATTCTTATCTCAAATGAAGTCAGAAAAAAATAAAAGTGATTTTGGGATAAATCTTGTATGCGAAATTATCTAATAGCTTCAAAGCCTATCTAGAAAATTCTGCTTTTCTTGAAACAATTAGGTTTGGAAATGTCTGTGTATGACGAACTGCACATTTTTGGAATTAAAAACTCTATTGATATGTACGGAAATACAATATTGCGATCATAAGAAAAAGTAAAGTTGATGCTGAAGGACAAGAGATGAAACGTCATATTGAAACTCTAATTATGCCTTTCTGTAGAGGAAACAGTTGTCCATGTTAGTGTAGAATTTATTTTGGAGTCGCTCTACAAATAAACACTGAAAAAAATTAAAACGATATTGGGAAAATTCGGTCTTTCTGACTTCCTCCGGAATGGCGCCATCAACCTTAGTTTATACTGAAGCGCTATAAAGCTGCGAGCGGTAACTAAAAAACAAAATGGGAAAAGTACGAGGGTAAGCTTTGAAATGACGTCACTGTTTGCGACTTGTGACCAGACAAACTTTTCTTAATTGGTCACTCTGATTTAACACGGCAGGCTGTTTGATAAGTTTGAAATAATACAGTTATTTAACGTGTTGTTCTTTAAACTGTCGTGTACTTTAGACTACAGACCTCCCGAGTGCAATCAACATTAGCTGGAAGTGGTTTTCAAAAGGCGCAGTTGGAAAATCTTTCGGAAAATATTCGCTTTTACGGCGGCTTCATATGCTGCCTCAAACACAGACTTCACGTCAGATCAAGTCAGGGGAGAGAAAGCTGTAAGATGAGCAACACATAATTTATTTACATCATTTTGCTGCTTTTTAGTGGAATTTGTAGTAAAAAACTTGATCAATAAACACTTTATAATTTTACAATCCAACAGTAAGTCAAAAACTCGACAGTAACCTAACCAAAGAACAAGCAGATGGCATTTAGCGGCATTTAAATCAATGTCATTAGCAATGCAGTTTTAAATATTTCATTAAAATAAATACACATGTTTATTTTCTATTGTAGTGGAAGCTGTGAAAAAGCAGTGGATGCTTAAGTTCTCTCCTCGATTGGACCTGCTTTTACTGACCCCACTTTAGATGTAGATATGAATACGCAATCTCAGTCCTCTTGCAAGCCATCGGTGAGACAATTTGTAAACCTTATGCACATATGCAAATATGATATCGACTGATAATGTAACCACAGTTACCAATCGCAAGCTTCATGTTACTATGAGGAAATAGTTACGCATTAATTTATGTATACGCGTACAAAATTAATAATTCAAATAAACCTCTTACTCCAGCAAAATTTCTTTTATCGGTAAGGCTGTTCAGTAGGTATTTCACGTAATTATCACCATTACTCATTAAAACTGCTTATCTGGCTATTCAAAAATCAATTATGATTATTAACATGCTACTCTAAAATAATTGACAGCACATTTTTGGTTTGGAAGCATTAATTTATTATCAATATTAGTTTATAAGTAACACTGACACTGAGTATGTGGATGTACCAATCGCCAATTTTGATTTTTGTTCAGCTGTTATGGTACAGGTGATCTGTTTTCGAAAGACATCTTGACGATAAAATATTAAATTTCCATATAAACATATGAATAATAATATAATTATAACATAGCTCCTACTCCGACTGCCTGCATTAAGGAACTTTTGAGTATTTAGTGATACTGCCATTTACTCAGTGTGCACCTTCTGTCAGATATACATTTTGACTGTAAAGCATATGGTTTGCTAAAATAGGATATCCATTTTCCGATGTTGTCAGTGCTACCAAATCAAAAATGTTGAAAACGGTAGACGCGACATCTAGATGTTAAAATTCATGGCAATGGACCGGTGAAAACCTGTTCCAGTGGTCTGTGAACATATCAAATGCGGCTAATAACAATTGAACAATGAAGGGGAAGTGGTAGCTTATCTGAGTTTACCTTTATTCCAAGCGGGGGCAATCTGGTAGGCCTTTTTAAAAAAAAGTTGGCTACGCAAAATGTATAACAGCGGAATTAAATGGATCGTGTTAGTTCAACAGGATAATACATTTAGGGCCAATTTCACCAACAACAGTCCGTTACTCTCCACCTATAGGGTAACAGCCCGTCAAATACAGCGAATGAGCTTCAAGTTCCAATCAACAAATTTTAGCAACAAATAGCTATGAGATGTTGAAAACAAAATACTGTAAAAGTATGAGATGACATCTTGTCATTGAAACATCATCAGCTTATTGAATATTAAGAAATTACATATAATTCAGTCAACATTTAAACAAATGTTTGATTTTTGAATGAAATTCATGTTTTAATTACCATTGTTGATTTTTTATTCATGATAATATTATTTTGTTTACTGATTCACGATCATCTACTGGGTGTTTTTTCCTATAAACCTGTTGCAGATAGCCATTAAGCACCTACTTGATGACTGGCTCTACCAAAAAGTTCATAGATATTGCTCGTTTCAAAACATTCATTCATTTACTTGCCGTTCATCAGAACCATTATAGCACCTTACATTGATATTCCCACAAAACCATTCTGGTTTTTTAATATCCATACATCCATAAAGTTGAATGTTTTTCGTTGTTCAGGAACTTAACAAACATGCACACTAAATTCACAGCGATCAACGAATACTCAAACATATGTCGTAAACCTCCCGGCAAACTTAAAACCTGCAGAAAAACTAGAAATTTCCAATAACTTCCTTGTTGCACTGAGTACATATTCTGGATCATATTTATATTAGACGTTATTTGAATCGCAAAACATATATACTGATTTGAATAACAGCTGATTACCCCCTGATATTTTAAAACTAACCATATCGACAAGTGACACATAATTCTGTGGGATCCGTCAACACTTCGTCCCAGTGCCCAGTGGAGCAAACTCTGCCAACTGTCGAAATAAAATTTATTAAGTCCATAGGCATATTCCAGGGTGATTCTCTCAGCCCGATGTGGTTCTGTCTAGCCCTGAACCCACTGTCATCACTGCTGAATAATTCCGAGTTCGGGTATAGGCTCGATGTGAGTGAGCATACAAGATTCAACCATCTGTTATATATGGATGACCTGAAACTATACGCCGAGTCGAGACAACATCTTGCTGCTTCTCTAATGCGAACGACAAGTATATTCAGCAATGATATGGGAATGAAATTTGGGTTAGATAAGTGCGCCACTGTCACTATAAGGAAAAGTAACCTAACTCTTTTGGACAAATTTAGAAGACCAACCGTATAAGTACCTGGGGATGCACCAAAGTAGGAGTGTGTGTCATTCTGCCACGAAGTCAATCTATAGAGAAAAGTACATCCATTGGCTTACAAAACTACTCAACACCAAATTAAACTCGCAGAATCTTTTCAAAGCAATCAACAGTTGGGCAATAAGTTCACTTACATATTCGTTCGGTACTGTGAAATGGAGTAATACAGACCTTGAAGAGCTAGACAGAATCACTCGTGTAAAGCTCACAGAGTTCCATTGTCACCAGCCAAAGGCATCAACCGAACGCTGTACCTCCCTCGCGCACAAGGGGGCCGCGGATTGCTCAACATAACACAACTCTGCAAGTCTCAGGTAGCCAAATTACAAAATTACTTTAATAACCATCTAAGTCTTAAGATACCTGCTATAGTGGAGGCAGATGACTCATTTACCCCTTTGAGCTTTCGGCAACCTCAAGCCAATACGGCCTCGGAATGGAATACTAGGAGGAGAGAATGCTGGGAGGAGAAAAGTATCCATGGCCGTTATCCATGCTAAATGAGAGGTGACAACATTAGATAAAGATTCGTCATTCACCTATTTAAGAAAGCGATATCTCCATTAAACAACGGAAGGGTTCATAACTGCCATCCAAGACAAAGTAATAAAAACAAAAAAATTATGAAAAACATATTCTCAAATCCAACGTCCCAGATGAATGTAGGAAGTGCAACCAGGCGGGCGAAACCATCGAACATATTACTGGAGCTTGCCCTGCGTTGGCAGCTGGCGATTATTTGGGAAGACACAACAAGGTTGCACACATAATCCATTCACAGATAGCTCGTAAGCTCAACTTGGTACAATCGCCTCCGCCATATTACACGCCTGAGCCAGTTCTGGAATCAAAAGATGTAATACTCTATTTGGATGGGCCATTTCTAACCGACAAAACTGTAGACATTAACCGCCCCGATATCGTCCTGATAGACAAAAGCAACCAATTGAGGTTGGAATTCCGCTTACACACAACATCCACAAGGTAGAGCGTGAAAAATCTGTTGAATACTAGAACCTGGCGATTGAAATGAAAAGGATTTGGAAGCTAAGAGAAGTGCAGATTGTTTCCACTGTTATCTCTGTGGAAGGGGCTGTTACCAAAGAAGCTTAAAGACCTTGGACCTTCCAAATGGCCTTCACATACTATTCCAAGAAGCCGTTATCTTACAAACGTCTCATATTGTGAGAGGGGCACTGGCTCTGTAAAAACTATCCTTGGTTGGGGTGAACTCTCCTTCAAAGATAGTACACCACCATACGTGAGAACTATGAGCATGAAAAAGAAAATAATAATAATGATAAACGTCTTTGTTCGCCAAACATCAACCAATAAACATACATTTGTACATAAAAAAGAGTTTGGCAAAGGGCGAAGTTCAGATGTCCACCGAAATTTTAAGACTATACAAAAGTACATTCTAAAGGATATATATATATATATATATATATATATATATATATAAGTCAAGAACATACCAAACCGAACAATTTTATACCGAAATGGCAGTGCATGATATTCGACATTTATACTTCATCTAGACCAGGGTTTCCCAAACTTTTTTTTGTTGAGACACCCCGGACTATAAGTTGTATTTTCATGCCCCCATTTGCTTTTTCAATAAATACAAAAAGTGCAAATAATATAGGGAGTGAGACTTTTATTTTAATTCTAATAAAGAAACTTTAAAAGTTTAAATAAACTAATAAATATTTTTTATCGAAAAACTTGAATAAAATAAGAGTAGGTACTAATGAGACACTCGAGATTGCATGCTCTGTACCAGTTGGTTGATTCTAGGTTCTGTTTTTACCAGAGCTATCATCAGGTCGCTATCGACATCAAGACGATTTCGCTGCCTAGTTTTAATTAAAACTAGAGCAGAGAAGCCTGTCTCATATAAGTAAGTTAAAAAAAAGGAACTAGTATTCGTAAAGCAAGAGAGGCAAGTGTCGAATTAACAGGCAATCTTTTGATCCAAAATTTCTCCAATGTTAAAAGATGGAAGTCATCTTTCATGGACGAATCAGCCTTTATTTTTAGAAATTCTACATGAACTCCTTCTGCTAATTGTGACACATCGACAACAAATGGATTTCTTGTCATGTCTCATATTGGTGACTCGGAATTGATGTCTCTATATTACCGGCGAAACTCGTCTTCCAGCGCTTGTAAATGAGTGTTTATGTCAGCTTTTAAATTTGCGTCCAGTATGTTATTTTTAATTGCTTCGATCAGCCGAGACAAAGATATAACATTTTCAGAAGACACTTTTTGATTCCAAAGTTGAAGCTTTGATATGAACCTCTGATTATAATCATAATTTCTTATTATAATGTTGTTTCTGCCCTGAAGTTTCGAGTTCAGCTCATTCAAGTAGTCAAATATGTCAGTTAAATAACCCAACCTCCATTGAAATGCGTCATCTTTGAACGTCAAGAAATCGTTTTTCATTGGACTCAAGAGAAAGAATTACCTCTTCTATCAACTCATGAAGGCAAGCCAACATGTTGGACAGCCAGTGTACTTCTGTATGGAACAGAACAACTTTGTGTTCAGAATCGAGATCCTCACAAAATAAAGTAAATCACTGTTCAAAGCGCTGCTCTTCATGTAGTTTACTATCCTTATAGCCGAGTCCAAAGTCTGGCGTAATCTCTGTGGCAATGTTTTGGAAGCCAAACCTTGCCGATGGATAACAAAATGTGTACTAACCATTGCGGGATTTTTTTCACTGAGCTTTTTAGCTAAGCCCGATCGTACACCTATCATTACAGGTGCGCCATCTGTGCAAAGTTCAATGAATTTATTCCAATCGAAATATTTTTTTCAACAAAATTTAATATTGAATTAAATATATCTTCAGATGTAGTATCTGCTGTCAAAGATTGGGAGCACAACATCTCTTCTTGAATGATAGCTCCGCCGATGTAACGAACATAAACTATTAACTGCGCACAATTGGCGATGTCGGTGGATTCATCGCAACTAATTGCAAAAATTGGCGATAAATTTAATTTGTTAATTATTTGTGACTTTATGTTAGCTGCAATGTCACTTGCAATGTCATCGATTCTATGCTTGACTGTGTTATTCGAAACAGAAATAGACTTCATTCTTTGCTCTGCATCTTCTCCTAAAATTACCTGCGTGGCTTTTAGGACACATGATTTTATTGATTCTTCACCGATAGTATGAGGTTTCTTTTGCTTTGCTATCATAAAAGCTATTTCAAATAAAGCTTCAAGATGCTGCGATCCACCTGTGTGATAACTTCCCGATTTATCCAGTCTCATCCGCTTGAGTATGTGAGTGTGTGTGTGTGTGTGTAAATGCACAAACTTACCTTTTAACAGCGAGACACAATAATTTGACACACTCAAACAGATTTCTCAACAAAACATGTACATCTAAACGTCAAATTTTTCGCAAGTTTGTCGGAATGAATGTCACAGATGCTCATCCGCGTCTAGTAGGCACAGAATTGTTTTCTAATTGATGGATGTTAAGCTGAGCGCGGCGGGGGTGCGCGCGGATTTCATGTTGTGAATTGTCGAAACTTGTATAAACTGCGATTGACGACGCCGGGTTATGAAACAGCGGTTGACAGAATAAGTGAATATGATATTTAATTTCTAATTTTCTGCGTGTAAATTAAACATTACATTGTAATGTAATTTGTTACTGTTGTTTGTTTATTTCTTTTTGTTTTTTCTTCCTAAAATGCAAACGCCCTTGAAATCTCTCTATGCCCCTCTTGGGAGGCGCGCCCCCAGGTCGGGACCTCCTGAGCTAGACCATCATGAAGCAGCATCAACTAAAACATAAGTTACGTCAAACTGAGCACGTCCATGATACCCGCCATAAAGTAAGATCATGTTTTCCAAAGCCTAATATCAAGGCCATGCAGAGATCATTCCAATACCTAGGACCGAAGCTTTATAATAGTTTGCCTGTTATCTCAAACAGTAAAATTCTATGAAGTTTGAAAGAGAACTACGTCACAAATATATATATATAGGAAAATAATGGTCAAAATCCGCAAAAAGGAGGAAAGTGGATTCGAGCAGAAAATAGGATAGGTAACCCGAGCGATACGTATTTCTGCTGGTTGGCTTCATCAGGACCGAAATGGTTTCCTCAGGTTACACCCGTATCCGGATGTGTGGGCATGTGTATCTACCTTTGTAGTTTCATATGTGCATTCATTTCGGTCCTGATGAAGCCAACCAGCAGAAATACGTATCGCTCGGGTTACCTATCCTATTTTCTGCTCGAATCCACTTTCCTCCTTTTTGCGGATTTTGCCCATTATTTTCCTACTTGTTGTTATATACCTTTCTCCGCATGATCATATTTCCTTTGTAGATCCTTTGGGCTTGAAGTACCACAGCAAGTGGCTATAACCGGCCGCGTGGTGGTGGTTAGACGTCTCCTTGAAAATTCGAGGTCGTATAGCCATTTTATACTACAATGTGTAGGTTGGCTCTTGTTGTGGACTTCGTGTGTCGTTTTTTTTCCCCTCCAGCTTCGTTTCCTCAGGTTACACCCGTATCCGGATGTGTGGGCATGTGTATCTACTTTTGTAGTTTCATATGTGCATTTATTTCGGGCCTGATGAAGCCAACCAGCAGAAATACGTATCGCTCGGGTTACCTATCCTATTTTCTGCTCGAATCCACTTTCCTCCTTTTTGCGGATTTTGCCCATTATTTTCCTACTTGTTGTTATATATCCGCATGATCATATTCTCTTTATATATATACAGGGTGACTTCGAAGTTGAGTCATTTATTTTAACAGTGAGTAGATTTGATCAAAAGAAATGTTTTTTTCCTTTAACATTTTTCTGGTAAAATTAAAGTAACAAAGTTATAGCCCTTTAGAAGTTTGAGTACCGCCCTGTCTCAATAATAATATTATGAGCTCGTGTTTGGCGACAACGGATATAATCCGCATCGGTTCATCGCACTGGAAACAAAAAAGCGAAAGAATTTGAAACACTTATCACGATGTTTTTAGTTGGATTCAGTCGGTAACGCGTGAGTGAATAGTGGTGTTTGTTGCGTGGCTCAAACGAAATAAAAAATGGCACATGTCTACGAAAATGCTGAACTTGTGGACATGATTCTTATTTACGGGGGGGGGGAGTCTTTACAAAATCGGTTTCCCAATCGAGTGCAACCAACCCCTCGTGCCTTTGTTAATGTAGTACAGTAGTACAAAGGGCTCGTGAATCAGGTGACTTAACACCTCACAGGGGAGGGCATGCCGGTGTTCCAAGACCGCACGATCAAATACAGGTCCGCACTGAAATACTTGTCGGGAGGATACTTTATAAAACAAGGTAACATTTTTTTTTTATTTTTTTTTATTTTTTCAAAAGCTCTTAATATATCCAAGCATGCAGCTAAAGCTAATGAACTTTCCACCTTCCTAGTACGCGATTCGTCGCACACCGATTATGACTATTGTACCTATGATGACAATTATGCTGATATAGACTAAATATTGGATAGACATCTCACCATGCACAGGCTTTGCCTTCTGTGGGTATTTTATATTTATGTGCTTGTTATTTTTATTTCACCTGGAACATTTGTAGTTGTAATTGAAAGCAAATTAATATTATTATCATTATATATTATTATTTAGGCTTCTGATTGCAGCGGCTGCTTCGGTGTAAAATAAAATTATCCTGTGAATCGTTCATGTTTATTCATACGTACTATAAGATCAATGGACTAAAATAGTCGTGAAGACAGTTAATCCTCTATTTTTGTTACGAAGTAAGACTCATAGTTTGACTCTTAGATAGGAAAGATGCTTTGTGCTCGATAGCAATGTCACAAACCTTTTTTATCAAAAACTAAAAACCAAATTCACCAAACGAGCTTCAAGTAGTCATTGAAATATACGAAGTGTCTTTAGCAAGATTTTTACACCGCCATCTATTAGGCAATGCTAAAGCAAAAAGGCGATTTGGAATAAATGTTCTTACGTCGAATCCATAATTTGACTATCTAAAAAGGTGTAGAACAACATTAAGCGGAGCAGATGGAACATAAAAGACGTTAGAAATCACCACGACAGCATGTCTCAATAAAGCCCACGGAATATGGAAGAGCTTTGCATCGCTTATTCTAAGGTATTAAAAACAATGTGGACTATAATCGTTTATAGGCGAATTAAACCTGAAGATAGCCAACCTAACGCTATATTCCCGCGTTCAAAAAATAATACGGACAAAATGAAACAACGGAGCGTTATCTATGACAATTTTTCACAGCTGTTTCTCTATTTACGATTGATACTTTAAAGAGGCTAGTGTCTCGTAGATAAAGCTGTAGTCACCTATATGCAAGTATACGCTCATACATTCAGCGCCATCTACAAGAGATAGACCTTTTCAAAGTATATATAGTAAATACCGCAATAGCTGTGTCAAATTCTTATAGATGTCACTGCTGTATCTAAGCTTAATTTGAATAATATTTTGGGGCGCACGAATATAGCACTAAGTTGGCCATCTTCGGATAGAATACTTTAATCAATGATGATGATTTTGTTGACAATGGTCTTTGATTGGATAATTAAATATACAATATTGTGTAATCTTAGCTAAGTAGTATCTGCGATATCTTTAATCACTTTTATTTCTGGCCTTGGTGCGAAGTAACGGCAGATGATTCCATGCAAACTGAGCTACCGCGTGCAAGTTTTACCTTATCCCAACTACTGATAACACATAAAAGCGCTCTATCGGTGGCAAGCGGCAACTGAGTTTCGTAAGTGGACAGAAGTTAATTGCAGCTGATTGTTAAGCATGGGCTTTCGAATTCTTCTGTTGACTGCGCCTGAAAAGAAATAAAGGTCAACCCATAGCGGATCGCCGAACCGACAGAGAAATGTCTCACTTTGTTGTTCATGGCATCTAGACCATAAACGGTTTGAATATAGTTTGTTTTTCCGTCAGTTTGATAGTGTACTACCGTGAAAATGAAAGTCCAGCAAGAAACAAATGATGCTATTTGTCCTCATCGTTTTTTGGGTATGTGATTTATTTACATGGTGTCCTGAATGTTGAGACTTTTCATAAACACCTACGAGCGAAATAACAACGCTAGTGTGCGATAAAAAAACGGCAAAAACGTAAAGAAAATGTAAAAAGTACTCATTCACTTGATCAGGAACTTCAAATGCTGCCCTGTCACTGGTTTTGCTCGTAAATACTGCTCAAATTGTCGCCGTTCGATAAAAAAAAAACAACTGTCCTAACTTCATCCCAAATCTGCAACGTTTGGGGTGTCTAGGTATTTTGCGTATCAACAACGACTACCTCAGTAGAATATTGAAGGCACTCGCCGTAAGCCAATAAAAAAAGCGATAACGTCGTTATTACTATAGGAAGCTGTCAATGTCCGTTTTTCAAATCCGACTGTAAGCAAGCTAAAAAATCATACCTCGTGACGTAGGATGCTGGTTCGGGCTTGACGCATCTTCTTAACTCAGTATCTTGGTTACTTCAAGACTTTGTTGTTACTTGGAAAACAAGCTTATTTTTGTCCGACTTATAGGCTTTGTGAAAGCAAGTCCCAACTTTAAGGACACCCTGTACATACCTTTATTGGAAGAGCTTGAAAAAGTGTAGTGATACCGATTTCGTTTACCTTAGTAACAGATGACTAACCATGCGTAGCAACATTTCATGTTTAGTGGCAATCGTCAGCACGGTCTAGGTCTTTAGATAGGATAACGACCTAAAGCAGAGCAAACGTAAACTCAATTAGAGGTGTATGAAAGCATTTGTGCTGTCGTAGTTTTAAAAAGTGTAATCTGACAGATAATACAACATTTTGGAGAATTAAGAAATAGCAGCCAATTTTCCTTTTATGGGCAGGAAGTTTTCCCAGTCGCAATAACATGGCGGCAACGATTTGAACGGATCATTTCATGGTGAAACTGAGATTGTGTGTTAAAGCGACAAAAATTTCGGAAGCTAAGTTCCTGGAATCGTTGTATTATAATGTCACTAGAACGCGATTCTATGGTATTTCATTTTAATACATCTGTACAACACTGTATCTCAATGTTAACATAATCTCTCCTTCTAGCATTTGCCTTACTCTGAATCAACACCGCTTTTGTCAGTCGTTCCTTAGCGAATGAGGAAAGTGACAAAAAAGGCATTATTGGTTCGTCCGCTCTCTATGTATCTGTGATCTGTGCGACCAATTAGAAGAGACAGAACCAGATCGGAAAATCTCAGTTGGCCAGGAAAGGCATGCTACGGCCGCCAGCTTTCTTCGCTAATCCGAAGAATTTTTTCGAGAATGATTTGTATGGGAGGAATGACGAGCGATGTGTTCATTCCCTTCTGTTCTTGAATCGTACCAAGTGATGGATGTCCTCACGGAAATATGAACGTATGATCCAGATCACAGAGATATAGCACGGATCAAGCAGCAAATAGTTCTACTTTATCCTTTTAAAGGACCCTTTTTCCAACAAGCATTTTGTTAAAATGGGCTATTAATCAAGAAAAAGTACCTATATTTGTCAAATTTTAGTCGTTATGTCCTTGAATGATGTTTTTAGAAGCTAAGTTGTGTGGCCAGTTAAATGCCCTGTAAAAATTTGGTAACTACGTACCAAATTATGGCGCTAATAGACCTTTGAACAAGAGGTTAAAATGGTTGATTCAGGACTACAAAAAGCATACCACTGTTAAGTGCTTGAAGAATTCTTGACCTCGGAGACAAATCCAGAGGTTATAGCTTACCTACTCAACTAAAGTATGCCTTTAATGTTACTTTCTTTTATGCACATATTGGTAAGTAAAAAGTATCTTAGTCACCAATAAAAATTTCATTGAAGTTTGCAGCGTAAGTTTGAAACATAGATTAGTCAATATGTGTCTACTAAGTGCCATATCGTTAGTCATTCCTCCAATTGTAGAACGACTTTATGGCCTCCTTGATTCTCATAGTCTTTTCTCTCCTTCAGAAATGCTGGGGTATTTCTAGACTTCTACTGTTTTGTATCAGCGTCAGCGCTCTCCTATTGTTAAGCAATGTTTATTTTTTGAATTGCTGGAAATTTCAAGCTGATCAAACAGATGACATTAAAAGCATTAACATTTTGATGCAAGTAGATATTTGTGACATGACCTCAAAATAGAGCGCTGACACGGAACAGTAGAGGACTATGAAAATCAAAGAAGCTAAAAGGAGTCCTACAATTGTAGGAACGACTAACGATACGGCCCTAAGTAACCCTATTGTATAACTTGAGGTTACAAGGATTTTTTTTGGTTGCTCCCTTCTCCTTACTGGTCTTTGGTAACTGTTTGATTCTCGTTTTAATTTCCAACGTGCTAGCCTATGCGCGCTAGTTCCTTCAGTGACATTGAAATATAATTCATAATATGTCAATTTGAACCAGAAGAGCCCTTAGCTTTATTCATACCTCATAATACTACCAGGTCAATCCCTCTCCTGACTGCTGGCGGAAAATGTCGATTTTCGATTCCCGCAACACACCGATGAAAGAGGCTTTAGTGCTCAGCAGCAGGCGCTGTTGCCAGGTACCCTGCTAGCGGCAACAGCTATTGTCTGCAATCGCAAAAATGATATGATGTATACTAAGTGACATATAAATCCGAACACCCAGTTTAAATGGTTTTATTTTAATAAAAGTTGGTGAATGTATTTATCTTACTGTAAATAACAAGTGAAAAAATTTTCAGCCTTATCAGTTGGACATTCCGGTTTTTATACTGCTTTTTTTTTAATTCACTAACGCTCTAAAAATGAATATTTCAGCCGCAGTAAAGACTCAACGTTGGCGGATTTTGGTTCTTGACATCCTTTACGATCGGTTACGATGCCTAGAGTACGGAGACCTGTACGATTTCGTCAAATTAGTGAGTTTGATAGGGGCCGTATAGTGGGACTTCGGGAAGCTGGACTTTATTTTCGGGCAATTGCAGTTAGAGTGCAAAGAAGTGTAGACACTGTGGTTAGGTGTTGTCAGGCACGGCTTCGAGAAGGCCGTACGCAAAGAGCCAAGGGGTACTGGACGTCGCCGTAGAACAACAGACCGTGAATATCGCCGCCCAAGATTATTGGCCTTAAGGGACCGTTTCTCCACTACCAGGTCCATTGCAAATGAATGGTTTGCAGAACACGGAAGACCTATTGGCATGCGAAGTGTTTACCGACGAATGAGAAGTTTTGGCTTGTTTTCATACCGGCCACACTGGGTCCTCCCTTTAACTCGAGAACACCGACGTAATCGCCTTGAGTGGTGCAGACAACGGTCACTCTGGGATCAGGAATGGAACAGTATTGTCTTTAGTGACGAGTCTCGATTTTGTTTAGGCATGCACGATAGTCGTGCCAGGGTTAGAAGGCGACGTGGTGAAAGGAGGAATCCACAGTTTTTTGTTGAAAGACATGTTCATCACACTGTTGGAGTTATGGTTTTGTGTGCTATAGCTTATGGTTCCAGGTCACCTTTAATCTTCAGCAGAGGTAACATGAACGCGCAGCGTTATATCCACGAAGTTCTAGAACCCCATCTTTTACCCTATCTTGACACCCTGGCAGATCCAACTTTCCAATAAGATAATGCCCGACCACATGTAGCAAGAGTCACAATAGACTTCTTTCAACATAATGATGTCACATTGTTACCATGGCCACCAAGATCTCCCGACTTATCCCCAATTGAGCACGTGTGGGATATGATTGATGGGTAGGAGATTGCTCAATTTGCAACGTCCTCTTCAGACTCTAGAAGCACTTCGAGAGGAGTTGGTAGTTGCCTGGAATGAGATACCACAGGAGGACATTGATCACCTGATCAGAAGCATGCCTAGGCGCGTTGGAGGATGCGTCAGGGTGCATCCACACATTATTAAATGTCAAAGGGCTTTAAAGCAGTGCAATCATTTTGAAATTTTTATCATTTACTTATTATGCTTCATTAAGTACTTATACAAAATTTTATTAAAGTAAAACCATTTAAACTGGATGTTCGGATTTATATGTCACTTAGTATATTACTAATAGGTCGAATGATATGAACAACTATTTAGGTCGTCGTGTGGTAAGATCGTAATAATTTTGCCTGGTTATACCGTACGTGGAAGGCATTTCTAGTATAATAAGAAGAA
Organism: Acanthoscelides obtectus; assembly: GCA_963669975.1. Taxonomy (NCBI): domain Eukaryota; kingdom Metazoa; phylum Arthropoda; class Insecta; order Coleoptera; family Chrysomelidae; genus Acanthoscelides; species Acanthoscelides obtectus. Next base: position 71,349,204 of record CAVLJG010000008.1, read on the forward strand.
TCTTGGAGGAGTAGAGAAAAGGAACCAAATTTGAGATACTTTTTTTGTAAAGGAAAAATAAAGTAGCTTCTGTTTGAATTTACAGCTGGTTCCCTGATTTGAGATACTATTCAAAAAATCCGTTTCCTTTGTAGAAAGTGCAAATGAAAATTTTATTGGTAATATCTCCACAATATTCATGTGCCTATCTACTGCAATGGAGAAGTTTCGTGATATTCAGAATTGCATAAGTAATGACATATCAGCAAAATATAGACTACATATATGTATATGTCTGTTTCATCGAGCTAATATTGACTTCTAAATTCGTTTGGTTTTTGTGTTGGGTTGGATGTCCCAGTTCATCTTGCACTATTACGACCACTGGAAATTGAAATAACAGGTATCATAATTTTACTAAGAATCTATAAACAAGACTAGTTACAAGATTGGCCTCAGTCTTGCCTTTCAGTATGACTTGCTTGCGTATACTAAACGACAGATATCGACTGATCAAAAGTGGACCTGATCCTTGTTTTGCTACTTAAAGCATAATGATGTTTAAGAAAAGCAAGTAAATATGCAGTTGCAAAACGGTACTTCTGATCATAGATCATGAAAGCCTCAAAATGAAAGGAAATTAAAGCTGACGAATACCAAATTGGGCAAGTACCAAAATTGCTTGATATTTCCCAACTATGACCTACACTTCTCTTTTGCTCTTTCTTGCTAAAGTTTCCAGCAGTTTCATAATTTTTTTCGCTGCTCGACTCACCATTTCACTCACGCGTCTCGTTAGAATAATTGTCTTCATCGAGAGAATTAAAAAGGTTATTCTAATTAATTGATCACGAGATGCAATCAAACCGGTAGTTTCGCAAAATTCGTCGAATTGTCGATTGCACCTATTTTTTCAATGATAGACCTGAGATACTGCAACTTAGGAATGATCTGGCACAAAAATGATAGGTTTGCTATGATGTGTTGATATAATGTATAAAGCTAAAAACACTGTATTCTACCCCAAAATGTTCACAACAAATTACCAGCTACCACCTCGAATTACTCACCTACCCCTTACCGGGAAGATAATGCTTTAAAAATATAGTGTCTTTGTTGTTAAAGGTTTCAGGAGATGCTCTTGACCAAAATACTTTTGCTCTAAATCTACCCTGTCAGTAGCCTTCATTCATCTTGCGTATAATCTACAAGATTAGGAGAAGAACTAGTGAAACAAGATGCTCCAATGTAACATCATTCTTAGCTTTCAGTCTAATCACATTAGACGAAAATACCTCTGGTTTGCGAAATAATTGCAAAGTCTGGTTTTATTGCTGCACTTTGTTCAACAGGGTATTTAAAGGATGGATGCATAAAATGGGTACAGCAGTTTTTGTGGGAAAACTTTTTATTCGACAACAAAGAATGAGAAAACTTGATTCAATCGAAAGTGTTGGCAAGAACGGAAAAACTCTTCATACAAGATTATTAGGTATAAGTATATGAAACCCTTAAAATGAGACCACACGTGAAAACATTCGACTAATAGAAAAAAGTTATGGCCGAAAACCGAGGTAAACTGCTGGTTTTGTTACTTGTTGGTAATGCGACGATGGTTTCTCGCAGATATTTGAAATTTTTCAAGTTTGTAGGATTCGTACTTCTACATAACCACAACAAAATTGGAGTAGATTCGAGAAGTATTTTATGAGAACTTATAATTGTTTATCCCAAAACACCTGTTTTTCGACCATATCTACTAGTTTAGTGAGCATGATACAGGGTGATTCCAAAGCACATTTTATAGAAAAATACACTAGTTTACCTTGCCGATATGAATCGCAAACCATTCCGGAAGATAAATGTTATCTTTATGCAAAAAATTATCGTTACCGTTTTTTCTTCTAAACAAATTTAAACATTTCGTATTTGTGAGAAATTCGCAACAAAAGATAACATACGCATCCGATTTATTTTAAAATGTGTATAGTAACGTATGTTTTTAGAATACGGTAGCGCAATTGTTCAATTACTCACAAATACGAAATGTTTGAATTTGTTTAGAAGAAAAAAAACGTAACCTTTGTTATTCGCATAAAAAAACTTTCGGAATGGTTTGTGATTCATACCGGCAAGGTAAACACGTTTATTTTGCTATTAAATGCTCTTTGAACGGACCCTGTATATTGCTCCATAAACTAGTAGTGATGGCTGGAAAATAGGTGTTTTGGGATAAACAATCAGAAATTCTCACAAAACTACTTGACCAATATACTTCTATTTTGTTCTTGCTATTCAGAAATATGAATCCTACAAATTTGAAAAAATTTAAGTATTTGCGTAAAATTATCGTCGCATTACGAACAAGTGTCAAAACTTGCATTGTGTCTCGTTTTTCGGCCATAATATTTTTGCTATTAGTCGGATCTTTTTACATGTAGTCTCATTTTGTAGGTCTCACAAATACCTAATCTTGTATGAATAGTTTTCTTGTTCCTCAAAACACTTTCGATTGAATCCTAAAAAACAAGTTTCCTCATTCTTTATTGTCAGATAAAAAAAAATCCCACAAAAATTGGTGTACCCGTTTTATGCGTCCATGTTTTAAATACCCGCTTGAGTAACTTGCACCAATAAAACCAGACTTTACAATTATTTTGGTGAAATATGCTAATATGGTTAGACTATTTACGACATCTCAGAAAGTCTTCCTGCAGTTATTTGTTGCCTGACCCACCAAGTACATACGTTTTTGTCTCTCATGTTCTTATTTTTCCTAGATACGGGATATGTAGTTAGAAAAGGAAAATGTCTTCTAGGATACAAAAAGCATATTCTCTCAGGGAATGACTGATATTGCTGAAAGGAAATAAATCCGGAATTCGACCCTCTATATAATAAAATCTTTAATTTGAGTTGACAAACATCCAAAAACTGGAATGACGTCTGCGATTGCAATTCATTAAGTCGCCACGCCGTGATGCTGACGTTTTGAAATGCTCGAAATCGTGGCCCAATTAATAAGAGATAACAAGCGGCAATTTGCCGGTCACAATAATTTATATAGGACCCGGTAACGGCTGGACTGGTCAATCCGCCTCCTTTCACTTAAAAAGTCGCTGAATGGCTGATGCAAACTAAAATAGTTTATGAGAAGAGCCACCTTTAGTCTAGGATTGCGCATATCGGTGCAGAACACGGTAAGGCTGACAAAAAGTGCTATTTATATGGCACAGATGATACCTGTGCAGTAGGTTTCTTTTAGATCGCTCAAGGTCATACCAGGGACAGTTCCATGAGAAACCAATCAGTTACAGGTCAAGGGCATTTGAATATCACTCCAAGGTTATTTGAAGGACAAAACAAATTCGTGGGGCTGCTTTACCCGAATCAGAAGTCAGCGTCCCTCTATGAATACATTTGAATGTAATTGTGAATTGAGTAATTGATTCAGATCACCTGCCACAATATGGCAGTAAACAAAGAATCCAGAAATTGATGGATGATCCTGCAACAGCAAATAGTCCTACTACGTGACACAATTTTGTTTCAGTAAAGCTCTTAGCTTCCGAGATTTTCAGTATTCAAGTTTTTTATTAAAAAAACTGATTCGGATTCATTTTGTTATCTGCCATTTCTACAAAATCAACCGCTTCCACCAAGTTTATCTTAAAACAAGAATTAAACATTTTATCCTACCTACTATTTTTGGGCAGAATTTTAGTGAAAACCCGTTCTGACTTGCACACCGTGTAATCATAATCAAATATATTCACTGTTCCAATTAGTGATAAAAGTTGATAAGTTGTACTCATAAATGGTACTATTGTTATTTGTACTCCGACATTATTTTTAATTGCAGTCATAGTGGAGGTGGGTCAGTTTTCGCAAAAAATATCAAAAAATGCATTTTAGCTGTTAACCGCGACCTCGGACGCTAAAAATTGTTGTACGAACCAAATTTTTGAAGACGTCGGATTAAACAAAGCTCCAAACTCGTTCTTAAGTCATATAGTGCCTATAAACTAAATCCCTGCCAAATTCATGTCTCTAGTAGAAACACTAAGAACTATCGTAGAAATTTGTATGAATTATCAACTGTCTATGAGCTAGTTTTCAGCCAGATTTTATGTTCATAGGTAAAACAGTTTTCGAGTTTTTTTCATTAATGACTGCGGATATCCCCACTCTTTTATGTTAAATATCTGTTCTGATAAACAAGCATGACATTTTCTCAAAAAAGTCACTTTCACTTAGAAACAAAGGCTTGTCATAGTTCAAACTACTTCAATCTTCACTCTTTTATTTGGTGGTGGGTGGTTTTGAACATGGGCAATTTCAGTTCCCCAGAAAAATGCCGGAGTTGTAAGTCGTCTGAAAAAAACGTGGATGTACTGGAGAAGTATCGAGCCTACCAGAGAATTAATATCAAGCAATCCTTATACAGGCCAGTGTACCAATTACGATTATGCAAATGTTTTGTAATCAGTGCAAAATATTCGTTTTTTCCTGAGCGACATCGATTGTATTCTATCGAGGGATTGCGGAACGAATTCCACTTGCTAAACAACTTTTGCGGTTTAATATCAAGAAGAAATTTGCAATACACCTCGTACAAGCTGCTTTTTCATCAGACAGTAATAGACGTTATGTAGGTGAAGTGTAGGCAAAAAGGTTATATGTAACATTCGCGAATCACTTCTTCGTAATATCAAACAATTTTATGCTGTGTGGTTCTCTTTCTTCTTTTTATGTATTGGTTTTGATGGACGAAATATTAGAATAGTTGTCGGTAGAAATATGACTTTTGCAATCAGATTTTCTGACATTGTGTACATTTCATTGAAGCAGGAGCAATCAGCTAAGATCTCCTCCTATGGGCTCCGAGGGAATCTTCGGTCCAGTTTCAGCTGGTGACAATCCGAAGGTGTTTGTAATTAAGACACTAATAAAGACATATTTCTAAAGTATTACGTCTGAGGCCCACGATTATCCTTAACGCTATGTGCCCAAGCTACTGGTCTTTGAAACTATACTAAGTGACATATAAATCCGAACACCCAGTTTAAATGGTTTTATTTTAATAAAAGTTGGAGAACGTATTTATCTTACTGTAAATAACAAGTGATTTATTTTAATTCACTAACGCTCTAAAAATGAATATTTCAGCCGCAGTAAAGAATCAACGTTGGCGGATTTTGGTTCTTGACATCCTTTACGTTCGGTTACGATGCCTAGAGTACGGACACCTGTACGATTTCGTCAACTTAGTGAGTTTAATAGGGGCCGTATAGTGGGACTTCGAGAAGCTGGACCTTCTTTTCGGGCAATTGCAGTTAGAGTGCAAAGAAGTGTAGACACTATGGTTAGGTGTTGTCAGGCATGGCTTCGAGAAGGCCGTACGCAAAGAGCAAGGGGCACTGGACGCCGCCGTAGAACAACAGACCGTGAAGATCGCCGCCTAAGGTTATTGGCCTTAAGGGACCGTTTCTCCACTACCAGGTCCATTGCAAATGAATGGTTTGCAGAACACGGAAGACCTATTACCATACGAAGTGTTTACCGTCGAATGAGAAGTTTTGGCTTGTTTTCATACCGGCCACACTGGGTCCTCCCTTTAACTCGAGAACACCGACGTAATCGCCTTGAGTGGTGCAGACAACGGTCACTCTGGGATCAGGAATGGAACAGTATTGTCTTTAGTGACGAGTCTCGATATTGTTTAGGCATGCATGATGGTCGTGCCAGGGTTAGAGGGCGACGTGGTGAATGGAGGAATCCACAGTTTTTTGTTGAAAGACATGTTTATCACACTGTTGGAGTTATGGTTTGGGGTGCTATAGCTTATGGTTCCAGGCCACCTTTAATCTTCATCAGAGGTAACATGAACGCGCAGCGTTATATCCACGAAGTTCTAGAACCCCATCTTTTACCCTATCTTGACACCCTGGCAGATCCAATTTTCCAACAAGATAATGCCCGACCACATGTCACGAGTCACAATAGACTTCTTTCAACATAATGATGTCACATTGTTACCATGGCCACCAAGATCTCCCGACTTATCCCCAATTGAGCACGTGTGGGATATGATGGGTTGCTCAATCTGCAACGTCCTCCTCTGACTCTAGAAGCACTTCGAGAGGAGTTGGTGGTTGCCTGGAATGAGATACCACAGGAAGACATTGACAACCTGATCAGAAGCATGCCTAGGCGCGTTGGAGAATGCGTAGCACATCAGTGTGCATCCACACATGATTAAAGGTCAAAGGGCTTTAAAGCAGCGCAATCATTTTGAAATTTTTATCATTTACTTATTATGCTTCATTAAGTACTTATACAAAATTTTATTAAAATAAAACCATTTAAACTGGGTGTTCGGATTTATATGTCACTTAGTATATTATACTTGGTGTTTTTAAAGCTTCGTATTTTTTGTGAACAATGAAACAGGAATGACTGCAAAATTCTGATACATTGGAGATTCGACAAATTCTCATCCGAGATGCAACTGGTTTACTTTCATCTTGGTATTTACAACAGTAATTAAATTGGCCATTAAGCTCGTTCGATCTTTTCATTTGAAAATTGGATAATTGAAAATAAATTGGTAGGTGCGGCACTTATATTGCCGGCTTGAATTAATGGTTGGCCACACACTGGCCCTATTCGATCTATCAAAATCGGGAAGGATTATCTAATAGTGTTATAATTGAGATTATGTGCAAAATTGTTTTATGTCATCTACGAACGCAAAAAGATATACTCAGGTAGATACGACACTTCACAATATGCTTCATTCATTTTAATAAATGAGTATGTAATTACAAAAACCTCAAACGACACAGAGTTTGAATTTTCATAAAAACAATTAAAACTGTGTCATGCAAACGAAGCTTTAAGCCTTTCGGGCTTAACGTAGCAAAAACTGAATAATGGAAAAAATCCAAAAAACTGTTGTCGTTCTATCAGGGATTAATAATAGTGGCATTTAACTCAATCAAAAGAATCATATTATTCATATCAACAATGATATTGATTTTGAAAGATCGGTGCTACGCGTGTAGTGTCATGACTGTACTAAGTGACATATAAATCCGAACACCCAGTTTAAATGGTTTTATTTTGATAAAATTTTGTATAAGTACTTAATAAAGCATAATAAGTAAATGATAAAAACTTCAAAATGATTGCACTGCTTTAAAGCCCTTTGACCTTTAATAATGTGTGGATGCACCCTGATGTGCTACGCATTCTCCAACGCGCCTAGGCATGCTTCTGATCAGGTGGTCAATATCCTTCTGTGGTATCTCATTCCAGGCAACCACCAATTCCTCTCGAAGTGCTTCTAGAGTCTGAGGAGGACGTTGCAAATTGAGCAATATCCTACCCATCATATCCCACACGTGCTCACTTGGGGATAAGTCGGGAGATCTTGGTGGCCATGGTAACAATGTGACATCATTATGTTGAAAGAAGTCTATTGTGACTCTTGCAACATGTGGTCGGGCATTATCTTGTTGGAAAGTTGGATCTGCCAGGGTGTCAAGATAGGGTAAAAGATGGAACCATAAGCTATAGCACCCCAAACCATAACTTCAACAGTGTGATGAACATGTCTTCCAACAAAAAACTGCGGATTCCTCCTTTCACCACGTCGCCTTCTAACCCTGGCACGACCATCGTGCATGCCTAAACAAAATCTAGACTCGTCACTAAAGACAATACTGTTCCATTCCTGATCCCAGAGTGACCGTTGTCTGCACCACTCAAGGCGATTACGTCGGTGTTCTCGAGTTAAAGGGAGGACCCAGTGTGGCCGGTATGAAAACAAGCCGAAACTTCTCATTCATCGGTAAACACTTCGCATGCCAATAGGTCTTCCGTGTTATGCAAACCACTCATTTGCAATGGACCTGGTAGTGGAGAAACGGTCCCTTAAGGCCAATAATCTTAGGCGGCGATCTTCACGGTCTGTTGTTCTACGGCGGCGTCCAGTGCCCTTTGCCCTTTGCGTACGGCCTTCTCGAAGCCATGCCTGACAACACCTAACCACAGTGTCTACACTTCTTTGCACTCTAACTGCAATTGCCCGAAAAGAAAGTCCAGCTTCCCGAAGTCCCACTATACGGCCCCTATCAAACTCACTAAGTTAACGAAATCGTACAGGTCTCCGTACTCTAGGCATCGTAACCGATCGTAAAGGATGTCAAGAACCAAAATCGGCCAACGTTGATTCTTTACTGCGGCTGAAATATTCATTTATAGAGCGTTAGTGAATTAAAAAAAAGCAGTATAAAAACCGGAATGTCCAACTGATAAGGCTGAAAATTTTTTCACTTGTTATTTACAGTAAGATAAATACATTCACCAACTTTTATTAAAATAAAACCATTTAAACTGGGTGTTCGGATTTATATGTCACTTAGTATATGTACATGGTCAGTTTTTATAATATTTAGCGTATATCCAAAAGATTGTATCTCCTTTCTCTCAGCTGTATAAACGAGGAGAATTGTGTCAATTGTTTTGGATAATAATAATAATCTGCAATTTTCGGGTAAAGCGGATAAGGCGAAGTCAATACCAGGGTGAATACTGTATTTCCCAGTACGAGTATTTGTGTAGCTAATGAATTAAGATTAGTATTTTGGAGCATACAACACCTAAATATAAAAATTAAGCAAATCTAGGATACAGGCACTGTTTTCGAAATGACCGATTGAAGTACCTGCCGTGGAGTAGCGCATGCAAAAACCACCCATCCCGGAGAGGATAATAATGGCGTTTTCTACCGCTGTAATCTTTTTCATTACTAACATCTCTATACCTTCATTCCAATTCGCTTAACTAGCTTCTAATACAGTAATCTAGTCTGACACCAAGTGGTTGGAGTAGCCCCCGCACATTAAGTAGACGGCCATAAGACTCTCAAAGGCAAACTTGAAATTCTGTTCTCCAAATATTCTATACTTTGTTTAAAATACCCTATCCTAGTTTTGAACAAAAGTGTTGAACCAAAAATAAAACGGTGTCTGAAAATAGGATTTGTTCATTTAGTAATGATGTTTGTTACTAAATTAATAATATTTTCACGATAACGTTATTTTAGTAAAGGAGTAGGCGTTATCTCTACTGATCAAAAAGTGCGAGAAACTATCTGTTCTCCTAAATCATTTGTCTTGGCTGATAGTCTGCTAAAAAAAGGAAAATTTAAATTAATTCATCACATTTCAGGAAGAGAAATCTAGTGGGCAGTTGTTGGACAAAGTAGTTGTCAGACAAATATCTCTAGTAGGCTTATTACATCAAAGCGGACACTTTTATCTGTCGTTAAAGATCTGCATCTAGAAGAGAATGGTCAGCATAAAGAGAGTTAATAGTCCGACAAAAATCGCAAATTTATACGATGTCGCTTTTCTTGAAAGCACGTTCCGCGAAACTTTCTTAAAAATGAGGCTCGCTCGAATGTCACCTTCGAACCCAAAGGTGGCCGTACACTTGCAAAATGTCACATCGGCCACATTCATAACAGTACTATTTACTTTTTTAAAATGTCGCTAAACTGATTTTATAAAATAAATTTGCTAAGGAGTCACTGGTTCCGGTTAGCCTAAATACCAGGGCACCGCGGCAGCTATGAGGAGCTTAGGGAAACTTTGTTAAACCGACTTTTGAGCTGCCTAAGCTTAGTAGAACTGGGAAAAGCCTCCTCAGGTAGACAAGAGTCTTCGATGAATCGGATAGATCCTCTCGGAAACGCATCGAGCATGGATAATTTAGTTGGGGCGGCAGCGCCCCAAACATGTTAGCAGTACTCGAGGCTAGATGATATTTGGACTTTGTACAGGGTGACAACTAAAAATGCGAGGTTCTCTATCTGGAAACCTAACCATCGTAGAGGCTTGCGATAAAAAAAATTTAACTAAAAGGGCCAACAGAAGAACCTGAAAAATATCTTCAAGTTTGTTTAGTGTAACTGCAATCTGAAAGTGATATTTCTGTGAATTCTGCTACATCAACCTAACAAAAAAATACCTCATCTTTAAAATCCAGGATAATGTGAACTTTTTTGCTTCTTTTGCTGTTTCTCTAGAAATAAAGTGGTGGGTGATATCCAAAGATTTTCGTAAAAACGTCGATTTTTACAAACTTGGACTAGTTGAAAAGAGCTATCCTTGGGCTACAAATATATTCGATGTTTTGTTAGTTTCACATGTGGCCGATAGAATGCTTTTTTCGACATTCCGACAGAAATGGTTAATTATCTCAAAAAATTAAATGCATTGCTATGATCTTTATTAATCAAAAAGTAGTTAAATGATGTCTCAAATGAAGCAAGCGAAAACCGCATCTCGATATCTTGTTCCTAACCTAAAATTTAGATCAAAGCAGACTTTATACGGAAATCCCTTAAATTCTTATTTTTTAAACTAGTTTTTCTGAAATACTTTTTCATCCATCAATATAAAATCACCCTTTTTAGTTAGTAAGTAATGCTAATAACTAACGGCATATTTTTTGTTTAAATGCATATTCAGTATGGGTATTTTCCAAAAAGACAGGCCATGGAATACAACAAATCAAATACTTGATCAAGACATAAATATTTCTCAAATTGTCAATAGTTGTCAATAGTTCCACGTTACTTTGAGCAATTTCTGTGCTTGCCAAATGCATTTTACGAACGATGAAGCTGTTGATATGCATGCAGCTTATTATGAATGACTCGATATCTAAATCGGCGTCTTTGCGATGTGACAGTTTTTCCCCGTGGCGAGCTTACGAGCCAATAGCAGTTTTCAGCCACCGTCTCAATGGCAACGAATTGGAAGAACACACGACAGTATTAACCGCGTCCTTGGATATTGAAGGAAATCCTCATGTTAGCACAAGATAATTATCCCTTGAGTTGGGCATATTACGAACAACGGTTCAAAATTCATATGATCATAGGTAAGCTCTAATTTAATTTATTAGAATGCATCCTGTATCATGTCGTTTTGCATCAGGCACATAAAGTTGGATCAGGGTCTACTGCCCCTCAATCAAACACCCTTTCGTTGATGGAATCTAACTTTATTCTCTGTTTGTAGTCTAAGGTATGCACCCAAGACTTTGAGCGAATTTTCTAACGCGACTGTGCTCTCGTGATGATATGCGGTTGATTGAATATGCTTTACTTTAAGGAGTCCTTGATTTGTCGATTGATAGAGGTTGTTTCCTTAATGACATTCGCATATATATTTCTTGCTTCATCAACCTTCAACCGCAGAACTTGGGAGGTACGTCGGTCATAATTTAGTTTAACAATATGTGTTCTGATTTTGAGTGGTAATTCAATTTTTTTTAAGTTGCCTCCCATCAAAATAAGACAATTGCTAGAGTAGGACGCAGCCTTGTTTTTTAGGTCACTATTACAGAGAAAATAGAACAGAAAAATACCAGAACATCGAACCAATAAACATAAGTATAACTACTTACAGTTTATAATGCTTATATCATCACTAATATCGTTACTCTTCACCATCTCACTTGGTTTGCATTTTCTATTTGATACCCCACAGCCTGATTTTTCTTACTTTGTAACTGTTATCATGTTATAATTGATATAGGTATAGCAGCTCTCACTGCTTGCTGAAAGACAGCCTGAAGAAGTAAAATCACGTCTGGGCCTCTTCTACTATATCTATTCTTGATCTGTTCAGTTTATGCTTTGTTATTTCCTTTCTAACTTCTCGCCTCATCTGTCTCATGCACTTCTTCATGGAGAATATAAGAATGCTCCAACTACCAATGCTACTAGCACAATTAACAAGATTTAGGCACTTGAAATTTCTCTGTCTTGCTTTGCTGGGTTCAAAGAAGGGAGAGGAGTGCATGCTGGCAGATATTCACATTAAAGCAAAGGATTCTGGAGTACTATGACAGAGGCTTCCAGTGATATCTTGCTCTTCGGTGTAGGTCTGACCAAGTAAGTCAGTTCTAAATTGAAATCAGATAAACAGAGCATCAACTAAAGGCAAAAAGGCCAGACAACGTACTGACAACATCGACCGATTATTGCAGATGAGGTGTGTAGCTTTAGGAATGGCGCTAGAGTCCTGAGTTGGATTCAAGTGGCCACTTTCCATTCAGATAGCGGCTGGTTTAGCACTTTGCCATAGCTGACTCTCATTAGTCCATCTAAAAATTGCTTAGCTGCGGTGCTGTCAGTAAAAAAGTTGAGCTAACTAAAAATCAGCACCTATTCAACTTTTTCTTGCCCCCAAGTCTGATGGGTTTGGTTACTTACATCAAGACTGTTTGTTTATAGGGATATAACACTTAAGTCTAGGATATTGAACTGGGATCAGACTTTTCCGTAGAGATACTTTCTTAACGAATCTGGATTTGGAATATGCAGGTACCCGTTAGTGAGAGTGATAGAATATATTTCAGATTCATATTCAAGGGACAGCTCTTCCAATACAATGTTGTACCGTTTAGGATAAATTATACCCCTTATGTGTTCACAAAGTTAGTAAAACCATTTCTGGAATACCTTATGAAAAAATTGAGCACTTTCAAGCTCATTATTAAATTGTGACGGAAAAAAATAACTTTACTTGAGCGGACTATGAAGACATTACTAAACCTAGTAAGGGCAATAATCGACAGCAACCAAGACAGAGTCCGAAACTTTGCGGTACACTAACGAGTGAAATTTCTTGCCTTGTAAAATTCTGGAGGGAATTTTAATGCTACACTGCCTCTAACATAATATAACTTAAGGTCTACCTCGGCTGGAGGCTCAAAGAAATTGGCAGATACGGTCAGAGGTATTGAGTTATCCAATTTTTTGTGGCATAATTTCTCGGACTGGGACATTCGTTGGCCAGGGAGGAGTCTCTAGTTTTTGGTCACCCGAGAAGATCCCGCATGCTAATCATCAAGAACAACTGGTACTTTTCTTCTGTGGTGAATGCTTTGCTACCGAATTGATGGGCTGTCATATATTATACCCCATCCTACATCAACAGAATGGAGAGTTTCTGGTTTCCACGTCTGGACCAGTTTGCGGGAAAACTATGGCAATTGTGTAAAGAGAGAAATCTTACTGCCCTCGCGTCAAATATAAAATCTAGGAGTAATACTGGTACAAATGAGCCTTTGCGTCAGTGGGACATGGAAACGGAGTGGGTGCTGCACCTGTCACTGTCCTGATTGTGGTTCAAGTATTCGGTGTTTCTGAAATTTCACTCCTAGAAGTAACGCAAGGATCTGATGAAGGGACCCAGGACGCAGCTCCCACTAATTCTGAAGTTTACCCTGGTTATCGTCACTGGAAAGCTGTCATTCCAATTAACATCGATAATACATCATGTATTGTGGGCTTAGATTATGGTAGGACCTTTGTCGGGAAGAAATACCTGTCTGGTTTCCTACCTTGAAATTTCGTCCCTTACAGGTGATAAGATATCAAGATATCATCGTTTGAGCTATCAGTCCTTTACCCAAAATGTTACTAACGATGCAGACATAAAATGGTTTTTGAAGGGTATTTACAGGCTGAGGCCATCTCATCTGAAATATATGTAGATACTGTGGTTGTTCTCAACCAACCAAAGGCGTTGCTGGTAAGCTCTGTTAGATATTTGGATGAGGAAATCAGCAACACTGCTAGCTCTAACCTCAGGTCAGAGTGTGCAAACTAATTGAAACAGACAACATCCGGATTGGTTGAATAATACTGAAATTGGGATTTCTCAGTTTTTGAAAGTCTCGGGGTCACTCATGTGGCGACAACTTAAGTTTTACCGAATTTTACGCCCAAATATCTGTACAAAGTATTTATTTGTCACTGTACAGTAACTTTATCATGGTGCCTCGGCACCCAGATGGATCAAGTCGGTTTTAGCAGGGAGTATCACAATTGACAACCCACAGTACATGAAATGCATCTACCTCTCCGCCTGCTAAATTATAGTAGTCTCAGGCTCGCGGCGGGCTGGAGTGCGTTTTCTGAGGTACGTCACAAATCTCTTACGCCAAACAATAGCTTTGCTCAAGCGGTATTTGAGGTGAACCCAGTCTCCACACCTTAAACATAACTATGTTACTATGTTATTTGCGCATTACCATGAAATGGATGGTAAGTTTTGAACCGGGTATGCCACATTACCTGTTGCTAAAAGCCTTAACTTGAATTGTTACAATGGAAATGTACATTTAGTTGACACATACATTGGTTACAATTTGTGTAGTGGTGTACAACCTATCGTTTACTATTGCAGAGCGTTAGTAGTGTGTTGTTGCAACCTGCTTTGAACATCTACGATATGTATTCTAAATATTTACTTCGATGAGGACGGAACATGATTATATGATCAAACGAACTTACCTGTAAGTGATCTTCGATCTTAATTATGTGAAGTCCTCGGCGAAGTAAATAGTTCCCTCCCTCCCTATGTATCACCCAATTGTTGCAACAACTTGGCTTTGAAGTAAATAAATGTTTATAGGCGGCCGGAGGGGAGAAATGTAAGGGGAAGGGGAGTCGTGCGCGCTTTGAAATCGTGGCGGTTGGATACTACTACGAGGGTACTACGATATGTATTCTAAATATTTACTTCTACGAGGCCTTCACATAATTAAGATCGAACATCACTTACAGGTAGGTTCGTTTGGTCATGTAATTATTGGTCTATAGAAAATCCGCATTGGTTGCGTGACGTTCAGCCCCAGGGGCGTTGGAGTTTAAATGTGTGGTGTGGCATACTGGGAGGCTGTCCCTAGATGGCGACGTACTTTCTTGACTTTTTAAACAATTAACTATCGTATGCAGTATTTCAACAGCGGTGGATTGGAAGAGGAAGTCTGTTTCCAAGGCCTTCGCGATCACCATACTTGAGTGTTTTTTTTTTATTTGGGGACGGTTAAAGGGCATCGTGTTTCAAGCTCGATCTACAAGCAGGGAAGATATAAAAAATCGGATTCGTAATGCAATATGTAACATACCAAAAGCCGGAATTGAAGCTGCAGTTCTGTCTACCCATGAGAGGCTTCAGGAATGCATAGAGCGTGACGGTCAGCATTTCGAGTATGTACGAGCGCCGTGGACACCTTCTTTAAATGGCCTAAATTTTAGGTTAGGAACCATATATCGAGATGTGGATTTCACGAGCCTATTTAAACATCATTTAGCTACTTTTTTATAAGAAAACATACCAGTAAATTAATTTTTTTTGTCGGAATGTCTAAAAAAGCCGTCTAGCTGCCACATGTGGAATAACAAAACTTCAAATATTATATTTATAAGAATAGCTCTATTTAACTAGCCCGAGATTGCTAACATCGGGTGAGCGGTTTCAAAGATACCCCCACCACTTTGTTTTTAGAAATACAGCACGTATTTTTTTATTTGGTTGATATAGCGGAATTCACAGAAACATCACTTTTTCAGATTCAAGATTGCAGTTACGCCCGTTAGCGGCCATTTCAGAAACTCGAAAATATTTTCCAGGTTTTTCTCTTGACCGTTTAACTAAGAACTTTCTTTTGCACAAAACGTCTACGTGGAATAGGTTCCCAGACCAAGTACCTCGCATTTTTAGTTTGCCACCCTGCACAGAGTGAGGAGGTGCTGTGAAGAAAGCCCTAAACAAATAGTCTGGATTTTTTCCAGCAGCTGCGACTGTTGACGAAATAAGTTCAAGCCAGATCAAGTCCTTGCTGATCTGGTCTCCGATCAGCCGAAATGTACGGCTCTTGGGTAGAACTCAGCCATCAATCGAAATCGGATGAGCGCGAGGGCGTTTCATGTTAGTCAAGGTACACACATTAAACTGTACCAGATTCTCGCGTTCCTAAGCAGAGATAACTTCCAGGTCTCGGGTATTGTCTCACCTAAGACCAAGCCTAGGCCATGCTTATGAGTTGCAAAAAAGCACGAAACAGTTCATAACCGTCTGAAAAGTGCAAACTGAGATACAGTTCCAGCAGAGAGCTTGGTGTTTCACTCTCGCAGTGGTCGATTCTGGTGACAGATGGCGCTTTGAGCTTTGTATTGCTCAGCTTTCGTTCATTATCCTACTTGAGACCAAGCTCAGAACATGATGTTGAAAAAAAACACGAAATAGCTGTCTATGCTTGTCAGTTTGTGGTCGGACGGAGAAAGCAATATTATTAGTTGATTCAGTGGCAAGTAGACCACATCTTCTGTACCGCCAGAATCGAGGGCTTCTGACTGTCAAATACAAACTGAGATTTAGTTAGAACAGATAGCTTGCTGTGTCACTCTCGCAGTGGTGTAAGATGGCACTGTGTGTTGTGTCAGTTCGATTGTACTTTTTTACGAGTATGTATAAGCTCAGGTTTTTTAGAAAAGTTAGGAATCTGTAGCGGTAAGAGTTTTAGCTGCAGTTCCCTACAACGAGAAAATATCAATTCAAATGATTGCTGGAACATTCTTCGAATTTTTCAAACGGTTTATTAAAACGTCATAACTCGGAATCGTGCAATCTCGCCAATTATCTCTGGAATTTCAATATAGTTGCGCCATCACTGTAATGCAAACTTCCACTGCGAACGTCTATATTTATCAGTTTCGCGAATTGCACTACTAGATAGGTACTACTTTGGTACTGCTTCTTCACAAGTCACTCCCGCCTATGTAATTTGCTGCTGGAGCTGAAGATGAGAGATATTTCAATCAGCATATTTGCATGTGTTTGTGGTAAATCTGAAAAATCAAGATATCCAGATGCAGATAATATGTAGTAGCTACTTTGAAATGTGTTCAGTGAAAGAGCGGAGTCGACTAGGTTGAACTCATGCTTCCCACGCACACTGATATTAGGTGTAGCTAATCAGCCATTCATTTAACACTCCGCTACTCGCGTGGGGTATTTTTACCCCACGTTGCACTGATTTGCTCACCGTTTTGTGGTGGGAGAGTCAATTTTGGAATAGCTTCTGCTAATCTTTCGTGGCAGTCTGCTTTCTGATGTGTGCATTGTTGTACGTGCTTGCGTGCTATATTTACGAAGCTGCGTAATCACAAATAATTCCCGGGATATTTTGGACCCCAGACGACTAAATTTGTTTGGAGAAATTATACTTGACTTTTTTTTGAATTGTTGTTTGGTGAGTAGTCAAAGGTATTTACATCAACAAATTTCGTTAAACGTAGTTTCTATATTTAGAATTCGTCAAAAATGGCCAGCCGTGACCCACAACAATGGCTTAAATGGTTAAAGGAAATCGAAGAAGAAGAAGAAAATACTTTATCAGACTCTGAAGAAAGCGATGATGAAAAAGATGTATTGGAATACGCTTCCCACCAATCTGACACCGAGCAAGAAGCTGGAGATGAAGATGTTCAGCAAGAAGTACAATACAATCAAATATGGACACCAATGGAGGAGAACGAAGAACCGATAGAAGTAAACGAAGAGGAATCTGAGGAGAATGATGGAAGGGTACCACAATTTGTCGGAAAGGACAAACAGACAAAGTGGAATAAATTTCCTGGTCCCACTAGCAGGACTAGGAGAGATAATTTAGTTCTCAAAGTACCAGGACCTATTGGAATTGCGAAAAATGCTAGAACCATACTAGAATGTTTTTCAATGATTATCGATGACAATATAATTGATACAATCGTCCTATTTACAAACATCTACATCAATAATATTAAAACAAAGTATACACGCCACAGGGATGCAAAAAACACAGATACCTGTGAGCTGAGAAGTGTTTTGGGTATCCTATACTTAGCGGGGGTACTAAAATCTGGTAAACAGAATATATTGAACATATGGAACACGGACGGAACTGTAACTGATTTCATATATCTCACTATGTCCTACAATAGATTTCGTTTTTTGTGTCGCTGTATCAGGTTTGATAATATCCATGACAGGACTACCAGGCGTGAGTTAGATAAACTCGCTCCAATTAGGCAGGTTTTTCAAGAATTTGTTCAAAACTGCAAAACAGCGTTTACTCCAAGTGTGTTTCTCACACTAGATGAGCAGTTGATTGCATTTAGGGGACGATGTTCGTTCAGACAATATCTGCCATCAAAACGTGCCAAATTTGGGATCCAAATATTTACGTTGGTAGACCCAAAAACCATGAATACCATAAATATGGAAATATATGCTGGATTGCAACCAGAGTGTCCTTACAAAGTTAGTAATGCAGCGTTTGACGTTGTAAAAAGAATTGTTGAAGCCATAAACGGTACAAATTGAAATATCTCTATGGATAAGTGGTTCTTAAGTATTCCATTGGCCATCGAATTACTCAGACAAGACAAATTAACCATTATGGGTACAGTTAAGTCGAACAAAAGGGAGCGTCCACCTGAATTTGTGAATACTAGACATCGCCCTGAAAGAAGCAGCATGTTTGGATTCAAAAAGAATCTATCTGACTCTGGTTTCGTACGTCCCACGCAAATACAAAAATGTTTTGGCACTCTCAAGTATGCATCATGGAGAGATAGATAATTCTACGGGAAGGCCCGAGATCATTATGGAGTATAATCGCACCAAATTTGGAGTGGACATTGTTGATAAGATGTGTTCACCATATAACGTAAGCAGGAATTCTAAGCGTTGGCCATTAGCAATTTTTTTTCACATGATGAATATGGCTGGGATTAATGCATTGAATTTATATGTCGCGAATAAGAACTTTGAACCCACCGTCAGGCGAGACTTTTTGTTGACTTTATCAAAGGAATTAATTGCACCACAGATAAAAAGGCGAATTTACAACAGAAACGTACCACGTCATATTAAAACTAAAATGTGCTCACTTTTGAACATCGGAGAATTCCCTGCAGTGGAGGCTAATGTACAAATGAAAGCGGGATCATCTGTAAAAGGACGTTGCTTCTTATGTGATCGGAAAGCTGACCGAAAAACCAGAACAGCTTGTTTCAAATGCAAAGGTTTGGTATGCAAGGATCATTATTATGTTATTTGCAAATCATGTTTCACAAAGGAAGATGACCAAGAAATTAGTTCTGAATTATTATATTTTTTTAGCTTTAGTCTTTATTATATTGAAAACTATAACTATAATTTGGATTTGTTTATTATGTTAGAAAACGCTGTTTTATTATATTTTCTGTTGTTCTGTTCGATATAGTTTCAAAAAAAAAAGTATTGTTTTATTTGTTTTAAATACTGTGTTTGTGAGAGCAAGGCAAAAATCCCGAAATGAAGGAAGTGGGGTCCAAAATACCCCACGCGATTAGACTAGTAAAAAAGTGAGGCGTGAGTAGCGGAGCCCAGATTCATCAACTAGTAGTATTTAGCCATGTAATTAAACCGCTAGGGAAACCGCCGTATTGCATATATCAACAGAAAGCATGTAAACATGGGAATCAAGGAATATGAAAATATGTTCCATTTGGAAATCTTAAAAATAGTTCATTCTGTGTTTCTGACCACCCTGAATAACCTATCCAAAAAACTGAGTTAGTAGGTAGATTAATTTCAGTACCCCAGCTGTACGACTAGATTTCTACTGTTAGGTGTTAGCATCAGCACTCTCCCATTTTCTTTTTGAATGTTACGAAATTTCAGACTAATAAAACAAATAAAAAAATTAAGTTTTATCAGCCCGAACATTATTAGAATTCAAAAAGAAGACATAACCTCTGAAGGACGGGAGAAACTATGAAAATCAAGGAGGTCATGAAGAAATTCTAGGAACGATTGACGATACAGCCCTTCGGGAGGTGCACGTTGTCAAAGTTTAGTGTCTTCTTCGATAGATCGTTCAATACCTCGACGCAATAGTATGTATATTAAATTGCTTCATCGAAGAGGCCCTATCCAAAGTCAAAAATCGCCCTATAGAGATGAGAATGCCTCTCAAATCAGGAGAATACCGTTACAAAAATTTTTGTAATCAACCTTTTTGTAATAATAATTATGCTCCATGACGGTGTTACGTTCCATACCTGCCAGATGCACTAGTCCGGCTTTTGCTGCCTTATATTAAGGACTGACTGATACGACCGCTGTGCATAGAATATCGAGGATGTGACATAATTTCCCAGAAGAAGATAACAAGCAAATACATTATTCCCTCAATAGGGGTTTCAAGTTATAATAATAAAATATAAAAATATTACACTATTTGGGTAGATAATACCTACTGAGGCAACCTACTTGACTATTTTTTGTAATCATTAATATAATTAGCTAATCACTGTCTGAACGTCACTCATTTTCTCAACAGTAAAAACTATACCACTTAGTTCCAGAAGATACAGACGAATATAATATATAATAAGGTTATCAGAGCAGATCAAAGGTATATACTCGTACATGCTAACTAACACGTTAATATGTATGCAAAACTATCTTCAACAGTTATCTGGAATGGATATGGGTAATTATGGATGTTTTTGCAGTTCCAATACGAATTACGCTTGAATAAGCAAAAATACATAGGATATAACCTGACTTCTGATATTCATAGCGCATGATAATTCCCATTCTATGGTACCCTAAGGTACCCTACGAGTTAATAACTTCAATAATAACTGTCATAAGAAGCTAGTTGACACTTTTTAAAGAGGGCCATAAATAGTTAGTATTGGTTCGGCGACGAAAAAAAATTGAAATGTTAATTTTTCAGACCTGAAAGACCGTAAAACTTCAATCCAAAACTACATTTATTCTGAGACAGGCAAAAACGCTGTCCGCCATGTTTGGCCCATATTAATGTGCTGTGACTTCATATCACTTGTAAAAAGCAACTGACAGCAGCATAACTTCTCAAACTTTAAACATACCATATAAGAATGACTTCTACTAGTTTACATGAAAAATATAGTAATTATCGTTATTGTATCGTTCGAGAATGTAAAAACACAAGACCCCAGAGCCCAGGAAGGCTGTGGATTAGAATGCTCAGGGGAATAAATATACGGAACACTGAGTATTGCTTGGAGCATACGTTATGTTCGGGACATATTTTACTTTTTACTTTGCAGATTTTATCTTCTCGTTGAAGTTAGACGTAATCTACAGCATCATAACCGTGCGATTCCCTTGCAGATGTTTAAGACGAAATATAATATTAGATAAAATTATTCAGAGGCCGCATGAGCTTAGTTCTAAATAGCTTCTGTGAAGGTGGATTCTGTAAGTGTATTATTCATTCTTCCTTTTTACGTCTATCATTATATCAGATGCACTTTACTTACATAGAAGTCCTGATGTTCTTAAGTTCAGTAGATCAGAAATGTGGCAAAAGAGTTACCAACAAATCAATGTATCGATGTGCGGTAAATTTGTGCTTTCTGCTTTTACGAATCCAGCATCCGCTGCTTAGGCATTATTTAGAAATACTTAAAGGAGGCAACGTTAGTCCACCAGTGACATACAGATGAGTTTTCACCGTTTCACATTGTAAATTATTTTTTCAAATTGGGCAATTAATTCAACTTGCGGTTGTAAAAACATTTTCCTAATATTATATATAATTTATTGTATGAAATTAGACATGAGTCCAGTTACTCTATTCGGTATGAGACGCGTACTTGGCGAATATTATCGTTGGAGGAAACAAAAATATAATTCATGGCATAATGACATCCAATTACTTCAATTACAAGGAAATACGATTGCTTTACTTTTACCATAATTAATAATGCTAGTTGCGGCCGGCTAGTGTAAAAATAAGCGCTGAGCTGTATATGAAGAGCATTACATACATGTTGAGAAATTTTGAAATTGGACGTTGTTGCTTTGATACACGAGGCAAAAACCGTTTGAGCATGCTAATATATGATAGTCATCTGTAATTAGGCATATAGACCTCCTCAAGGTAAAGCTTGCTGGTCCTTGTTGCATTTGCTTGCTGGTCAAAAGAAAAGCCTTGTATTACCTGAAGATAGCTAAACATATACTTACAGCGCTCAAAAATGGATCTGAAAAATACTAGCGTCATTTATGAGACAGTAGCAGTGGATACGCAATTCAGGACAACTGAAGTTTGTATAATATGCATCATATATATGAGTAAACTTTTCTACGCTCTGATATCTTCATTGTCTTCCGGTCATGAAAATCACTGTACTCTGGCATAAGACCGTAAAATAAAACGAGTATTAATGAAAAAAGGCACTGACAAACATTGAAATGATGGAGTTTAAGGTACAGGTACACATGCTCAAATCTAGCACAAACGCTAGCTATTAATGAGCTATTGCTACTTAGTAGCATGTGTGTACATACGTTACTAGAAATAAGCATGCTTTTTCTGAGCAGGAGGAGAAAGTCACTTGGTTTTCCATTTTTACAACGGAACACTGACAGAGAGCTTGCTATTAAATAGCATATGTGTCCGGGGTCTTTGCCTTGAGCAAGATTGAGAAAGAGGATGCTCTAAACAAGCATGCTAAACACAAGCAAATGTATCAGTTTGAAGAGCATGCCATTTTCAGACATGTTCGTAAGCATGCTGTTTTATGAGCATGTGTATCTGTATCGCATACTTATCTGAATCAACTTGCTTAGGTTCGCGTAGGTTTACTGTTAATACAGTTGTATATATAATATAGTGAATATGATTGAAGCAAAGGTATTGTGTTTATTTCTTTAATAATGGAGAACAACTTTTTCATACGCCTTGATATTATTTACTTGAGGAAAAGGTAACAAAGCAGATGAGACTCTTCATTCCACTAAATGTCTCCATATTCGCACAAGACTGGTGAAACTCTAATCGTTATTTTCTTTCACACCCGAATAACTACAGCCCTAATGTTGTCATACTATCTGATTTTTATAGTCAATAAATTATATTGCCCCGGTAGTAACAATTATCATATTGCCGAGGCATCGTTGACCTTTTCTCAGCTGTTCAGGTAAATTCCTGGCGTAGAGCGAGTAGCGCCTAGCGGACCTAACTATGGGGTTGTCCAAAACGGACGCAGGAAAGTAAACGCATATTAAAACAAGAAAGATTGATATTCAAATCTAGTTGGGTACTTTATTTTGAAGGTTCATTTATACCATTTATGTATGAAAAATAATATCGCTCAAATGTTCACCACGACTGGATTTACAGACGTCCACGCGATGGTCGAAATTTTCAATGACATTTTGCAACATGGTCGGTTCTATGGCATTTATCTCGGCAATGATGTTGTTTTTGAGTTCTTGGAGGGTGGCTGGTTTGTTGACGTAGACTTTGCTTTTCAAATATCCCCATAAAAAGAAGTCCAAGGGAGTCAAATCGCACGATCTTGGTGGCACATTTCCCCTGCGCGAAATCACGCGATCACCGAAGAAGGACTGCAATCGATGGATATTGACGTTGGTTGTGTGGCATGTTGCACCGTCTTGTTGGAAATAAACATCGTCCATATCCATTCCTTCAAGTTGCGGCAAAAAATAGTCCTCTATCATCACGTGATATCGCTCACAATTGACGATAACGGCATCACCGGCCGCATTTTCGAAAAAGTAAGGTCCGATGATGCCTTTTGACCACAATGCACACCACACAGTCACTTTTTGAGGATGCATCGGCTGCTCTTGATACTCACGGAGATTTTCGTTCGCCCAGATGCGGCAGTTTTGCTTGTTTACCGTCCCATTCAAAGTGAAATGCGCTTCGTCGCTGAACATGATTTTTGATGAAAAATTGGCATCAATTTGGCGGTGTTCAAGGAGTCAATCTGAGAACGTTCGGCGCGAAAAATGGTCGGCCCGACGCAGCTCTTGCGTCATTTGGATCTTGTAGGCGTGTACATTCAAATCCTTGTGGAGGATGCGGAGCAAACTGGTTCTCGAAATGCCCAATTCTTGGGATCGACGCGTTGTTGATTGTTTCGGATCGTCTCTCACACTCTCCTTCACAACAGCAATATTTTCCGGTGTGCGAACGCTCCTTGGCCGGCCAGAGCCTGGCAGATTTGCCACAGAACCTGTTGCCTCAAATTTACGCACCAGACGACCGATGGTTGTTTCGTTTGGGCGGTTGTTGCGACCGAAATGTTCACGAAGCGCGCGAAACGTGTTTCTTATTTTTGCACCATTTTTGTAGTGCTATTGATCAACTTTAATGCGGTCTTCAATCGAATACGACTCCATAGCAATCAATGGTAAACATTCAACTAATAAAATGACATGTCGGTGAGAGAAAACAAAGATGGCGTCTATGCCAAATTGGCGTTTACTTTCCTGCGTCCCTATTGGACAACCCTATATATTAATGTATATGCATTTCTACTACTATTAGTCTTAGGGCAAACAAATGGAGTAATACATGTATGAAAGAATATCCTAACACTCGCGTAGAACTACTGGGGTTAAAAGATTATAAATATATTGCGACCAAAAAGTTGCAAGACATCCCTCCATTCTCCTACAACCTCTAACCTCAATTATCAACACCTAAGTTTCATCAGAAGGATCAAGATCGTTTGAAAAGTAGTTTGGAAAGCTTTTATTTAGTTTTTTCAATTTCTGGCCTTTATCTATGCAGCCACTGGACCGACTCCCAATAACTACAAAGCTTTTTCGTCCTTGACATAGAAGATAGTATGCTTGGGTGAAAATTTCATCCAAATCCAAACAGTACTTTCCAAGATATAGATGGGCTAAGAATTAGCGGACAGACCGACAGAAATGAGTGATATGAATTTTCGTGATCTAGATGTCATATAACATTTAAAATTGTAATATCTCATTTTCAAAATTTTTCGCGAATAAGATAACTCCTTGCTGCTAGGCGTGGGAAGTAGAATGAACTTAGAAATGCACTTGGAAAAAAGCTAGTGCTTGGTTCTGCTACTGTTTCATAGGTGGCGCTAGGATCTTTCAAATTTCTCTTTGGGAGCGGGAGTACAGTATATGATTGACTCTGCAGATAGAATACGTTAATTACTGTTATAAACTGTCCAGTTTTGAAATTACCCTGCCTGTATATGGGAGCGTGCCGAGACGACATCAACAACGGCCAATTATCAATTGATCGGCACCAGCCAAGTCAAATAGAAGAAATGGATTTGCAGCAGCTTGAGGTGGAAGTGATAGTTTGTTGAGCCAGTGGCGTAGGTTTTATAAAGTTGGAATACGCATTTTGGTGTTTCCGCCTTAAATTAGTTTCCACGAAACTTCACACGATTTCATTGTGGCCATGTGCGTATTTAGCGCAAAAAATTACTAACTACGACAAGTTTTATTTGAATATAACAACAAGACCCAAAGATTGAAGTCTTATCAGTCCTATCGTATCTGGTGATTTTCTATGCAAACAATTTTAAAATCAGCTGATCTATTATGAGAACCCAGTTACCTGGTAAATCAAGACGTAGATTGCGAATCAGATATAAGTTAACTGTAAGATTCACGGAGGATACCAGGGGCTCATTTTCTACCTCAGGATTTTCGGTTTCATAATGGTCATATCTGCATTTAGCGCTCAAAATTATCTACCTATATCAAGTTTCACTCGCCTGTACGAACTATTATCTAACAGACAATGTACAAAATCAATGAGGAAATACTTTGGATTTTATAGAATGATTGTCTACTAAATTGACAGTCCATACCATGTGTATAGTGAGATAAGTATCATGGTAAACTAACTTTTTGATCAATATTGTAGCTCAGCATTCAAAATTCCAACTCTAGATACGGTTGTATTAAAAGGAACCTAGGAACAATATGCTAGATTCGCAAGATTCGCAAGATTCGCAAGATCTTATTGTGGCTAGTTAGCACCAAATGTCATACATGCCACACGGGTTATACCTATGGGAAAGTGTTTGAACGTCATTATGCCAATGATTTTTAAGATAGTAACTATAAAATTAATCGTTAATAATCGGTTAAAGTATACTTCGTTTTATGTACCTAGCATTTTTAAGCCCTTACATAGAATGTTGGCTTTTCCCATACCCTCACTCTTATGAAGCGTGCAATAATCAAGTACGAATATTAATACCATTTGATATAAGAGGTGGTACGATTGAGCTTGAAGACATTATACAAAGATGTATATATAATATAGCAATATAGCTCACATTATGAGCTATCAGCCCCTGTCAGCATTTTTTATCGGATTTCCACCTCCCACCTAGTATACTTTTCGTCACTATGGCAAAGAGTAGTTATACCAAGAGAAGTTATATAAGCTGTATGAAATAATATAAGGGATGTAACCAAAAGCATGGCGTCTAAAGACGTGGTGTTCTTATCTGGTCAGAGATGGAAGAGGTGTTGCCAGATATATAATCCATTTTGGATGATTTCATTGTCTGTCGCTGGTAGTGAAAGCATTTTCTGTTCAAATCTACACTGCAATGTATATTTATTCATCGTGGGTATATGTATCGTCTGTTTGCAGTCTACGAAATATATTTTACTTATTTCATATAACTTTTTGATCTAACTGCCGAAAACTGAGAAAACAACTGAACTCAACTTAGCTCAGTATAACTGGAGCGTTTGCTAAACATTTTATATCAGTCTGGCGACTGGCAACACCGCCTCGGTAGACGGTCGACAGAATATCCAGCCATCTATGAGCTAACCCCCCAAATCAAGGATGCTCATAGATCTCTTTTCTTTGTGAATGAATAACAGTCAATGGCCGGCCGCAAAGTTTTGGTTACATCGATTACTGATATGTTAGAAGCTGGTCAAATCTTACGTATTTTCTTGCTGAATAGTAAACTCTGCAAGTTTGCTGTTTAGGGGCTTCGTATAGACAAATTTTCAAAAACAGCTGTGTACCTGTGATCTGAACGAGGTCTCTTAGGTAAAACGGCTGTATAAGCTTCAAATCCGACATTACTTTGAAGCTAGGACCTACGGATGATCTACCTGAACTTGAATTACACGGTACTTCACGATTCCCCGATGACCACATTTTAGCGCCCCAAATGATCTATGTCTACCAAGTTTCATCCGATTGTTTCATATTTCTGGCTGTGCCACTTTCCCCAATTCCCACAAAGAACAAGTATGCATGAAACAACCTTACCAAGAAGAAATAACAGAGTAGTTATACCTGTATGAGAATCATTACGAAGGTACAATTACCATACATCATTTCTCTATCTACAAGCCACGGATTGTCATTTCTAATTGTGCTTTTCAACGCATTAAGTGGACGTTTATTACCCACCTATTTACATTTTCCTTGTTTTCTTCGTTTTGTGCTTCACGGCGATGCCTGCATTGATACATTGTGTGTACATATTTAAAACTGTAAATGATATCGATATAATTTTGCTACAGGTGCGCAAGTTAGTTATGTATCCAAGTAAGGAAGTTGGTAGGATGTTGCTAAGATGATGGCGGAAGTCAAAGAACAGGTTAATGCTGATGATAAATTTTTAGTAACGCATGAAACTGTTATGACCCACAATAATAAATAACCCGATTTTAGTAACACTAAACACACCAACAGTTGATAAATACTACATGTAACGAGTATTGCTCAAAATAATCAAATACAAATATAATATAACTTCATATGATTAATAGTACAAGTCATGAAGACAAAAGCGGTAGAGCGATAAGATGTATGCTCATCTTCAATGCAGGATTTCATAACCGTTCCTTTGACCGCTAATGTCTCGTAGATGCATCAAATAGATGGATACAAAGAAATTATTTTTTGGCTGGTATGTGAATAGGATCTAAACATTCATTAAAGGGATCATCTGACTGATTTTATTTCATCTAACAATAATTGTAATCGATCAGTCAGCATAAGCGTTAAGATATTTGAGCTTGCAGTCAGCCACCCTGGCAGCTTTGATAGATGTCAATGTCAGACAATTTGGTGAATTCCCTGCTGAACAAGTTCTTCCATAATCCAAGCGCTGGTGGTCTTTAGAAAAATGGCTGCATGTAGGTTGACTTTGCACCTCCTAAACAGCGCCGTCGTCAGTTCGGAAAGCATTAAGTTCAACACAAGTTAAGCCCTATGAGAAAAAATAGTCGCGAACAGGTACATTAGAGAAATTAACCAAATCAAGTCAGTCAAACAGCCCCATGTAATTAGTTCATAAACATCCTTTCTTGCTGGCAGTTGCCGTCCATCTAGCACCGTTGTCCATTCTCATAGCGTCAAACATGGCTTCATTTACCTTAGCACGGAATGGATTTTCCATTAACTATACATGAGTATTTTGGAAGTTATTCACCCAGTTACGCGTAAAGGTTAATTCGTCTATGACTAATATGGACTGCAACAACTACTCTCAAAAACGCACTCTTGCAGAAAAATACTCAGCTTGGAGAGCATGCCCTACTGAGCGAGGGCCGTGCCAAATGCGTGTTCCTGAAGTTGTTGTATCCAGTATGCAACTTCTTCCCGTCCAAGTGATTGTGCACGCGTTAAGGAATACCTCAGTACCGATTGCCGGGTGGCGGTACAAGTCCGCCAACGGGCCACTTTAGGTCTATTTAACATCACTAATATGTAAAAAGAAGGTGGTAGACAAGGACCAGTCGACCGAGGCAGTACCACCCGCTAGCTTTTCCCAGGGAGTCTTATAAATGTCCGCATGTTTCCACACCTAAGCTATGCAGTCGGTTATCTACCAAAACAAAGAAATTAATGATGATGGATCCCTCGAGCACTTAGAACTCCGGACGTACACTCACTCCACTCTCGGAATGTCCGGGTGGAGGGTGGGCTAGAGGGAACAACATCGAAGATAAAATTTGTTTTTCGAACATCTGCGGGATCAACAGCAACATTGATGCTGTTCATCACTACCTGCAATCCAATCGTCCCGCCGTGCTTTTCTTGGCGGAGACAAAAATCTCAGAGACTGCACCGATTAACCATCTCAACTTCCCAAACTACGAGGTGCACTCCAATCTGAGAAAGAACGGGGGAGTTGTGGCTTTTGTCCGCAGCAGTCTTTCCTGCTCCAGGGATCTTTCTTTGGAATCAGATCGGAAGGACATTCTGTGGCTTCGCCTCAACTCCAAAACATCACCCAAATTTATTTGTTGTCTTTATCGCATCCCTCGAACCATAACGGGGATGACCTACTCGAATTCCTCGCCGTCCAGATCGACTTCCTGAACATCAATCACCCCGCTTCAGAGGTAGTTCTTCTCGGTGATTTCAATGCCCATAATGAGCTCAATAACCGAAATTATCCACGTCGGAATGGAGGAATACATCCCTCACACAGTGAAAGTTCCTAAACCAGGGTCCAACGGCTGGTTCAACAAATCGTGTGACACTGCTCGCCAGCAGAAGATCAAGGCCCACAGAACTTACTTACAAAACCCCACTGTAGAGAACAGACAAGCCGACGTCGAGTCCAGAAACAAATATATCGAAGCGGTTCGCAATGCCAAAAACCAGCATGATATAAAAGTTAGGCACAGGGTAATGTCGCAGCGCAATGGCGGTCGGTCTTTCTGGATGCTGGCCAAGCAGATTGAAAAGAACTTCTCACACAGTAGCCTTCCACCACTTACGTGTCAGGATGGAACTATTGTATTCGACTCAAAGGCCAAGGCGGAAGTGCTAGCCAAGATCTTTGCTGCCGACTCCACCATGGACGTCCCCACCGACGCCCAAGTGCCGTCAATTCAAAGGGTTCCCCACACTATGCGGGAGGTAACATTTAGGCATAAGACCGTAAGACGAGTGCTCTTGTCGCTCGACATCAACAAAGCTTCCGGTCCGGACTTGATTCCTGCCATTGTACTGAAGAGATGTGCAGCGGAACTTGCTCCAGTTCTTTCGCGTCTCTTCCAGATATCTTATGAATCCGGCACCTTCCCAGAAAACTGGAAATTTGCTCATGTACAGCCCATCCCAAAAAAAGGATCTAAGATCGACCCTTACAACTACAGGCCTATAGCTCTGCTTTCTGTTATAAGTAAAGTGATGGAGAGGTGCATAAATCGCGAGCTTCTGGACTACCTCGAACGTCACAGCTTGATTAGCGACAGGCAGTACGGTTTCCGGCACCAACGATCCACAGGGGACCTCCTAGCTTACGTCACGCAACTGTGGAGTAAACTCATCCAGTCTCATGGTGAGGCTCATGTCGTTGCTCTTGACATCACGAAAGCGTTCGATCAGCTGTGGCACGCTGCCCTCTTGAGCAAACTTCCATCCTACGGCCTCCCAGAAAAGTTTTGCAGATGGGTGGCTGACTTTATCTCTGGCCGCAAGATATCCGTCGTAATTGACGGATTCTCGTCTTCATCCCACAACGTCAACGCGGGTGTTCCCCAGGGATCGGTCTTGGCTCCAACACTGTTTCTCTTACATATCAACGACCTCCTTTCCCGCACGATCAACCCAATCCACAGCTTCGCTGATGACAGCACTCTACATGCAGGAATTCAGAGTGACAAGCCGATCTCTGCCGCTGAGCTGGAAAAAAGAAGACTAGCGACGACTTCTTCTCTGACAAGAGACCTGGAGGCTATCACTGCTTGGGGACGCAACAATCTTGTACAGTTCAATGCTTCCAAAACACAGTACTGTACTTTGACGAACAAAAAGCGTCCTAGCGCTCATACAGTTTCGATGGACGGTCGAGTTCTACCAAAGAGCCGTTCATTTCGGCTGGTCGGAGTCCAGATCACCGAGGACCTGATCTGGCACGAACACATCTCTTCAATAGCTGCAGCTGCTGGGAAAAAGCTAGGCTATTTGTTTAGGGCTGAGAAGTACTTTTCTCCGCATGACCTTCTCACTCTATACAAGGCCCAGATAAGGCCCAGCCTCGAGTATTGCTCACACATTTGGGGTGCTGCCGCCCCGACTACATTGTCCATGCTCGATGCTGTCCAGAGGAGGGCGGTCCGACTGATCGATGACTCTTCTCTAACAGACAGTCTCGGGACTCTTTCACACCGGCGGGTCGTCGGCGATCTAGCTCTTTTCTATCGCTACACCAACGGGCTTTGCTCCTCAGAGCTCTCCTCCATGATGCCGCCGCGCGATGTGCCTGCCAGACAGACCCGCCTGACTTCGGCGTCCCATCCGAACCGTGTCAAACTTCGTACATCCAGAACTGGCCGATACGACCGCTCCTTTGTCCCGCGGGTGTCTAGATTGTGGAACAGTCTACGGGAGGAAGCTTTTCCCAGTTCTACTAACCTGAGGCAGTTCAAAAATCGTATTAACAAAATTTCTTTGGGATCATCATAGCAGCCGCGGTGTTCCGGCATTTGGGCTTCTGCCTGCGCGGCTGTTTCGATATAAAAAAAAAGCTTGTACAAAAGTGAACAATCCATCATCCGACTTGCACTTGTCTACCCACTTCCCTAGTGCTTGTTGAAGGATTTCCTTTTACAAGATTCGATACTCCTTCCTCAGTTTGAACCATTCGGAATTGACTAGGTCTCCTATTATACCAACCTGGACATTCGTGCAAAACGAACGGTATCTCCAGCTTTTTTGCAAAAGGTAAGCAAATTTGAAGAGCCCTGAGTTATTACATCTAGGAAAGCGATCTGCATACACTCGCAAAGCCTCGATAGCAATTTTAAGATGCTTACCATAAATTAAAATCATGTTGACAATGTTAATATTGGTGTACGAGTATGCTATTTTAGTTACTCCGAACCGATTGGTAAACAAATGTCATCCTTACCTACACTGCCGGCGCCTAGGTTGAGTACTGACATACATACGTCGTGCCTCCTCACTTTTGATTTGATAGAGATACAGGAGTGAACTAGATTTGGTTTAGGTATGATTGATTTTTTAATATCTCGGTTATCTTTGGTGTATATGCTACTAGGAAGAACCACCTATATTTTCAAGATATACGCCGTGTAAAGAAAGTCTCAACTTTGCGGCCACCCTGTAAGAATAAAGTGAGAAGTTTTATGAAGTCATATCAAAAAGATCTGTGTAAAGTAGATAGAAATTATTAAACAAGTTCTTTAACATCACAAATATACAAGAAGTCAAAAGTAAGAAATTGATGAAATAAGCTTTTATTTAGCAATGAATCAATTAATCAAAAATTGAAATATGATTCTAATGATAAGAAATATGCCATTTTATACTTCTTAACCTTTAAACGACGATGAAGCTCCCTAATATCAAGATTTGGAATAACAGCGGGTTACATTCCAACAAGAAGAGGGAGGCAGGTTTAACACGTTTCTATTTGATAACTTGAGACGAAGGTGCTACATGATCATTCAGAGGCTAGTAAGTATAAAATTGCATATCTCCACTGTTGTGAAATATTTTTAAATCTTTAGTTCAGTTAATAGCGGAAAATATTACATCTTTCCTCCGTCCAGAAACGCCCATGGAATTGAAGAGCTGATAGGTCTTCATTCTATTGACCAAATAAAATGTTTCTGTTTTAAAAATCAAATTGGTGTTTTTGAGGTAATGGTCCCGCCTGAGAGAAGGTTCTTCCAAATTTTGAAGTTATTTCTAGAGTACGTGCAATCTTTAAGTATTTATGACAACCTTAAAAGTTTCTGATACGTTTTTTCTGTTTTTTTTTTTATCCGCTCTGTGCTATTATTTCAATGTATTGGATATGTCGAAACCATTTTTCTATGGTTTTGTATGAAAGCCGCGTATTAGCTCATCAAGCGGTGCAGACGAGTCAGAGTTACGCGTCTAAGTAGCCGACTATATTAAGCGTAATCGACTCATACAGCGTTTATCTTAAATATGAAGCGACTCTATAAATATACGGCATCTCGAGTATCATGGAAAGCTCTAAGAGGATGCGAGCATCAGCTCACTAAAGCAGAACGAATATATTGGATTTACGATCAACGGTAGTCATGAAAGCGCCATGCGACAGTTGGACTGCATTTCTAGGAAGAAGTCGTTAAGGGGAGATAGACGCATGTTTTTATTAAAAGGCTACATCACCTCAAAGGCTTTCAAAATGAAATATATGTTCAGGGTCTGATAGACCGTTCTCAATTCTTGGCCAGCTTTGGACAACCCAAACTTCTTACATTGTCTCTGACTGATATGTATCTCCATCGTAAAGCACATTATTTTCGTATTTCCCGTCGTACTGCAGAGAATAATATTTTATTGAAACATTAACAGTACTAGGAACAAAAGCCAATCAAAACCTCACCTGGAACCAATGACGTTCCAAAAATACCTGTATTACCGCTTAAGTTAAAAACATTTCTATTTCATCCATAAAAAAATGTGACTATTCGGGAATATATCCAATCTAAGCTGAAAAAATTGGTTATTTGTCACACATAAACCAAAAAGCACTTAACGTCTAAGATAAATATTTTCAACATAGCCTACTAAGATCACATGTTTTACTGCCTCCAGCATTTATCAAATAAGTTACGCAAGGGGGTCAGGAGTATTAACTTTCATACATAAGCACAATCTTTGAAGTCTGTTTTCTGGGAAATGTCATTTTTGCTTTCAGTTCTACATAAAGATCAAAACGAAAAAGTGCACGACCCTCAGCTGTTGGCAAATATGTTCAATGATTTTTTAAAAATGCTCCAGATGATATAACACAAAAAATTAATACCCTTATACAGATAATGAGCTCAGTAACTTACTTTTGAAAAAATAAAAAAATTCTAAGTCTTGCGGTTTTGATGACATTCTCAATTTTTTGGTAAAGGAAGTACTACATCTTATAATAAAACCAATAACACACCTTATAAATATCTCATTTTGCTGCGGAGAGTTCCCAAGTAGGCTGAAACTAGGCAAAGTTATACCAATTCTAAAAAAGGGGAACGAGCTTGATATTACACTACAGGGCAATCACTGTGCGGTATGTACTTTCTAAAGTGTCTGAATATGCCTTTTTGGATAGACTTCTTCTACATCTCAAGAACAACAATATTTTGCCTCAAAACCAGCATGGTTTCACAGATGGTAAGACCACAATGTCAGCCATACATTCCTTCTATAAGAAGCTTATGGAATACATCGACGCGGGCGAGTGCCCTACTGGGGTATTTTGTGTTCACAACAAATTCTTGGAGATTGTTGTTAAATATGGTTTTGTCGGTCAGTCTCTTAAATAGGCCAGATCGATTTTAGTCCAAAGAAAACAACATGTTTCAGTACAATATCTTGATGCAGGTAACAATATGAAAAACTTTGTGTCAAGTACAGACATCTCGATTGGAGTCCCCCAGGGCTCTATTCTTGGACCAATCTTTTTCCTCTTATACATTAATCAGTTTGATAATGTTCATCCAGATATTCATTTTACAGCATATGCTGATGACGTTTCTGCCATAATATCAAGTAATTCAAATACAATTTTGGAAAATAAATGTAACAACTTAATTAGGAATATGAATACATGGTTTAACCAGTACTCACTTTACTTGAATCCTTCCAAAACAACGCTTATTCGTTTTCATCATGCTCAAAAAACTGTAAAAGAGTTTCAAGTTAGATTTTGTGATGATCAACTCGATTTTAGAGAAGTGAAATTTCTTGGAGTTCATTTTGATTCGAACTTAAATTGGAAGGCCCACTGCGAATTTCTTACATCAAAAATGTACTCTCAAAGCTATGTGTTGAGGCAATTAGAAACCGTCTTAACAGCTGAGCAATTGATACAAGTTTATTTTGCTAATTTGGATTCGAGATTAAGATATGGAGTATGTTTCTGGGGTTGGTCAACGCGCTCTGAAGATGTATTAGTGTCTCAAAAAAGATGCATCCGATCACTAGCAGGCATCTCACCAACAGAAAGTTGCAAAAAATATTTCATATTTTTCAACATTTTAACTGTCCCTTCGTTGTATATATATGAATTGTGCTTACACGTTTTTAAAAATAATGAAAAATTCAAGCGAAATTGTGATATGCACAATTATGATACGAGGACCTGTAATAATAATAATAATAATAATAATAATAATAATAATAATAATAATAATAATAATAATAATAATAATGTTTATTGTCACAAAATACAAGTAAATATCAAATATTGTGCACAATAAACATAAAGCACCCAAAAAAAGTTTGCACTTGTGTTTGGGTTTGTACAAAATAAAAACTATTAGTACATTCAGTGTATGAAAAAAAACTCATTAATACTGTATAATTTGGTGAATTATTATGGTAATGTAAGGAAAACTATCCAGACAATTAGAACTAAAGTAAAAGTATGGATGTTAGTGTAAGTAAAATATTATTGATTTTGATAATGATTTTTCAGAGCTACAATTTCGTGGATGGAGTACCTTGGTTGTTGTAAAATCCATTTTTTTAGTTCTTTTTTAAATGATTTATTTAATTTAATTACTTTTAATGACTCTGGTATGAAGTTATAGAATTTTGGTCCCAAGAAAAACAGAGATCGTTGTGTAATGGTTTTTGATGTTTGTGGAATACACATTGAATTTTGATTGAATCTTGTTGGGTAGTTATGAATGGTACGATTAAAGTATTTTGAATATTTGAAATAATGTATTAGACTACAATAAAAATAAATTTGTCTGCAATCTAATAGCTGAGCCTCCACATATAGAAAATCACTTGAATAAGTAATCTCCCTATGGAGGATCAATTTTAGAATTAATTTTTGGATTACATCAACCTTTTTATAATTATTATTCATAACTCCCCCCCAAGCCAAAATTCCGTACAGTAATAGAGGATAAACAAGAGCATAATGTAGATTATATAGATATTTCTTATCTAGAATATCTCTGAAGTAACTGAATTTTGGAATAATACATCTCGGTCTCTTCACAAGGTACTCTGTATGGGTATCCCATTTTAAGTGTTTGTCCAAAATCACGCCTAAGTATTTTATTTTATCGGCAACTCAAAAGCGGCATTTCGATCACCTAATAAAATTGGTCCGCTTCTTTTTAATAATTTACCATGCCACATTAGCTCGGTTAAAAATATCAACGACTTCAAGTTCCAGTTGAAGCAATTTTTGATAAACAAGTGCTTTTATCGTATTGATGACTTTTTGAACATTGCAATTTGAGATTAGTTGTAGGTCTGTAGTGAACGAAGAATTGACAAGTCCAATACAATTATATATTGTCTGTATGGAAATAAAGGTTATTGATTGATATTGATTGATTGATATTCCTTGAAGTTGAAACTTTCCTTCACATACCAGATAACAGTGAGTGAATTTTCCTTGTAGCGCATATACCAATTCTGAAGAATCTTAACGGGCCAGTCCGGCCCAGCGTCCAACGTGAGAAGTAAAACGGTAAGACGTCCGTTAGTTAGGAATTTGGGAATATGAAACTGGCACATTCCTACTACAATAACGTAGCGATCTGTTTGTTGTTACTCTACCGTGGACATATCCAAGATGCTAGTACTACTTCGCAAGCGTATTTAAATTATTATCCTGGATGTTTCTTTTGCGAACTGCGTGATACCATGCAAACGCTGTCAAGGTGGGGACAGCGCCAGATGTTGCAAATTTAGGAAGAACCATGCAAACTTGTGTTTTTTAATCGAACTGCAACAACGCAGGCAATAGGTTTATCCTGCTACTTTACCGAGAATAGTCTCAACTTTCAGGACATCCTACACACAAATAACGTGCAGTTGCCTCCACAGGATCATATGAAATCATCTGAGTTTCCACCTATAGACGACAATCATGTGCGAAAATCAGAATCACACTCCAGCATTATCTTATGTTTTCTTAAGGTTGACGTGCTGGGCTATTGAATTGTCAATTTCTCAAAATGTTTTATGGTCTTTAGTCAAATATCCGAACTATTAAGATCAAAACATATTGCATACTGCATATCCTAAGAAACTATAACACTTTTCGTTTTTATAGATCATTGCGGCCAACGTGCTAAGTTTTTGCAACAGCGTACTTTTTTTCGTTTTATAGATGATAAAAGGGTCTTTTTGAAGTAACCTTCGTCGTAAAATAACACATTAAAGACGCATATGTTAAATACCTTTTCCTATTGTAAACATTCTAGCGATTCAGATTTTTGGAGTTTTGCAGACTTTGTGGAACAAAAATAAACAAAAAATAATTTCACGTAGTACTTTTAAGAAGTCTTTGGTTTCACCTGGGCGAGCACTGACTTTATTTATAATTTATTCATAATATTATTAGCTAACACTATGCCAAATTTTACTCTTTTATCATTTTTTCAGGCCCCAAGGCTCCTGAAATTGGAGCTATCACATTGACATTCAAGCGTCGGAAAAGTTATCATTACTTTTTCAAACTGCATCGTGTGTAGGCACTTGGTTCCAAAAGAACTTCTAATACTTAGGGAAAATACAAAATTAATGGAAGTATAAGCGGACCATGTACGTCATTGTTAATGCAACATATCATGTATTTGTATCTATAATAGGCTCATCAGTTAACTTTCATTTTGAGCAATAGATACTCCAAGACAAGTCAATAAAGTCCGCCCACTCTAGATGTCACAGCTGTATGTACGACTTGGTGAAATTGCGATTACGATCCATGAACCACTGGTGAAAGGTCATGTCATTAGATACAATACAAACAGCGATTCATTAAATCATCTAAGGTGCATATACAGGATGGATGCAGCAACATTAACATTTAATAAACTTACAGTACCTAGACATGTAATTTTTAAGCATTTTCAGTCACACCTACGCAACAGATGTCGACCAATAAGACAGGCACCAAGCCCATAGAAAAAAATCGGAGACCTAATTGGTTTTGTGTCCAAAACGGTATTGTGAATAATTTTTTACCGCTTCACAAATTGCGTCCAATATCCTTAAGCTAAATATCTTGGAGTTTGGACAATTCGCCTGGCAAGGCTGCCCAACTAGCATTTGGTTAAAATGGGCCACCACCAAAACAACAGTTACCTATATTTGTAAAAGTATTGTAATTATATCCTTGAATGCTTTCCTCAAAAGTTAACTTGTCTTGACAGTTGAATCCTTTGTGCAAAATCGTTCACTACGTGTCAGATTAGGGTCATAATAGACCTTTGACCAAGAAGTTATTTGGTTCAAAACAACAAAAAACACACCTCTAAAAAGTAATAAAATATACTAAGTGACATATAAATCCGAACACCCAGTTTAAATGGTTTTATTTTAATAAAATTTTGTATAAGTACTTAATGAAGCACAATAAATAAATGATAAAAATTTCAAAATGATTGCACTGCTTTAAAGCCCTTTGACCTTTAATAATGTGTGGATGCACCCTGATGTGCTACGCATTCTCCAACGCGCCTAGGCATGCTTCTGATCAGGTGGTCAATGTCCTCCTGTGGCATCTCATTCCAGGCAACCACCAACTCCTCTCGAAGTGCTTCTAGAGTCTGAGAAGGACGTTGCAAATTGAGCAATCTCCTACCCATCATGTCCCACACGTGCTCAATTGGGGATAAGTCGGGAGATCTTGGTGGCCATGGTAACAATGTGACATCATTATGTTGAAAGAAGTCTATTGTGACTCTTGCAACATGTGGTCGGGCATTATCTTGTTGGAAAGTTGGATCTGCCAGGGTGTCAAGATAGGGTAAAAGATGGGGTTCTAGAACTTCGTGGATATAACGCTGCACGTTCATGTTACCTCTGATGAAGATTAAAAGTGACCTGGAACCATAAGCTATAGCACCCCAAACCATAACTCCAACAGTGTGATGAACATGTCTTTCAACAAAAAACTGTGGATTCCTCCTTTCACCACGTCGCTTTCTAACCCTGGCACGACCATCGTGCACGCCTAAACAAAATCGACACTCGTCACTAAAGACAAATACTGTTCCATTCCTGATCCCAGAGTGACCGTTGTCTGCACCACTCAAGGCGATTACGTCGGTGTTCTCGAGTTAAAGGGAGGACCCAGTGTGGCCGGTATGAAAACAAGCCAAAACTTCTCATTCGTCGGTAAACACTTCGCATGCCAATAGGTCTTCCGTGTTTTGCAAACCATTCATTTGCAATGGACCTGGTAGTGGAGAAACGTTCCCTTAAGGCCAATAACCTTAGGCGGCGATCTTCACGGCCTGTTGTTCTACGGCGGCGTCCAGTGCCCCTTGCTCTTTGCGTACGGCCATCTCGAAGCCATGCCTGAGAACACTTAACCACAGTGTCTACACTTCTTTGCACTCTAACTGCAATTTCCCGAAAAGAAAGTCCAGCTTCCCGAAGTCCCACTATACGGCCCCTATCAAACTCACTAAGTTGACGAAATCGTACAGGTCTCCGTACTCTAGGCATCGTAACCGATCGTAAAGGATGTCAGGAACCAAAATCCGCCAACGTTGATTCTTTACTGCGGCTGAAATATTCATTTTTAGAGCGTTAGTGAATTAAAAAAAAGCAGTATAAAAACCGGAATGTCCAACTGATAAGGCTGAAAATTTTTTCACTTGTTATTTACAGTAAAATAAATACCTTCACCAACTTTTATTAAAATAAAACCATTTAAACTGGGTGTTCGGATTTATATGTCACTTAGTACAATTCTTGACAAATCCAGAGGCTGTATGTAGCTTACCTAAAATAATAACCTAAAAAACATGCCCACCTTGTTTGGTCCCTTTTTTGAGCATATTGGCACGTAAAAATTCTCTTATTAATGACCAATAGACATTCCTTGTAACGTAGATGTCTGGTAAATAACCTTATTATACACCTTAAGGTTATAACGATGCTTTTAGTAAATGTACGTCTAGACGTCCAGAGAATGACATTGATACTAACTTTGAAGAAGATATTTTTAGTTCCACGACCTGTTTGAAAACTTAAGTCGGAATAGGCCTCACAATGACCGAGTTATGAAAAGAAACTCAGCTATCAAGTTTTTTTAAGAGCGCATGCGCATTTTATTCGGAAGTATTGTAGTACTGATGCATATCGCTCAATATTCGGACTGTGTAATACAGAACATTATTTTGAAGTGATATTTCCTTCTCCACAACACGTTTTAGAACCTACCCTTTTTTTCTTTGGAACAAGCCGAAAACCACTCTGTGATTTAATAAGAGAGTTTGATCCCTCCCAATACAAACTCGGATTGTGGTATAATTCTTGCAATTCTTGCCAGCTATTATTAAAATCATTTAATGTTAAGCTATTTGTCCAAAAATAAAAACCAGGACTTAGTTTCATCCTAATTTGTTATTTGGCCTCTTAAGTAATCATTAGGTCTGAAGCATAAAGTTAAAAATGGCTATTTCAACCTACAGGTCGAAATTCTGAAAACGGCCATATATTGTTTTTAACATTAGAACATGAACATTAACTGATTGTTTACTTACTATGTTACTTTGTTCAAAACTACCTGTTTTTTTGCCTATGATTAGCAACTTTGCGCCTTAACACAAAGCGTTCCTATGATTTGAGGTTATGTTGCTATCAAAGTGTTATTAAAGATTGTTATAGTTGTTGTCACCGTTCTTGGCGGGTCAAAGTAAGACTACCAGTATCCCTTTATATATCCCCACCTCCCTCATACATACACATGCAGCATACCCGTTTGTGTGTGAACGTTTCTTCGGTAAGCTCAAAGACATAAGTTCTTTAGTTGTGTGTCTCCGTCTCAAGAACTTCGTCGTTACGTATGGGTGCCCTTCAATCATATCTGTCAGAGTGACAACTTACCTGACATCGGCGTGCAATTCGAGTTGTCCTGTTATCAATATCAATCAATATTGACTAGTGACCGAGAATCTGATTTCGAAATCATTCTGTTATAATCACTACCACAAATGGAAGCCACGCCTTTGACATACTTGGCTATAGAGAAGCGCATCACCCGCTAATATTTTTTTAACCAATAACTGTATGTATGAGCAAGAGGGATATAGTTAGTATCATCCCTTTATTGTTAAATTTATGTCAGACTTTACTATAAGATGACTTAGATAGTAGTTTATATCCTTCGATCTATTAGTAATAAATGCTTCATCGACTTAATATTGACTTCTAAACTACTATGGTTTCATTCCCCACTTTGGGAAAAGAGCAAACGCTTGGAAGTAAACATAACCCTTTTTAAATTGATTATGCTAACTTGTTAGTTGGGTGTTGACTACAAGGCATCAGGATCAGCCTTGAGTTTACACTGGACAGTAGCAGAAGTCACGTCAATACCTCGCTGGATGAATGGACATATAGGGAAGCTGATATGGCATAGAGAACTGTTTGCAGACTCAAATGTATACAAAATACAGCCTGTTAGTCGCCACCTGTACGTGACGGGGGTGGCTGAGGATCCCTTGTGTGAGAGCTGCGGGATAGAGGAAGAAACCTTGGCGCACGTTCTGTGTCGCTGTGAAGCTCTGAGCTACTATAGGCCGACTATAGTGGGTTCTATTACTTTGGACACTCAGGATGTCACGGAGCTTGGACTCAAGGCTATACTCAACTTCGCTAAAAAGGCGAGGCTTGTCATCTAAGGAATGTAGAGGTGCATAAGTAGTCGTTTAAGCGGCCTAGTTATCAGGAATCGTCTTCCATTGACTACTGCTACCGATTCTCATTTCGCGGTTAAAACTTTTTTTTATTCAAGCATAAGACATACAAAATATGAAGATATTTTTGTGACCGGGTTAAAATTTAACTAGCATTTTGACAATAAATCTATTATTATTCTTGAATCACCATATACAATATCGATTGCTTCGACATCGTCTCATTAAATCAACTTTTTGTCTATATTTATATTCAAGCACAGCATCGAGCGTTGCAAGAGACAATAATTCCTAGTAATCCGCTACAATAAACTATTTCCTATGCAATAATAACTGGTCGAGAAGTAGAACTAGTTCGATTTTTAAAACTTAAAGTTCACTTATACCGAAGAAAAACAGGCAAGGTCGTTAGGAAGAAATATCGTCGAGCCAAATAAATTAGTTGATGTTCGTGGAGGACGTAAATTGTGCTGTTTGTTAGAGTGCTCTACTTACTCGATTTTGAGGTTGAACCAAAACAAGATCAGCTGGAGTGACATTGTCCCTATAAGGCTTATAAAAGATGATTGCCTAAAGTTTACCTTATGATTCTTTAGACACTAGTAAGATAAGCGGTTTGACCCCTGGATGCTCGCACAAATCTGTAAACCTAGCTGTGTAAATTGTAAACTTGCAACTGGTCGGATTACCAAGGACTTGATCTGGCACAAACAGCTGGTGAATCGAGGCAGCTGCTGGGAAAAAAGCTTGGCTACGATATATTTTTTCCGCATAATCTTCTCACTCTGTACAAAGCCTAGGTGAGACCTAGCCCCGAGTAATTATTCTTGCTCGATACTGTCCAGAAGAGGACTACACCCAGAACTGGCCGACACGGGCGCTACTTAGTCCCTCTTGTATCGAATTAAGGAATAATCTACCTGGGCAGGCTTTTCCTAGTTCTTGTGCCCTGGTATTTAGGCATCTGCCTACGCGGCTACTTCGCTATACAAGAAACTAATGTATGTTGTACTTGAAACACTTGCTCCAAAAGCTAGCCTTATTTAATCCTCGTATTTTTTCTTGTGGAAAGAATAATATACTCGTACTCTACAATAAATGGCAATGGAAAATGATGCTTTTTTTGCTCAGAATGCTTTTGTTTTTAAAGTTCATAGCTTATCTACTGTTGAACACACATGCGACAAACTGACGTTTTGAAAGTATGAGTTAACTTCTCGTATCACCTTGTATAGATATGGGATTCCATCTAAAAGGCTAGCTCCTTGACTGCAGTCTCCGCATTATGTAAAGCTTTTTTCCAAATTAAATTAAATAGGTATCCGCCGTCTCGTAACTTTATCTCTGTATTCCATTTAGAGGAACATAATTAAAACGTTAATTCAGATTAACCGGAGATTTTTCATCTGGCCGCTCCGACAAGCTTAGCCGGCCAACTTTGTGAATGAGGAAGTGAAGATGTAGATCGCTGATATGGCAGAGTGCGAGGTGCCTTTTTGTGCAGCAGAAAATAGGCATAGCATTGCACACTGGGTTAAACTTGTAATATAGCTATTTTCCGTCCGACAACATACGGGCCAACTATTAGCAGCTGTTTTGTGCTTTTTGACAGCTGATCAGCGTGGTCTAGGCTGGGACTATTAATGAAAGCTGAACAATTATCCCCTATCCGAGGTATAGGGTCTATAGGAATAAGACAGCATAAACTGCCATATATAAACAGAATCGATCACAGCGAAGCTGTCTGTCGGAACTCTATCTCAGTTTAAATTTGATAGCCGGACCACCACTGTGGCCGCTAGATACAGTTCCAACAAACAGTTTGCTATTTCACTCTCGCAGTGGCCGATTCTGCGAATAGGTGGCAGTTTATGCTGTCTTATTCAGACTAACCTTATTTACTTACTTATTTATTCATTTATTTAGGAACATACAACAGTCATAGCCAATTACAGGATGGATAAACATGAAAATATAAACAAATGCATGTAGAGAAAGCTAAAACGCTGCAAAGAGAACCTAAAAACAGAACTGCGAGGAAAAAAGCGTTGTAGTTTTACCTACCCAGCACATTATATAGATAGGGGCAAACTTAAGGTCCTAGGCTTGGCTAAGTAAAAAGTTAAACTAGTTCGTTACGAAAATCTAGGAATTAAGAAGTTAAGTTGTTCTAAGATGACACTGGAGTCAATAATGCCATGTATGAGCTTGTGAGTGAACTTAACCGAATTGTTTTTGCGTCTGCTCTCTAAATTATAGATGTTGTGTCTCACCACTACCTCACTATGAGGAAAGCCAATAGCAGGATATATCCCGTCAGCTTTGTATGAGAGGTATTTTAAAAACTTTCTTTCTACCGACTCTAAGCGGTCAATATATATTTGATGATGAGGATACCATACTAGGGATGCATACTCAAGCTTAGATCTTACATAAGCATTGTACAGTATTTTCAGTTTAAAGGAGTTGTGGAAATCACTAGTATTGCTTACAATAAAACCATACGCCTTTGATGCAGCCACAACAGCATTTTCGATGTGATATTAGAAGGACATTTTTCTGTCAAATGTGACTCCCAAGTCATTAATTGTATTAGCTTTGTCAAGTTTCCTGTCCCAATACTATATTCATACATCATTTCCCCTGTTTTTAAAGTAAACGACAAAACGTGGCACTTAGCAGCATTCAAAACCAGTCTGTTTTCACACCAGTTGTCAACCCTTACAATATTGCATTGCAAGCGATGACAATCGTCAATGTTAGAGACTCTACAGAAAAGTTTCATATTGTGAACATTTATAAGAAAATCGACATCGATAACTTCAGAAATATCATTTAGGAACATAATAAATAACAGAGGTCCCAAATTAGATCCTTGATGAACACCGGAAATTACAGGGTATTCGCTTGACTCATGTCCATTGCGCATAAGATACTGTTTCCTATGAAATAAATAAGATCTGAAAAATAGCAACAATGCATCTTAAAGACCAAATCTAGATAACCTATTGAATTGTCTATCGATTGATTCACAAACATATTGAGTAAGATGTAGCAAGCTGGTAACTGTGGACCTGCCCTTTATGA
The DNA here is from genome assembly GCA_963669975.1 of Acanthoscelides obtectus. Taxonomy (NCBI): domain Eukaryota; kingdom Metazoa; phylum Arthropoda; class Insecta; order Coleoptera; family Chrysomelidae; genus Acanthoscelides; species Acanthoscelides obtectus. Next base: position 71,393,651 of record CAVLJG010000008.1, read on the forward strand.
AACCGTGTTAACCTACGGAGATAGACCTGCTTACATAGCACAGTTTGTATCACTATTTTGAATGTTTTAGCGAAATTACTGATAATTGTGATAGCTCGATAGTTTTCTACATAATTCCTCTCACCTTTTTTGAAAACAAGAGTTACCCTAGACAACTTCCAAATAGATGGAAAATGGTTATTTTTCAGAGAGAGATTGAAAATGATCATAAGTGGATATGCTAGAATGGATGCACAATCTCTCATAAAAAATGCAGGTATATGATCAGGCCCTGCGGTCATTTTTGGCTTAATTTTTTTGAGCGCCTGTAGCACATCGATTTCCTGTGCACTAGGCATAGCTAGTGTAGTAGTGAAATGGTAGTCAGTAGAAAAATCAGATTGAGCTGTTGGAGTATTATAGCTCCCACTAAAGTGTTCCGCAAATGCGTCAACTAAAGAGTGGATGTAGCGACGATATGAAACAGCTACATATTGCTTTATCTCTGAGCGAAGTCCTATAATTTTTTTTGTTTAGGGTTTCTAATGATATGGCTGTTGTGCCATGTTGTACCTATTATTATAAGATATTCTAACTTTAGGAACACAACAATCAATAATTCTATAGATCACAGAATAGAAATATTCACAAGCTAAATCCACGTCACTAAATTTTTTCAAATCGCCCCAGCTAATATTCACAATCATTTCATAGAGCAGATGAAAGTCAGCTCTCCTAAAATTATATGAACCTTTAAAGTCGCTATGCAACACAGCGACAATCAATGCAGGATGATGGGGATCCTCACACACTAACGCATCATCAGCATGTTCAACATAGCAAATTGCATTGCTACAAATTAAATCTAGCAAATTTCCATTTTCATTGTGTATGTAATTATACTGAATGGCATTGAAAAATCTTGCTAAAACATTTAAAGTATTTATGCAACTATTTATGCAAAACGGGAAAAACTGCTGTAAGCTTATGGCTAACATTTGAAAAACGAGTAACACATGACAAAACGTATTTTATTATCAACAGTTTGCTATAGTAACAAGGCTCGGCAAATATTACTAGCTTACTAATAAGTTTAGTGGACAAAGGGCTCTTTGAATGTCCACAATGGACAAAAGCCAGTCCGTTTCTTCATAAATGAAAAATGATTTCATACTTAAAATTCTAAAGCAAACAGTTCTATTCCAATTATATTACATGTACGTCGTCTTCCGCCAGACATCAAAATTCTTCGTCATCTTCACCATGGGCACAGCTCTGCTCCTTTCTTCCGTTGTAACCGTGTTCCCTATACAGATATTTTAAAATTGGTTGGTTCTGGATCTCCTACCCAATCTTGGCCTGAAAATCTTACTAAAAAGGTAGATCGATTTTCTTTGAGGAAACATCATTTCTGTATAATAGTTCGGTCTTATACAAGATTTTACCTCCACCACTATTATATGTTTGTCTTCTTATGATTATTCTTTTGGCCTCGGAAGTTCGCCAACCACATGCTCTCTATCACTCATGTTGTTATTTCTAACTTATTTACAGAATAATATCTTTTGAGCTATCACTACTTAACAGCACACTCATTTGACAGCTAATATCGTTGTACCGCAGACAAATCGCACGTTGTCCATTATATTGCTATTTGATTGTCTCTTGCCATCAGACAAAGTGCGTTTAGCTTGTCTAGGATACCTTTGAAGTCAAATATTTACTGAAAATAGTGCGATTCGGGTGTTTTTCAGTTTAGAATCTTGTAGTAAGCAGTGCCATGAATCGAACGCCACCTTTGGGCAAAAATGTTAAAATATGAACAAAGTGCGATTAGAAAGTCTGCTCCTCATATGATGTTATATATTTTTTTTATATATCGAAGCATATTAAAGTCCCCAACAATGAAAATACTGCCAGTATGTAGAAACGCTAGACTATGTATCGCTTCCAACAAGATTTCGTAGTCGGTAACGGTTACCTGAAGAGGTATGTACAGATTAATCACATACATTTTGGAGTAATGGACACTGACTTTAATTACTAAAATATCTATCTTTGGACTGACTTGGTTGAAAGGAGGGTACACATATATATATATATATATATAGGTGAAAAATTAAAGCTTCCGCCTTTTGTTGGGTACTTCGACAAAACTTAAGCAAAGAGGACTCTTTATACTTTTTTTAATTCTCTCTAGCTTTCAATGGACTTTGCCATCATCATCAGGAGCTGCAGTTACAATGATAACAGTAGCAACAAAAGTGTAAAATGAATTTAAATTGACTCAACTTACAGTAGTATGTGAGAATGTTGCTAATTGTTGTTTACGCATAGGATGAGGGAAACGTCCAGTAACATGGTGAGAGCTGGATAGATTGTACAATGGTCAAAATTATATAAAATATGACAAGAACAAGTTAAAAACAGATTAAAAATTATTTAAAAAACATTAGAGCATTACATCGTGAAGCCACTTGAACCACGTCTCAAGTTATATGTATATATGTATATATATCGATGGCAGATGACTTATATGCACTCCTAACAGCAACAGCCACTTCTCCACCTTTCCTCAAATTCGCTGCTGAAAACTTACGATCAGATCTGTAAACTGAACAATTGTCCGGAAACACCTCGCAATCATTGATATCAGTATCAAGCCACGTTTATGTCAGTGTTATCAAAGAGTAATAGTCTTGTTGAGAAATAGAGCTGAATATTTCATTGGTTTTAGAACGCAAACCACGATTGTTTTGATAATAAATAATAAAGCCTTTATCTCTATCAGCATCATGATCATGACTGTCTTAGCTTGTAGCAGTAGCTAGTTGCTATTTGACAGCGAGTAAGTCTTTTCTCAGTTTTTCTGTAGCATTCGTGAAGGCAGTGCACTGATTTTTGCCCCAAGCTGCATGATTTATTGGAACATTCAGATTCGCCTTAGAATTTAATTTGACACAATTAGAACACTGCTTAGTTGTAGATGTACACTGTTTAATCTCATGTTTTCCACTGCAGATTGGACAAGAAACCTCATGCTGACAAGAAGCTATGTCGTTGCATTTGCATTTAAATCAACGAAATACCTCCACGGCATCAAAAACCTTACAACAGTCATAAGCGACTAATAAGTACCCTGCCTTCATGACCCTAACATAGGAAACTCTATCTATTTGTAACATTTCCATGATAGACCAGGGACATTTCTAAGACACTCAGTATATCAATGGGATTGATAATACAGCTGGCATGAGCATTTTTCTTACATGCCTCGCAAAAAACAGCATGTTTTGTATGAGACACAGTAGTGTTACAATAAATGCAATTCACCATCTCAAACGTGCAGCATTATGAGGCTACGGATTACGAAATTACTTTAAACAAACACGGATTTTACCTGCAGCACTGCAGAAAGGGCTGATATAATCAGCACCTCAAATATTCCGCTAGTTTTTCTACAAGAACGTGAAGCGAACAGAGACGAAATAAACATGTTCCCTCTAGACCTCATACACGACACTTAACAGAGAAAGGGTGGTTAACGCAACGAAATAGCAATTGGTCGACATGAGGCGCCTGGGTTCGCATTTGCCCCTATATCACATCACTGGAGGGTCAAAGGTGACCATAAGCAGATAACTATTTGAATGTATGTTGTAATACAGAATGAAGGAGTTGACAGAAACTACGTGATGTTCGATGACGGTAAAAAATACCGTCCGTTCCACCATAGAGTTCTTTTCAACTCGCCAACATCGTTCAAAACCAATTGAAGAACATCATGCCTGAAACACAAACATACGATAAAAATACTGTAGCAAGAAATCTCAGCTGCATTCCCGGTCGTCTCGAAAAAATAAGTCATCTTCGTTTTATTCAAATGCCATTGCCTTATACCATGTTAATTTTATGGGAGTTTTTTACTAAGCGATAGCTGCATTTTTGCCTTTCTTTGGCACCACTATCAGATGCCGTATACGAAGATGGTGAATTACTAACAACGCTCTGTAGCATGGACCATTTTGGTACCTTATAATACGTGCTTGAGTGGAATGCTTATGGTACGGTTGAGAAGTCGAGCAGTAATTAGTCTATTCACTGGGTATTTTATAGACTGAAACTCTTAAAGAGCATGAAAAGAAGCAAAGTGATATAAGTAGTGCTATCTCTCACAGCATCAAGAGGTGTGTCCAGGAATAAATCACAAACCCGTCTGAAAAATATCCAGAGATCATCTGCAGAGATATAGGCCCGTCAAAGATGACACTGGAAATGGGTTTCTCTGAAATAATCCTAGAGCAACGCTGTATTTAATGGAACTTTGGCATCATCGAAGATGGTTAATTATACAGCATTAAAGATTTAAGAAAAAAGTACTGGATTTTCACTTTTTATCTATCCAGAAACATTGCTTTATTAGGTACGGTAACCAACAATTGTGAAAAGAATGAAAAGGTGAATGTGTAGCACACTGCTACAGTTAATTTGCCTGATTCCTTATACGTATAGGACAAGATGGGAGACCTAAAAATGGATAGATTTCACAATAAACAGACACGTATGGGCTAAAATAAAATGCTCTCAGGATTTTTACAAATAGAAAAGCTATGCATGGAACGTGTGATATTGGTAGTTTATAACCTAAATTAAGCTCCACAACGCTTCTTCTTTTTGGTATCATTTTTCGCCGGAGATAATAAATTACCGTGGTCTATTCCAACGAATTTGGACGCCAGTCAAGCATTTTATTGTCTCCTTATACTCATAGTCTGGAGCGAGGATCTATGAGCAATTGACATGAGTCAATTTTTTACAGTTCTGTCATTAAATTCCTATTTATGGAGTTAGACAATTTTAAGATATGGTACTACTTGCATAATTTTCAAGGAACGCAGTTTTGGTGACAAACAATGCATTGCTTGGCTTAGCTCTTTCTAATCTATTCGAATTCGTTGGTCTAATCTGTTTCCGTTGTGAAACGACGAAAACGAGATTATTGCACTGTCACTTTAACCTGACAAGCAAACGATGCAGCTGGCGACCCTGTCTGTCGATCTTCGATTCCAGAAGTGGCCATGGTTTCCAATTGACGAAGCGACTATGGCGTATTACGTAACAACAAAAAAATAACTACATACACACTTCCAAATTGTATATGCGGGATTGGCTGTCAATCTGCATTGAATTTGGGTATTACAATTTATAAAAGGTAGAATGATGTTATACAGGTATGATATTGTAAGAGTCTTAATTTGTCCAAAGTAAAACTCAAGAATTTCATACTAAAAAAATGTAGTGTGTTAACGGCTGCTATTAACTTTTAACAATGACGTCTTTGTCTCTTTTTAGTATTGTTTTTTTGTTCTTATATATTCTTATATGTTGCTATTTAGGCATGAAATCTGTTTTCGTACACTATATTCGTATACCTTCTGCTGAATACGACTCAGGTTATCGATAATGTTAAACATTGCTATGGAAATGAAAATTATTATTATATTATCTTAAAAAAGTTAAATTATATCAATTTTCAATAACATTGTGCAGGTTTTTCTGGAAGAATTCCACTTTCAGACTATCTGCCATTCGGTTCATCATCATTTGTGCTAGCTATGCGTGTTGTCCTAACTTCATGGCACTTAAGCTAAATAGTTTGGTTCTGCTCCACAGAGGGTAATAGCGGACGCCAATTATAGCGTCTAGAGCTTAAGCTGCAAAATTCTCTACTACAGGTTGTTTCTCCATAGATTCAAGATCCAAAAGTAGACGATAAAAAAAAGGAGAAAGAGTGAAGTCTAGGCAATTCAGTGAAGTTACCGACTAGTCTAAACAGATAGCGATAAATACGCTACAGCAGTAATTAAAGGAGCGTTTACAGGCTATCAAAGCTTACTTGATTTATTAGAAAAAACGTGGGAACATTCTGTGCGCCGGCACAATTAGTCCACGTTAGTCACACGTTGCATATGATTACCTGGTAGCAACTAGGGATACATGCATCGTGTAAGATTATTAGTTATGACATTCGCAAACGTTTCAATTATGCTATTGGCTATTGCCTGATACTACTAAGAGTTTACAGACAACGGATAGTTCGGTCCTTTGCAAATAAACCTTTCATGTTTGGACTTTTCCAAGTGGAGCCGTCAAGAAACTTTTTAGCTGCAGAAAAAGCTAGTCACAACAGCTAGAGAGTCTGGTCATTGCGGTTGGGAGCCATTTTATGACAAATCGCATTTGCATAAATTCTGGTCATTGATTGAAAATGATATAATATACCCTTGGGCACGGATTTGAAAGATGATGACTGGTTAACTAACATACAATATATTTGCTAAACTACAATGACAGAAATAGGAAACCTACATTTTTAACACAATCAGGTATTATTATCTATTATGAAACTACCGGCCTACTGGTCTTCTGGAGTAACCACGAATTTGTTTAGCTCCTGATGGCAATTTGATGCAACTGCGATAATTACTAGTCACTCATTTACTCCTGCTGCAGGCCTCTTATTAGCAATCGAATGATAGCCAACAAAATAATTCAGCTGGTGGGAATAATAAGCATAGGCACACGCATCATATGTAAGTGTTCAACTTGCGATGTGATGATGATAATGATAATGTGATGATATATGATTCACAGGTAAACACAAGATGCGAGACCGACTTAAAACTTTTAAGTTGTTCAATTGCTACTGATGTATGGAGTGTAAAGCTTAAGCCATGCCCGTGTATACAGGGTGTTTCAGTTTATTGTTGCATAACTTTAAGATTCGATAGAACTTTTAAAATTAATGCATAAAGTCCATATAAACATGGGTCGAAAAATGCGTGGCTTCCGAAATACAGGATGTTTAAATTTACTTTCTAAAATAGTTTTTTTAAATATTTCGAACAATATTTGATGTATAACAGTGAAAATTGGTATACATGGGTTTTTTGGTACGACAAAATGAACCATGGGCATAGTTTTACTGTAGCCGCTAGAGGACGCTCTCTACTGTACCTGTAGTGTATTAAAACGACCGAAAAATTTTTCTTAGTGCGATTTTTTGCTTTTTGAATAAAAAAATTGATTCTTCGCACTTTTCAACATAGAAAAGCTCTCCCGTGAGTTTTCGTTATAGTTAGCCGTTTTTGAGATATTTCGATTTTTAGGGTTCGATGCATTTTTAATTATTTATGGGAAAATAATATTTTTTCTACATTTTTGATTTGGGCAATACAAGTAATTAAGACGATTGTTTAGATTGTGTTTTTAAACACAGCAACAATTCCTAACTCCAAATAAACACAAAAAAACAGAATATTAATTTGTTTAATTTTCCAATATTATTTTTAACAAATTAAATTAATTATTTACAACTAAAATGCTATTGGATAGTTAGGACAAACATACAAAATCTAAAGTGGTTGCTCGAAATGTAAACCCAATTGTTCAATACACAATTCACATCTACGAATGATCGAACGTGGTATAGCATTATTCAAATAAGGCCTTATTTTATCACATGCATTCCTAATTCTGTCTATTAGCATATCTCTTGTGGTTACAGGAGTCTGGTACATCTTTTTTAGAAATCACGACACAAAGAAATCTAATGGATTCAGGTCAGGGTATCGTGGAGGCCAGGCGACTGGTCCTCCACGGCCGATCCATCTTTCTGAATAATTTTCGTCCAGCCAGTTTCTAACTATTCTCGAATAATGAGCTGGACAACCATCAAGCTGGAACCAGGCCAATCTTCTTAAATCTAACATAACATCATCCCACATATTTGCATGTTCAGCCTTTAAAAATTCCAACAGGGTCGCAGCATTTAACCTTGCAGGCAAAAGGTAGGGTCCAAATAGTCGTTTACGGTAGACACCAATCCACACGTTCACACTAAATTCATGCTGAAAATTTCTTTCCCGAACTGCATGCGGATTTTCATGCGACCAAATATGTTGATTATGAAAATTTACCACTCCACGTCTAGTGAAGCATGACTCATCGGTCCATAAAACGTTACTTAAAAACTCCCTATTATTATCAGTTCTATCAAGAATCAACTGACAAAATGTGATTCTTCGTTCTCCGTCCTGGCTGTAGTCTTTGCACAGGTTGCAAATGGTAAGGACGTCTATGGTCATTTCTAAGAACACGGTGAACATGGCTTGCTGAAATTCCCAAGGCACCAGAAACTCTCCTAACACTTGTGGTCGGATCTCAATCAAACTCACGCAGAATCATACGGGTAAATCTGCGCTGACGAACATTTATGTTTTGATCCCTTTGGAGATTCCCAAAACCATTTTCAATTATTTGGCGATGCACTCTTACAAATACTGAGCGAGTTGGATGTCGTCTGTGTGGAAATCTTCGTGCGTATTCTCTGGCTGCTTCTGCTGCGTTTCCGTTTACAAAGCCATACACAAAATGAATATCCGCTAACTCTTGATTGTAGAATAAAAATGGCATTTTTATAAAACTTACAAAAAACACTAAATTTCGTGCATTCACAATTGCAAAAAAACGTTTCAGGTTTCAACAGACAACAAAACTAACTGTCAACTAATTGACCTTTAACCTTATTCTGCTTTCAATTTCAAAAATATTTGCAGGCTCAGCCTACTTCTAAAAATTATCGAGATACTGACTTTTTAACGTTATTTTATCATAAATAGTTAAAAATGCATCGAACCTTAAAAATCGAAATATCTCAAAAACGGCTAACTATAACTAAAATTCACAAGAGAGCTTTTTTATGTTGAAAAGTGCGAATAATCAGTTTTTTTATTTAAAAAGCAAAAAATTGTACTAAGAAAAAATTTTCGGTCATTTTAATACACTACACGTGTACAGTAGAGAGCGCCGTCTAGCGGCTACAGTAAAACTATGCCCATGGTTCGTCTTGTCGTACCAAAAAACCCTTGTATACCGATTTTCACTGTTATTCATCAAATATTGTTCGAAATATTTAAAAAAAAACTATTTTAGAAAGTAAATTTAAACACCCTGTATTTCGGAAGCCACGCATGTTTTGACCCATGTTTATATAGACTTTATGAATTAATTTTAAAAGTTCTATCGAATCTTAAAGTTATGTAACAATAAACTGAAGAACCCTGTATATACATATATAAATGCGTCATCATGAGTTCTTCCCCCTGATGCCACATTTTATAGCCAAAAGAGATTCTAAAAACGCCTCTGTCTCGATAATTATGTTAAAGGCCCTTTGCCATGTATGAATGATGTAGGAAATGGGCATCTTATCAGAAAACCCATCTACAATGGCTTTACAGGCGGACGGAGTGACCCCATTATTGTTATTCCGTATACAATGCTATTGACTCGAATTGATGCTGCTCCATTGCCAGTAGCTTTCCCAGGAACTTTAACATATTGGAAATAGGGAGGGATTCGCACGACAGGTCTCCTTGCCCCAGGGTGTGCCAGGTGAAGGTTGTTTCACGTTTTACTTAAGCAATATGTCTATTTTTTATTAGTTATTAATTAACAGAACACAATCGACTTTCGCAGCTTTGGCTTTTGTAATTTATTGCTGCTAGAGTGAAATGCATGTAATGTTTGATATTGGGTTCTATATTCGTAGTTCCTGGATCAATCCAAGCTTCTTCAGTGCCATTCTCTGGTCTCATACTTGATACTTATACTTCTTCTAGCAGATCCGCCTCCCAGAGATGACAGATCATCTTGTTGGTTTAAATATCTAGTTCTGCCTCAAATATATAGTGACCTTGGCTTTGGTCATTGCAGTGATTTTTGGTTTTATCTTAGCCATCCACAATCTACATTTGGTGTCTTCTGTCATGCATAACTTGTTCATATCGTTCTGTGATTAAGCTAAGCTAATCAAAATAAAGCAATTGGGTTTTCAAAACGGATTGTGGTGATTATAGCAAAAAAAAATGCGTTACGAAAGGGTTTGTGGCATGTATAGAGGCAAACGGAGGCTATTTCGAATACATAGCCAAATTGTTCAAACGTAAGGAGATGATCTTTCATTTTATTTCATTCCAGGGTAAAACAGTTTTCTGGTACTAGCGAAATCTGATCAGTGTCCACTATAATTGCAATAAAAAGGGAATAAAAGCAGAGTAAGAGTAACAGTAATCCAATTTAAATGTCGTCAAAAACCTACCAACTTTATCAGCTAACTGGAACGGTGATCGTACATGATTAGTTGATACTTTGTGGTGTCAGAGTCAAACGTGAGGCCGCATTTTATTTAACTTTCGAGTTTTTTATGTAGGTTTCCTTCATCTTAAGAGTCTGGTGATGCTGGGCTGCATGGAACTAATTGATTACGAGCATTTTAAAATAAATCCGGTAGAAATAGGTGAATATTAAGTAAAAAAAAATAATTGCTGACTCTCTACAACTATGAAACTCTAAAGCAAGGTTTTGCGATATGTCATGAGATTGTCACTTACGGTTGAAGGATTATCCCTTACTTTCTGAACACGCTGTATTTGCTTTTGTGCTACTTCTCCTACTATGGTCACGCCTAAGACTTACTTTTTCTGAATACTTCCAACAAAATTGTTTGATTAAACTTCGCCTTTTGTTCAAAGACCTTCGCTACAATGCTGGATTGTCCATTGTTCCGCCCGACGTGTGCCATTTTTTAAAATCCTGCAATTACGAAATTTAGCGTACGCCAAACGATCAGATAAACAAATCATAAGTCAGCCATAAATAGTTCCAAGAGAACGTGTGTGTTTAGAGATATGGACAGTGGCGCAAGTGGACGAATATTTCCGTTAAATCACAGCAATTAAGAATATGCAACTAGAAAACAATGAAAATAGCTCCAAGTATGTTCTCACGCAATGATGTCATCAATTCATAAAGGACTGCGACCAGCACATAAGTTGACCGCTCTGAAAATAGAGCTAGCTATGAACATACATGGGAAAAAATGAATGGACCAAATTTGTCAAACAGGCCTCAAGTCATCGTTGGCTGTCAGAGCGGTCCGTGGGACCTTTGCTTTTGAGTCACAGTGTAAGTTTGTAAGTCTGTCAGGTCTGGTAACCCAGAAACCAGACAATTTTACGGAAAAAAGGGGAAGGAAAGGAGAGAAGGAAGAACGAGAGCAAAGGGGAAGAAGAGAATCTTTTAGGATAGGCAGCGTTTAGGCATTGTTAAAATCACTTCACAGATTTTGAAATGGTCTAAAAATATTTGATTTTTTCTAAAGATTGTGTAAAAATGCTTCAATTTTGGTTGTTCTAAGTTCACGAGTTAATTTTGATTACAGTGCGAGCCGCGGCCTTTTGTGCTTGCGAACTTGCTCGACTGTGTAGTCCACTGACTCACGCAACAGAGGGTTGCTGTGCGATTCCGCTAGGCTATAGCGCCGCTGCGCCTGTTGCTTAATGTAGTCTTTTAGGTAAGGGACATCGAGGTCTCTATGTAGAGTTTCGTTAGAGACATACCATGGGGCATCAGCAATAGTGCTCAACGTCCTGCTTTGCAGAACCTGCAGATTTCGCATGTGTGTTTTAGCAATAAAACACCAAGCCGCACATGCGTAAGTCATTGCTGGTCTTATGACCTCCTTATAGAGTCGAATCTTGTTAATCAAACTTAATTTTGACCGTTTACATAATAATGGGTAAAGCTGCCGAAACGTAATTTGGAATTTAGTTTTTAGCGCTTCCATATGGTTCCGCCAAGTCATCCCTTTGTCCAGAATGACACCGAGATACTTAGCGGAGGATTCCCATGGTATACGAAGTCCATTCATTGAAACTTCAGACGGAACGCCGCGACGTCTTTTTGTACAGTAGATTGCCTGCGTTTTCGAATGGTTTATTTTAATTAGCCACCGATCCGCCCAATCTAATACTTCCTCCACCGCACTTTGCAGCCTGTCATGGACTAGGTCACCAGACCACGACTGAGCCACCAATGCAGTATCGTCAGCATAGAGATAGACTTCACAGTTGCTGGGACTAGGGACGTCATGGATGTACAGTGAGTAAAGGATAGGTCCAAGGACCGAACCCTGAGGGCGCCGGCTGTAATCAGCCGTGTTGTCGAGAGGACATTGTCAATTTTGATCCGAAATTTCCTACCTTCAAGGAAGGATTTCAGTAGTTTTAGAAGCCAAAAAGGGAAGCCCTTTTGGATTAGTTTATACAAGAGGCCCGCGTGCCACACCTTGTCAAATGCTTTTGGGACATCCAAAATCAAGATGCCAGTACTTTCGTTAAGGGTGAATCCTCTGGTTATACGTTCCACCAGCCTAACCGCCTGTAGCTCCGTACTACGTTCAGACCGAAAACCGAATTGCACGTCAGAAATCACATGGTGATCTGACGAGAAATTCTCAAGGTGACGTCAAACAGGCCTATACAATTATCTCATAGAGTCCATCCGTTTGACAGGGCAGCGATCTGGAAAGCTTACTGCACGACACGTCAGACTCAACAGAGCGGCATCGCGGCAGTCATGGCAGGACACTCATCGAGACCGATACCTGCCGATGAACCCAGAGAGAAAAAGCAGAGAGGCATATCGAAAACATTTCTCTGTTATTCTAAGTTTTAAGAACAAATACACGGGAAACCTATGATGTGTGAAGTATTTCTAGTACGTTCGTGAAATTACTCAGTCTGGAGGCGTATACCTACCAACGTCAAAAAATTGAGATATGCCTTTACCCCTTTACCACCCCCCTCCAATTTTCTGAAAAGAATCTAGAGCCACTGAAACATCAAAAAAGCAGTCTCGATTCTCTCGTTTTTTGCCTGCAGCTCCACCGCCACTGGATCGCTTTTTTGAAACTATAAAGCTTTATTGCTCTAGGCGTGTAGTTACTTGGTTGAAATTTCGTCAAATCCGAACGACGTCTTTCCAGCTATTTATGTCCTCAAAGAATCAGTTAAGTAAAATGTACTGCCAGGACAAAAATTAACAATATAAGTTGACTGCTACAATTCATAGTCCTACAACCCTACATTTTACTAGTGCTTACTCAACCTAGAAGCAGATGTCATTACTAGGATTATTTTCTTATTCTGTTGTTATTGATAATGGAGTCAATTAAAGAATTGTTTAAATCTTTACCTAATTAATAACCAACATATCCTTTTTTAAACTTTTTTTTCGTATTTTGTAGCTAAACTAAGTAACTTATGGAGTATTTATTGATTTAATATTGAAATTAGGCGCCAATCTAACACAAGTCGGATAACTTTAATATCCGAGAGATATTTTAGAAAACATCGTCTATATTTATCAGATCTGTTACCTCAAAATCGCCTTCTGGTTGGACGATTTTACGCCCAGGTGGCTACGCACACTGATCCCAAATCAAACGTCGTCAGCTAAGGGTCGACAGTCAAAGAATCGATCTGATTTTTGTCTGAAGACAGCTTGTGCTATTACAAATAAATTTTCTCAATTCTGTAAAATATGCCCTACTCTTAAAGAAAGTATTCCTTTACTTTTTTTTATGGAGAAAAATACCGTTTAACGCTAGCTACGGATTCGAAATGCGACTTATTGTACATTGCCCAGGCACCTTCTGAAACAAAATGATGAACTGCGACAGCGAAGCTAAATGCGCTAAAGATTTGATTATCGAGTACGTACATTAAAACTTACAAAAACCTATATATTTGTATAATGCTAACCATGCGTTTTAGTGAGTAATAAAATTATTTATAAAAATATAAGTAGTGTAGAAGATATTCATTATCAATCCAAGATGACTAATTTTACGAATTAAACAATGCACCCGTGCATATAGCGGTATGTGAGTGTGGTAGATAAAACTGCTTTATGCCTAATTAATGTGGTAGTTCAAAAACCTACTGAATGATTAGTGTTTATGTGCTGATTACGGTACAGTATCCTGCTTATCTGTTGCGAAAATAAAAATGCGGCTCTTAATGATAAGACGCAAAAACTTAGAATCACCAACTATTTTTTTTTATTGAATTTAATGTCTCAATGGGTGCTTTTAGTTCATTACTATTTTTAATGGGTAGTTATTTTTGTTATTGTATTTATTCGTTTTTAGTTTTAAGATTATTAAGGTTATGAAACTTTCGATACAATTGTACATTGGATTTCTTGGGGGAAAATTAGTTTATTTAGGCTCAAGAGGTTTTATATTAGTTTTTGTAGTGTATTTTCCTGTCTTACAGCAAATTAAAAACAAAAGTCAATGGAAAGACATCCGCAACGTACAGTTTCGACATTGGAGTAGCGCAAGGCTCAGTTTTGGCACCCCTTGTATTCATCCATATACAGGGTGTCCGCAAAGTTGGTGTTTTCCTTTACACGACGTGTAGATCTTGAAAACATAAGCAATTTTTCTTAGTACCATATACACCAATGTCTTAAGGGAACCGAGATAAAGGGCTCTGCAACATCAAAAATATCTGAATACCGTCCTGTAGCCGCGACCCGCGATATCACAGACTGGTACAAGTGGGTAGGGGTCAGTTTGTCAGGTCAGTATGCAACCTTCAACCGACTGTTGCGGTCACGCGTGTAGAGCTAAACGAACCCATATAATCGATTGCGTTTCAAAAAACAACAAGCACTAGAGACGTGGCTAGAGAAGTACAAGTATCAAAAACTAAAGTGTGGCCAACGCTGCGTGAAGAGGGGCTGTATCCGTTTCACGTCCAACGTGTACAAGCCCTTCAACCTGACGATTTTCCAGCAAGAGTGCGGTTTTGTGAGTGGTTGTTGCATCAACATGACAATAATCCGGACTTTTTGAAGTGCATATTGGTGACAGACGCATCTACGTTCACGCGTAATGGGGTGAATAACTTTCGCAACACTCATGTTTGGTCAGTAGAAAATCCGCACGCTGTCGGTCGGGCACATGTTCAACAAACATTTTCGGTGAATGTTAGGGCTGGCATGGTGAACGGTATGCTCATTGGACCATTTATTCTCCCAAATCGATTGGATGGAATGCAATACCTAGACTTTTTACGCAACATTTTGCCTTCCTTGTTAGATGTGCCATTAAGTGTAAGACAATCAATATGGTTTCTGCGTCTGCTCGGTAGCGCTCCAGCTGATTTCATTTTCTGTTGGAGCGGTATGATTTCGGGCAGAGACGTACTTAGCCCTTCTCGTCAACTGGAGAGTGAGTGCTTTTTCCTTTATTTTTTTTTACTTGGTCGCCCTCGTTTCAGTACACATTACCTTTGTTATTTCAAGGGTAGTTGTTTCTGAAAAGGAAAACCCCAACTTTGCGGACACCCTGTATAATTAAAGTACTAAGAAAGTCTCTTTGGATTTGTAACAAGCTATGCGGATGATACGTCAGTTCTTGTCAGTGGAACTACACGCAAATAAACTTATTGCAAAAATAAATGAAGTCAAAGATGTAATGAAGGAGCAAATCGTTTGATTTTAAACCTTGGAAAATCTGATATTATACATTCTTATACAAGCGCCCCTATTCTAGAAAATCTTGAGACATCTAAAGTTACGACGTTTTTAGGAATAGAAATGGATGCAAAGTACAATTTGCAACAACACATGGACAGTGCTGAACTTTTGCTTACCAGAATCAGCTCTGAAGCTAGATGTGTATTATTCTCTCGACCACCCACATTTATCGAGACACATCATAATTTGGGGTCAATCAACTTCAATTTCTAGAGCATTTGTTCAACAGAAGAAAATAATCATCCATAGAAGAGAATCATGCAGAGATATTTTCATAAGGAAGAACATCATGACTCTACCAAGCCTTCATATTTATAAGTGCGCCCTTTCCACAGATACAAACAAAACAAAATTTATAGAGGATAAAACATCACCAAACATTATAATACAAGGGCAGGTGAGAGTCTAACCATTCCAAAACACACACTTATCCTGTTTGAAAAGTCACCACAATACACCTGCTTTCGAATATATAACAAACTGCCAGATAACCTCAGGAGTGTCATTCGCATTGCTAGTTTTAAATGTCAACTACGAAAATTATTAGTTGAAAAATGTTTCAACTCTTTGTCTGAATACCTCGCACTAAACTTTTTTATAAGTGAGTGTCTGTACGCCTTAAGTTGTTCCTACTTTGTAAATACTTATGTTTTTTTGTTTTACTTCTAATTGTGTGCTATGTACCTCCTCTTAGGACGAGTCATTTTATGATCTACAAGACAATAAATGTATCCATCTATCTATGCATTATTAATTTACTTTTTTCCATCTAAATCGAATTTTGACTACCCTTATTAAAAAAATACATTCTTAATGATTGTAGTACATATGTTACAAAACTCAGATCTATGAAATTTGTTTGTAATAGCATAAGATGTCTACAGAAAATAAATCAAATCGATTCTTTGACGGTCGACCCCAAGTTAATGATTTGTTGATTCGGGACCAGTATGTTACGCCCATGTAGCATGTGTGCATACATAAGAATGGAATCGAAAGTGAATAGTGCTCCGGTATGCATAGAGCGATTGCATATCCGCAATAGTGCACTAAATCTGTTGCAGCGGCCGGCGAGAGACAAAAATCATCGAGCTTGTAGGTCGCTTGGTAGTTGGGCGTGGTCCATGGTTACGCTCCTGCTGGTCGCTGCTGGTAGTACTTGGTTACATCTCTTCAGCTCTTTGTATAACCAGGTGCGCACTACCTGGAACAAAATCGATTTTATCATACCAAATATATTCACCAAAACATACCTAAGTCCAACAGTTGATAGTTTGCGAGATACAGGGTGTCAAAGTTACAATTTTATTTTCTATTTATCCTTATTGCTTGAGAGGTATGCCAGCTTTTGGCACGACACTCGGTATAGGGAGGTTTTATAGTATGAGAAACAAAAATCCGTTATTCTTTATGATCAAACTTCTTGAGGGCGCCACTACACAACATTATTTCGGTAAATAACTTATAACCATTTTGTGCGACCCTGTATACAACTGACCAGAAAATCTTATTTTCTCGTATTTCCACAACAAAAAAGGTTTACTTGTTAGAAGTGTCTGAAGCTAATAGTTTTTGAGATATTGATATGATGATAAAACATTTTTATAACATAATAATCAAGTTACTTTAGAACCTTCGCACACTACGACGTATCGTAATCGTATCGCAATACACGCGTAGAACGAGAGCAAAACGAGCTCGTATGTGTGCTAGTCCGCACACGAAGCGGTGTTGCAGCGCAGCGTATGAGATGTTCAGTCGTATTACGATAGTCGTAGCGGTCTGGCGTAAGGCAAGCGTAAAATTCAAATGTTTTGTTTAATTACTCCCGATATGGCTGAAATGTCTCCTTCCTCATTCGATAAAAGCTTCGGAATTTATTATCATCTTCTGAAAGTCCACGTGCAGCAACAAACAATCTTTTCTTCTTATTACTTGCGATGTATGGATAGATCCAATGTGCACGTCGCTTTCTACTTCTAACATAAGCAAACGATAAAAAATTCTCTTCGTCTGAAGAAAATGTAAGATCATCAATGGATACACCAGAAACATCCGGTAGGGACCGTTGACGCCATGATTTCAATTGAGATCTTACAAAACGATACGAGTACGTGACCATGCGTGTGTGGAACACTGCAGGTCTCGTAAGCGTTGCATTGTAACGATACGCTTACGAAACGACTTCGCTTACGATGCGTGTGCGAAGGCCCTTAGACAATATCTGAGTAGCGTTTAACAATAACAAATGAGGATGGCAACAAAATTAATAAACGGAAATAAATGAGCACCACTTTGCTTAACACACTCTCGAGCACCAAAGCATTTGGATGTTATTTTTCATTTCCTGACTATGGTAGAAAATTATTTGTCGAAGATCATCTGCAGTTTCCACTGGCGTATTGTAAGCGCGTCGTTCTAAATCACACCAGAAGAAGAAATCCATAGGATTTTGATCTGGTGATTTAGCCGGCCACGATACAGGTCCTGATCGGCTTATCCACTGGTCTGGATAAACTCTATTTAGGTGCCCTCTAACCAATATACTAAAATGAGGCGGAGCGCCGATGTGCATAAACCACATATTCATGCGTGTCTGTAAGAGTGGGCAATTGTTCTTCAGGAAATTGTAAATACCTTTGGCCATTTAGTCTTGGTGGTAACTCAATGGGTCCAATTAGCTATCGTCCAATTATTCCTGTCCATAAATTAATTTGAAATTGTACTTGGTAGCGGTTTTGTATTATTGCATGAGGGTTTTTGTCTGCATAAATGTGAAGATTATGAGAGTTAATGGGTCCGTCCCTTCCAAATCCTGCTTCGAAAATAATATTAACGAAGTAAAACCATTGTCGTGGTTAAACATCCTTGAGAACCATGTACAATATTCTAACCTTGCGGGTTCATCATCCGCGTTTAGACCATGTACTTCTTGCACGTGGTATGAATGGAGCAGCCCCTCTTGAATTTACGGACATTTGGAAATTTGAAATTCTCGAGCTACTGTCCTAACCCCAAATGAAAGTTTCTCAAAGACAGTATCTAAAATATTTTCTTCAGCTTCAGCTGTATGTATAGTTCTGGGAGATCCACTATGTCGGCCCATGTTTTGAGCAAAACTACCTAAAATCCAAATGGTTTTTACTACTCAAAATAAGGCTATAATCAGTTCTTACCAGCTTCTCGTAACCGCTGATCGATTCGTTAGAATTTTGTTTAGGCGAATTCACATATTTTGGTCTGTAGTATCTCAAGTTTTGGGATTATCCAACCTTTCGCAGACGTTATGTATATACATGCTAGCTTTTTTGCTTCGCGGTTTTATCTGCGGAACGTTAGGAGGGGCCACTAACAAAGTAATCAAATTTCCCAAGCGTGCAAGTTGGCTGCCAATTTGATAACGCCATCATAAATACAAAACCTGATAGGAAGTTTATAGGATTAACTAGATGTTTTATGTCAGTCTGACGGTGGAGATTTTGGTATTTGTACGACTCTTCATTGCAAAATCGACCACGCGGCGCGAATACAACCATATCTATAAAACTCCTCGAGTATCACTTAGTAGGTGCACATTCTAGACGGCCTTTAACATTCATATAAATCATCATTCCTTTTCTCATATTCTTACCCTTTTCTATCTCCTGTTGATTGTCTTCTTATTCTTCTTTTAGATTCAGGATAGGATCAGAGGCTTGTTGCATAATGATCAATAATGTAGGGGGGACACTAAAGTCGTATTCATCGAAGTATAGCTTTATTTAAGAAACGAGTAAGAGAACTTACAACTTTTCAGTCCAAATAACCTTGTCAGGGGTTAAGAACTGGAAGTGATAGTTGTAGGGGTGGTGTAGGATATATCTCATTGTCGGCTAGCATAGTTTAGCAACATTGCCAGATTGTGACCTCGGTAGGGCAGGCAAGAAACGTTGGTACTAGTGACTCATTGTATAGGCCTGTTTGACTGACTTTATCCATTCATTTTTTACAGCTAACTTCTGACGAACACAGTCTCCAACAAACTGATGCCAGCGTTGCATTGGAAGCGCAGATCCAACCTACCTGCGGTCGTCCTTTTCTCGATTTCCTGGAGCATGTGCAGAGGACAAGCGTTTTTCAGCACGGCACTGTGTTTGCCGGAAGGCTTGGCGCGGCCGGGGTCGTTTTCTGCCATCAACTGGGGCAGCCTGCCGCCATTCATCCTACGCTCTAATGTCGGCGCACCGCCGCGCAGAGATACCAACACATCTTAACACCCGTGTACTGGCACTGCGAGGCAAACCAAGATATAGACGACCATACACATATCAACATTTAATCGCAGGATTTTGTTTCATTTGCATTTTCTTAGAGAAACTTGTCTATGGTGATGCGTCTAGATACACCGACCTGACTCCCTCTTTACTCAACTTATTGCACGTTCTTTTAGACAAAATCATCGCCTACTAAAAAATATAGATCGATCTATTTAAATTCGGAGTTTTGCAGACATTTCCTCGAAAATTTGTCATGTTGCATGCCCCCCAATGGAGGCTAGTATATCTACCAAAATTCTGTCTACCTATAGTTGGTACTAAGTTAACAATGGGCAGAGGTATATATATATATATATAAAGAGAATATGATTATGCGGAGAAAGGTATATAACAACAAGTAGGAAAATAATATACCTTTTATGTCGCTATGTAAACATGAAATAACTTTGAAAAAGAAAAACTGGTTTCTATATATCGGGTATTCTTATTAAATATGGTCCTTTACATTTTATTGGGACTAGTCTTTGAGCACAGCATCCATCAAGTGGCCACCTTTATTGGCCAAAACAACATGTGTCCGTTTTGCTGCGTTTGCCTTTACTTTTTCGAGCATCTCTGGTGGTATAGCGGCGATTGCGGTACGAATGTTTGCCTTGAGTTCTTCAGTGGTCTGGGGCTAGCTGGCGTACACTTGAGTTTTCAAATAATCCCAAAAGAAGAAGGTCGGTGCGATCAAATCTGGAGAGCTGGGTGGCCAATCGATGTCACCTCTTTTTGAAACCAGACGTCCAGGGAATTTTCGTTGGAGAAACTGGATTGTCTCATTTGCAGTATGGTCTTGTTGAAACTAATAACCATCAAGACCTTTTTCACGCATTTGTGGTCAAACATAATGAACCAACATCCACCGATATCGATTTCCATCAACTGTTTCGTTTTCGTTGAAGAAAAATGGACCAATGATGGTTTTGGCGCAAACGTCGGCCCAAACAGTCACTTTCTGGTCATGCAACGGCGTTTCGTGGATCTCATGTGGATTTTTCGTCCCCCAGATGCGGAAGTTTTGCTTATTAACGCCGCCAGATAGCGTGAAATGGGCCTCGTCGGTCATCACAATTTGCTTCCAAAAGTCAGGTTCAGCATCAACCATATGAGCGACTGTTTGGGCGTATGCCATGCGACGTGGACGGTCAGTTGTCAACATTTTTTGCGTTAACTGCACCTTATAAGAAAAAAATGCAAATCATCCTTCAAAATGCGCCGCAACGTGGTTCCACTGATGACAAAATGCTGGGCGCGGTGACGATACGACACTTTTGAGTTCTGGGCAACGCTGTCTCTGATCGCTTCACCCAATTCATTGGAACATCTTGGTCGTTGATGAACGGTATGTTGACGATCTCCAACTGTCCCGTACACAAGAAGATTCGAAACCAAACGACGGATAGTGTTGTCAGACGGTGCCTGTTTGCCACGATATTTTCGACGATATGCACGTTGCGTTACCACAAGTGAACTACGATTTACAATGTACATTGTGACTATTTCAGCGCTTTGTTTCGGTGTAAAGCGATTGATGACTAAAATTGTAGTAAACTGACGTTTCAGACCCGTCGATTCTGTTTTCGAGGGGGACACAAGTTTGGCATAAAATCACGTTAGCACGTGCAGCCGCCTAAGCGGGGGTGACACCGCCCCCAAAATCTTAAATGGAAAGGGGAATAGAGTGTTACCTTATTTTAAAGGTCTTTCAATTCCCTTTATAATGATATAAAATTAATCGACTTCAGTTCAGTAGTCTTGAAGATTTATTGATTTAAAGCTTAAATAAAACCAATACATCATCATTAGTGGAGATCAATACATTTGGCAGCAAAGTAATTTAAAAATGAAGAATGAACTGACCCGTTAGGCAAGTAAATATTGAAAATGGCCACCATGACTTTCCATGCAATAATAAAGATTTAGCTCAAAACGCACGTTTTGCAATATTAGAGGAGTAATTTGAAGGCACTCATTCACAATTCTTTCTCACAGGTCTTCTAATGATGTTGGCTGAGTAGCATAGATTTTGCTTTTTAAATGACCCCACATAAAGAAATCCAAAGGTGATAAATCTGGCGATATTGGGGGCCATTCAATGGCACCTCTTCTAGCAATCCATCGATATGGAAACGTCTGATCTAAATATTGTCGAACATGTAATGCGTAATGTGGTGGGGCACCATCCTGTTGGAACATCAACCTATTCGCAATGTACCGCCGATCATTCTGATTTTCAATTATGGCTGTTAATGCAGGATTTATGGCGTCTTCCAGTAATTCCAAATACATTTCACTGGTCAAATTTCCAGGTAAGAACAAAGGACCAACTAAATGATCCAGCCAAAAATACCAGCCCAAACATTTTATTTTTTGTGGCTGCTGTGTATGAACCTCATGATAAATTCTGGGATTAGAATCGGACCAATATTGGTAGTTATGACGATTTACTACGCCATTTAAGAAAAAGGAACATTCGTCGGAAAAGTAAGTGTTGACTAGAAAATGTTCATCGTTTATAATTCGTTCACAAATATCTTCACAAAATTGTAATCGCCGATCAAAATAGTCTTCATTAAGTTCTTGTACCAGATGAATTTTATACGGATGAAAACTATGGGCCTTTAGAATCCGTTGGACAGTACGTCGACTAACACCACACACAGTCTCCAATTTGCGGGTACTTAACGCAGGATCTACATAAACTTGCTCCACTTCTATTGCTTCGTTCCTTATGGGATTTTCAATGTTGCGTTTTTCTGTTCTGTTCTCATGCCGCTCATTTAATATTTCTGCTGTTCTATTAGCGCACTGATTATTTCCGAAAAATATTTCGATAATTTCAACTCTTTCTGCTGTGGAATATACCATGGTTAATTTATGTAATAAAGCGTTACAAGTTATTTTAGCAACAAAGTTTGGTCAAATCAATCGCAAACTATACACTAAATTTCTATTTAAAATAAGTGCGAGATATATCCTTATCTTTCTTCAAGAAATAGCTTTTTTGCCACAAAAAAACGCTCCAATAGCTATTTTCAACAACAAAATGATAAACAAACCATGGGCGTACTGAAGAAAAGCATTTACTTATTAAGTAAATTCTTTTAGTCAAATTTATTCTGAAAGTAGTACAAACTAATCTGATGCACCTATTAAGGTCTATTTGTAGATTTAAATCGATAAATCTTCAAAACTACTGAATTGAAGGTCATATATTTTACGTTTAAAATAAGGTATCCACTAATAAGGACTTTAATTTAAGATTTTAGGGTTGGTGTCACCCCCGCCTAGGGGGCTGCACGTGTTAACGTGATCTTTTGCCAAACTTGTGTCCCCCTCGAAAACAAAATCGACGGGTCTTAGCGTTTTTCCAAAAAAAAAACTGAGCTGCCAGTAAATGCGTCTGTTTCGTTTTCGATGCGCCACCCTGTACGAGTATACAGGTATATGTATATAATAATAATAATCCGGCTTTATTTATACAAAGTATAAAAAGGCGCTTCATTTGTCAGTGTCAGTTTTTCTGTTGATGGACCAACTTGTCATTCGCATTTTCCTTATTTTTATCCGCAGTAATTTTTTGCGCGTTTGAGAAATTGATACTGTATTCCAAACTAAAGTATTCGTACTTCCGATTCTGACATTGAATTCCGATCCTATTCTAACCCACTGGATCGCGCTTCGAAAGTGCGACCTTGCGAATCATATTTCTTCCAAAGTTATTCATCTTTAGGCTGTGCTTACATATCCAGGCTCCCGGCATATCGACATGTGCGCAACGACTTTATTTTCATTCTATGGATGAATCAAGAGGTCTATATTTTTTAGTAGTGGGTAGATGCACTTAGTCTAAATAGGGTATTTTTTCTTTCTCGCCCTTTGCCCCAACTGCATTACGAGCAAACCAACTCAGCTGAGCGATCCATGATAAAATTAAAAATACCATTTCTGCTTGGACTACTTTACTTTACTTGCAAAGCCAATGTCACTTTTTTAGGTTATGTTGTGGCCGAAGTCAGCTCAGAAGGTCTTTTTGAAATCTGAACAGAGGCAATCATTCACTGATTTGACAGCCTCACCATGTCTTTGGACGGCTTCCCTTCACTTGCAAAATGAATGCAATTAGTATTTACAGCGATCTGATTTTTAACGCGCTCATACAGAATATCTTGCCGATCAACTAATAAATAAAAAACAATGAAAGGAAAAAAAATTTCTCTAAGATGTTTCAGGATTTTGTTAGTGAATGTTTGAAGAATATTCAAGAACGTTGACTTCACTAATATTTTCGTTTTCCATACTCTTTTTCGGGGTCAAAGATGGCATATTTTGTACTTTTTCAGATAGTGAATCTCCTACATCTCGAAAACCCTCAGCTTTAGGGAAAAGGTCATACGAAGTCCTTCTGCTCAAAACAACCTGAGAATCCCGAAAAAGCTATGTCCTGTGAGAAAAACAATTTTTAGAATACGTTCAAAAAATTATTCCAACAATTTTTTTTACGCACTTTTGGGACAGGCCATATGCAAGTTCGTTAAATGGGGTCCTGGTTGAAGATGATATGCAAAAAGCCAAACCAAAATGTGTTTTCGAGTGGATGCGATGGATACTTCTTGGACTGAAAAGGCTGTCAAAAAATTTGGAAAGTCTTATATGGTGTAGAACTAAGAGCTATTTGGGGCCACCGGTCCCTTTCACTGACTCACACACGCGACATTCACAAGAAACAAGTTTTTGTCTCAATTCTAGATATTCAATTTTGTTTGTCGATTGTTTGGAATTAAGCTTCAAAGACTTCAGCGATATAAAAATACTGAGCAATTTTTGGGCTAACTCACCAATTTTTAGGTACATTAGTTAGTGATCATTACCACCCAGTGACGGCAATTTATTTGACGTGATCGGCACTCGTCGAAATAGTCGCCTGTTCGAAAATTCCTAATGATAGGCTTTTTCTGACCGAAGTGTGTCTCTCAAGAATTCGGCATACTCACTACAGCTCTTCAGTCATTTGCTACGCATCCCACCACTTATACCTGCAGCAGTTCATCACGGTGGGTAGCCTGATACTCCTACCAAAGTTATCAGTTATTCTATTCGGCATACATATATGTATTATGTACATGTACAACCCAGCAGATAGAAACCGATTCCTGGTTCCTTAGTCTGTTTTTATTGTGCTGTCGCTCGATCAGGATACTGCTATATAGTAGTGCAGTGCAGGGATGTGTAGCTGTTTGTCGGCATACTCAACATGTATGGCCAGCCTATGAGACCAATCGACATTAGCGGCGTTATGGGGGGCCGCTTGCGCTAACCGAACTCCTATTATTTATTGTAATTAATGCGCCGGGATTACTGCCAGTTAAAGCCCTGGCGAAGTTCTGATTTATTACTAGACTATGTTATAAATCTACGTGTTGAGAAATGCGGCCTGCTGCAGATGCTAAAGTGCAAAGACGGGAAGTTTTACGTTCAAGGATATGGGTGAAAGAGGAAGCTGGATTTTTATGGGGGGGGTACTCTAAAGTCCTTTTATTTGTCTCTTTGGATTAATTAGTTCAAATGATGTAGAATAATTTATAATCATTATAGCTTAAATAATAATAGTAGGTTATGTCGACATAAGTAGTGCAATATATTTTAGTTTACTCTACACGTGGCTCTGCATAACCTAGAGCATGGGCGCTCATAGGGGGACATAATTATGCCACTCTTGGATGTGTCTTAGGAGTAAAATATTCTTAATAGAATACCCCTCGCTTAGGGCCGTATCGTCAGTCGTTCCTACAATTTATTGTAGGTCGCCTTTATGGCGTCCTTGATTGTCATAGTCTTTTCTCTTCTTTAGAAAGGCTGGGATATTTTTAGATTTCTACTGTTCCGTATCAGCGTCAGCGCGCTCCTATTGTGAGGCTATGTATTCTTTTTGAAGTGTAGGAAATTTCAGATGATATAAGCCAAAAGCATGGACAATTTGATGCAAATGGGTATTTGTAACATAACCTCAAAGTAGAGCGCTGACACGGAAGCATAGAAGACTATGAAAATCAAGGAGGCCATAAAGGCGTCCTACAATAATTGTAGGAACGATTGACGATATGGCCTTTACACAAAGAGTGGCTGGTATCTTTTTCACTCAATTGTACCTCATACGCTTGAAACAGCTAGCAACCCTGCTTCAAATTGGTTGACTGGGCATGTAGGCCCAACTTGCCTCCCTATGCAACTTGCTATATGAGTTCCCATAACCCAGAGTCTAGTACAGAAGCTGGGTCTCACTATAGTTCAGGGCAAATACATAGTAAGTATTTTTATGATTGTATGCTTGAAAAGTGGATGTACTCTGACCCATTTCGGCTATTAAAAATGCAACTTATCTAGGTAGAGGGCACCCATTGCAGACAAACGTGAATCAGTGTTTTTCATAATTGATTATTTTTTTATTAGTATTTTGTTGAGTAACTGAATTATGAATTGTTTGAACAATTTTATTGTAAAATATAAATTATTTTATCAGGCTGAAAGTAAAAGTAAATGATTTATTGTTAATTTATTATTACTTCAGTGCAATTTAATTTTGAAGAATATAACATGTTAAGTTTTCCGGGATTTCTCGACTTTCCAGTAAAATGAAAATATGCCAGAAGTCGGTATTACGACGAGTTACCCGAAATTAAAGAAAGACGGTCCTACGTTGCTGAGTAGCCGATATAATGCGCTTCGATTTGAAGACTCAGTTTCAAAAAATAAATCAAGCTAGAGCTGATAACCCCACCACCTCAACCGGAAATACTTTCGCGAGTACCTTCACTTTGGCTGGTTATTTAGTAAAGACCTTTAAACTAATGGCAAAACTATAAATTGGATCATAAATTTAAGATCCTTGATTAAAGTCTTAATGTTTATAAGCAAAGGAGACATGAATTAAAAAAAAAACGATTTTGACTTCTGTTCGTCGTAGAAGGTTTTTTTAAATATGCATTTTTCAACCGCCTATCCAGATCAGCTTGTTAAAATAAATTATATTAAAAAGTAACGAAGTTATTGGAAATGTTTATAAGTAGGTATAAAAAAGGCTATTTTTTGAACATCGTTTTTAACAACAAATTTGAAATAAATAATTAATTTTTTGCATGCACTCTTGAAGTTTAAACCTTCAAGAATATATTTCTCCTCTGTAAAATGTTCTAGGACCATATCTTGGCCAAGAACAGTTGCTTAAATAATTTGTTTCTGGGATAGAGGATTAGCTTTTTACATAAACTATGAATCCCATCTGGCTGAAATGTAGCACACATATTAACACCAATGATGGCCTTATTCTCATCATTTACAATTATTATATATATATATATATATATATATATAGTATTTATTCCATATTTCTCCAGTTTACGTATTATCTATAAAATTTAATTTGAAAATTTTACGAGCAAAATACTGAATGCTTTGTGCGCATATCTAGCTCTATCTTTCTATGCATTTGCCACTAGAAAGTGATTTAAAACCTGCAGATAACTGCTGAACTTTTTTACGCAAAATACCTTTTTTGTCTCTGCAGGCTGGGCTAATTTTCGGGATTGGTATCTAGAATACTAGACAGAAAACAAAACTCTAGTTTAATTTGTAACATGAGTTATTTGTATTTAGAAATAGATCGTGTTGATCGTGCAAATGTGATAAAATATTGTACTTCTAAGGTTTTAATCAAAACTTGAGAAAAAACGGTTTTTTAAACATTTTATTACTGATTTTTCTTTGACGAAGTCTCATCATTGTACGTTCTAAAGAAAAAAGCCGATCCACAGTGAGCAGAACTTGAGAAACAGGTGTTACGTATTATGCTTTTATTCTTTATTTTTGGATAAATATTTCAGCTCTTTTACCTCGTGCCTGTACTGCTTAAATATTGTAGCGTTTCTAAATCACCGGCGCAACTAGTAGACCCTATGTTTTCACTGTTTTTGCTACTTACAATAGAGAAATTAGAGTCACATGTGAGAAGATTCGTCTTTTGACTGACTTGTACATCTATATCTCCGCCAATGTTTTCTAGAGCCTCCAATTTTTGTTTTTCGGATCTATTAGTTTTTCTTGCTTTAATCAGGGTAAGTTCGCTTATATATTTTAGCAAACACAGCATTGCCTTAATACTATATAGCTAAATACAAAAAGTATTTTAGATACAAAAAATATGTATTTTGTATACCGTATCTGTATTTCAAATACTTGTATCATAAATTTATGTCCATGATAAGTTAACAATGTTTTACACAACCATTACAATAGCAGTCTAAGTAACAAACCCTCTAATATGCTCTGTGCCTTATGAAATACATTCGATCCGATTTCCTGATTCAGTTAAGATTGGTCAAAGCTAAAACTCATCACCACTGTCACCCATGGGGCCCACTAAAGTCCTTTCAAAACAGTCATAGAACACAGTTACTGGAGCCTAACCGAAGCTACTACAATAAAAAAGCTCTGTAGTTTTCGAAGACTTGTCCAGTGGTGGCGAAGAAAAAGGCTCAAACTCTGTGTTTTGATATTTCAGAAGATCCTGTTCATTTTGAGATAAGAAGGGTGGCTTTTGGAAATTGTAATTCCTACGTTTTTATCCCCGATAATTCTATGCACCTATTAGACATATGAATGATAAGAATGTTTCAGAAGCATCAGTGATGTACAACTCAACAGGCGTGCGTCTGGCTGATTCGAATGCTCAGGAATAACTGATACGTCTATTAATGTGTGCAATCCCCTGCTGTGTTGCCACGTTGCTGGATGGTCGGAAATGTCTTTAGGGTGAAAGGCAGGCGCAACGTTGTCAAATCTGTGGTGACTATGGACTACTATACGAGCCTGTTGGCTGACATAATCCAGTTAATTCCTCTGTTATACAAGTTTGTAGCCAACCTGTTTCTGAGAGGGACAAACATAATATAATCGGTTATGAATTAAGGATAGCCTTGCGTAGGAAGTGTAGGGCCGACCTACTTGACGACATTTTTTCCTTTGACTTCATCTGGTTTCTGGGTGACTAGACTCACCGGCTGACTAGAGAGTATTTACATAAAGGCAAAGGTCCCACGGACCGCTTTGCTATCAACGATGCCATACAGCTCCAGTCTGCAGCCAATCATACTATTTTTGGAGTCTGACAACTGGTGAACGTTTCAAACTCCATCTTATGCATTTATACATCATTTAACCATAGATACTCAAGACAATCAGTTATAAAGCCATTGGTCCATTAAAGCGCTACAACTTTTCACATGCAGTTGGTTAATTTATGATGTTGCCTAGCCGTAAATTTCAATCCGGAATTTGTCCGCTGAAAATAGGTAGTCGCGCAAATATGTAAATTTATTGAAATCGCTGACTATTTTCAGGAAATATCGTGCCGCAGACGCACATACTCGTATGATTAATTATTGTGGCATATTAATGAATCTTTTGTGCTCGACTCGTGCTCGAAGGAATTTTATCCCAGAGGTTTCATAGAGGATATTACAGGTACTTAGCCAATCAATAAAAAATGAGATACTGTAAATACAGTGAAATCATCGTTACAAAAGTGTACTGTCCTCGCTTCGGTACCTAATATACAGAACCTTCTTCTAAAAGTGTAGCGTTTTTATCGCAGTGAAACAGTCGTTTTTATCTGGTTCGTCTCAGTATGAAACTCTCACTTACAAATGTCAGGGCACATGCTGAACCTACTACATTCGAGATGAATATGGGTGTAACACAGGGCTCTGTTCTGGTACCTTTTTGTTCACACTATATGTGAATGCTATTGGAAAACGTTTTCAGGTGTTAAGTTCACTTTGTATACTGATGATACATCCACCACTATGTCCAGTGCCTATAAAAAAACTTTGTTAAGTATGTGTACTAATCTGTTAGACAAAACTTTTGACATGGTGAATCAGATTCATTTAAATTCAGACAAAATATGAATTTTGCAATTGCGTAAGAGACTTTGGAACTAAAACTAAATTAAGTTTGCTGCAGATCAACCATAATACAAAATTTCTGGTTTTATATATTGATGAACATCTTGAATTCAAAAACCATATTTATCAACGAAGCTAAATAATCACTGATCAACAGCCAAAAAATATCCTAAATAAAATCAACAAAATATTACTATCTTTAATATGCTAAAACAGGAATGAAACTTATTTTTTCAATATTAGTTCAAGTTTTAGAGATACGGTAATTATATGTGTTCCTGCTGTGACAGTGTTAATATACTGTAATTCACAAGAATGCACGTGCTACATTTTTATATTCGGCAAGGAAAGATGATGTAATCGGCATAATTGTGTTACGTTATACATACGTGTACATTATATTGTTTTATATTAGCCATTTTTTCCTCAGTTGGCTGACAGCGTCCATGCAAGATATCTCGAAAGTGTGCAAACAATCCAGATCAGTTTTGTTACATGTGTGGTGATGTGACTTTTGCGTCTCAGAGACGGTCTATTACTCCACTAATAACAAAGGCATATCAGCTTTATTTCGGTTGTAAACTAGGTGATCAAGACAAACAGTGGGCACCCCACATCTGCTGTAATACATGTGCTTCAAGTCTGAGGAGCTGGTTAAATGGCAAAAAACGGTCTATGCGCTTTGCTGTGCCAATGGTTTGGAGAGAGCCTACAAATCATATTAATGATTGTTACTTTTGCATGGTACCTTGTGTTGGACAAGCCACAGGTATGTCCAAGAAAAAAAAATCGGTTATTAACTACCCAAACATACCATCTGCGATGAGACCTGTGCCTCACAGTGACGAAAATCCTATTCCAAAACCCCCAGAAACCTACACTTGCGAATCAGAAAACGAATCAGATCATGGCGATCGAGTGATTCGTCAGGAAGAAGATATGCCATCAACGTCAAGAGATCCTGATTTTGCACCGAGCACGTCATCCCACCAACCGCACAAAATAACACAGTCAGAATTAAATGATCTTTTAAGAGACTTAGAAATGTAAGGCAGAGTTACTTGGATCAAGACTGCAGCAGTGGAACTTGTTAGAAGACGATGTTTCGGTATGTGTTTTTCGTAAACGCCACAAAGACTTAGAACCATTTTTCAATATGGAGAATAACTTGGTTTTCTGCAGTAACATTAACGGCTTACTGGCGGCTTTAAATATAAACTATAACCCAGAAGAATGGAGATTGTTTATAGACAGTTCAACATTGAGTTTAAAGGCAGTGTTATTGCATATTGGAAATATTTTACCATCTCTTCCTGTAGGGTATGCGGTTCACATGAAAGAATCATATGACAATATGAAGTACCTATTGACATGCATAAAATACGATGAGCACCAATGGCATATTTGTGGCGATTTGAAAGTTGTTGCACTTTTACTTGGGCTGCAGCTAGGCTACACAAAGTTTTGCTGTTTTTTGTGTGAATGGGACAGTCGGGCAAAGGCACTTCATTAGACCAGACAAAACTGGCCTGTTCGTCAATCCCTAGAGCCAGGTCAAAAAAATGTACAGCATATGCCATTAGTAGATTCGAAAAAAAATGTATTACCACCACTGCATATCAAGTTGGGCCTATTGAAAAACTTTGTCAAGGCATTAGATAGAGATGGGTCAGCTTTTCAATACCTGCGTCAGAAATTTCCAAGACTAAGTAAGGCAAAGGTTAAAGAAGGTATTTTTGTTGGGCCACAGATTCGAAATATTTTGAAAGATACACAGTTTGAAAACACTTTAACAGGTATTGAAAAAACTGCTTGGAATGATTTCCGTCTGGTGGTCACTAATTTCTTGGGAAATAGAAAAGCTGACAACTATAAAACCCTCGTCAAAAATATGCTGTCATCGTATCAAAAGATGGGCTGTAATATGTCTCTTAAGATACATTTCCTACACTCACACCTGGACTTTTTTCCTGGCAATTGCGGAGCCGTAAGTGATGAGCACGGCGAACGTTTTCATCGGGATATTTCAACAATGGAAAAAAGGTACCAGGGAAAGTGGAATCCTTCCATGCTTGCAGACTACTGTTGGACTCTTGGTAGAGATGCTCCAGAAACGATCCATAAAAGAATAGCAAAAAGACAGCGCATATAGTGATTCTTATAAGTATATGAATCTTGTTACTTTTTTTAATATATCCTTAAAAATAAAAAGTTTTTTTTCTAAACCGCAACTAATTTTTTTAATTCATTATCATTTTTGGATTCAGCGCCCCAAAATTAACAAAGAAGTGCACTTTTCCCACAAGATACAATTAAAAAACTAAAATTTGTTGTCCAGTGATAATTAGTCCGATTTGTTTAAAAACATAAAGACTGTTCTTAAGCGATCTCGATTGCTAGCCTTAGTATATTACACCAAGGTAGAGCCAGGGCTGAAGTATGGAGTGTGTTTCTGGAGATATTCTACAGACGCATAGAAGGTATTTTCAAGCCAAAAAAAAAATAATAATTCGGTGCATAGCCGGACCAACCCTTCATACCAGCTGTGAGGATGTTCTTAGGCAATTTAAAATGTCAACACTTTCATCGCCTTTTATTTTTGAACTGCGACGACAAAAAACGCGATCCATATTCTGAATGTGGTATGAGTAGTAGATCGCCGAATGTTTTAGGCCCTTAAGTTTTTTATATGTTACCTGCAAGTATCAAGTGTTATGATAACTTGAAGTGTTTCAAAGCAGAGTTGGAGCGGGTTGTATTGAATGAATGTTTTTATACAGTGTCTGAGAATTCGTTTGTAGTGTTTGTATATTTATTCATTTCATGTATATGTGTTTGAATTGTATTTACATCTTATATTGATTTATATGTATGTTTGTATGACGATTTCTATACACAATTATGTTTCAAAAGGTAAAAAATAATTTAAAACTTTTGAGCTTGAAATTTGAATGTAAAATGTGTAATTTCTGGCCCGACCTCTGCCCGGTGGTAGAATACCCCCATACTCGACTGACTCAAACTATCTACCACATCTACCACCTACAATCATCCATTGCCAAAAGAAAAGTTTTTTGGACAGGCAGATCACGCCAACCAAGTTAGTATACACAGAGCGTCTGCCACTCGGCCTCCGCGCTGCTCTAAAAGTCTGTTGGATAACGAATACACTGGACACCATGTTCAGTTATTCGTGCATGATTGCTGCATCATGCTGAAGGAGTTTCATTTTCACAGCTCCGTCCCAAAAGGACTGCATGGAAAGTTCTGTACAAGTAGATTATCTGAAAATAGGGTGGCGTGATGCTATCATGTTTTGTCAATTCATCTCTATACACTTGTTAGTTACTTTCCAGTCCTCGGTGCACATGCGTTCGTAAATTGTCACAGAGTGTACTTTGTGTAACATATTTGGCGTTCGTAATTGTTTGAGGTACTTGTTCCATGCGTTATGAATTA
Organism: Acanthoscelides obtectus; assembly: GCA_963669975.1. Classification (NCBI taxonomy): domain Eukaryota; kingdom Metazoa; phylum Arthropoda; class Insecta; order Coleoptera; family Chrysomelidae; genus Acanthoscelides; species Acanthoscelides obtectus. The sequence goes on from CAVLJG010000008.1 coordinate 71,426,805, forward strand.
GAAAAACGTAATCCTGCTGAAACGTCAAAAGTGCGCTTTTCATCCCGTGCTCAAAACCTTTTTTATCACGAAGTACTCAAAATTGACAGAATATATATTTTTCTGATAATAAATACAATCGTCCCAGAAAACGTAATTGGAAATTAGTCGGCTACCAAGTGTCATAAAATGCCCCGCCCAACTAACAATTAGCAGTCCTATTAGAGTTGCAAGAATGATTATACAGTATTCCTTAAACAGCAATGTATATTGTAAGAACATTAGCAAAACCTTCTTAGAACTGCTATACAAGCAGAATGGGCACACTTAATAGGACACTTCAGTCATTTAAGAGGTTGTATAAGGGCTGCAGGTAACAGTTATACAACAAAAGTGTAAGCCTCTATAGGACATTTGCGTCAGTGCAAGATTCAGTTTTTGTCAACTATACAACTATTCTGTTACGTGATTCTACTTTATTGCAACCTACCCATTTCTTATGTATTGTATAGATGAAGAACAATACATAACTAACAAAATACAGTCATCTTGTTCACTTGCATATCGGCCATTGTGAATTTCATACACAGGTATGTGATAAACTTCTACACTGTGACATTGCTATTGAATTACTTGCGTAGCAAATTTTATTGTGATTATCGTGCAAATTAGTTACGCAGTTTCTACGGGCTTCGTATATCATTCATATTTTGATAATGATCAAAAGTATGTCTAGATTTTTAAGATGGAAAACTGGCCTTATCTGCGTAAAATTTTCCACAAATCCTATATTTGGACACAATTGCAGTAATGTTTATCAGCTTATATCTACAATTTCGAATTGAAACATAATTATTTAATATTAAATAGAGGAGTAAATGTTTGCACAATATGGCGGGTGGTTGTGTATAATCATGGCATCGTCCGTGTTGTCTTTAGGTTATTAGAATATTTTGGTGTTGCCTGCAGGTGTTATACAACAATTTGACAAATGTCTGAAATGAAATACCGACAGAGTCGAATGATTCACCCAGAATTTGTACCAGATCTATATCTTACGTTTGAACAGTTGATAAAACATTTTGAACCAATATTCCTACGTTGTTTGTCTCAAAATATTGGTTATGGCATTTTAAAAAATATGTATATGACTGCAGAAAGTTAGGTTAATTAGCATATGTACAGCCTTTAACAGTTACTAAACAACAGTTGTATAAGTGCTTCCGTTGGGAGCAATTTGTTGGCTAAAGTAGTAAATTGCACAGCAAAACAACAAGGCTCGGGTCTGTTTTATAAACGTTACCATGGATGCCACAACACAACCATTTTGACTATCGTGCAAATATGCCGTATAAAATAGTTGTTTAAACGTTTATGCAACAGTTAAAAATTTGCCCTATAAGGTGTTGTATAACTATGCTATAAGAATATTTTAAACACCTCACTTTAGAGCAAATATGTTGCAGAAAGCAAATTTGCATTCCACACAACCTTAAGCCAGCATTTTGGTGTTCAGGCAACAACAATAGAGAGCTTTTATGGCTGAACGGTTCTTTCAGCAAAAGCTTATACCACTACTTTGCTAGTTGGGCGGTTATAATGTTATTCGTTCTAATAAAGTTACACAGTATTCCAAAATTTCAGCTGTCAATCTACTTTCCATTACTGTGCATGGTGTTATATTACCAAGTGATTTATGAACGCACCCCTGTTGTATTCCATGTTATCTACCGCCAAGTATTTTTTATTTTTCATGATTATAACTCAATTTCAGTACTTAACATTTTATCACTAATCATTTACAGAAAATAGAAACTTTTTTATAGTATATTATAAAATCTCCATATCACCTAAAATTTTCCTCTACTTTCAATTTCTCCGGAAGAAAAAGCACCTTTTACAAACCATTACCAACAATTTTTTACCAAATCAGCCGTTTTATTGTCCCCTTATCATCGGTCGATTTACTTCACTTCTTCTATAATTGCCATCCAATTAGAATATGATTGTCTCTGCTAATAATAATTGCCGATTACATATTCATTACCCAATAGTCTCTATGACGGGAAAATCAAAACAAGCTTGGATAAATCAACATAATTAGTGTTAAACATTGTTTTAAAAGTGTGGTTAATGAGACCCCCACTGACGCGTGTCACAACTACACTCGTAGTGCCGCTCGAAAGTTGTTATCAGTAATAAAATCTGCTCGCCAACGTTTTTCAGATACGCGTTGACCGCTTTCTCCTCTGTCTTGTGTAGGAGAGAGGTTAGATTACTCTTCCTCTTATCTGCGAAGGATGAGGACCTACAGGCGCTTTACAAATAGATTGTCATGAATCATGAATATGATGCTATGATTTTAGAAGCTGGATCTTTGGATCTGCACAGAAGTCGTTGTTTCTCATTACAAATCCCTAGATTTTCTCAGATAAAATCTCCAGATTTACAGAAAAAAACAGTGCAATTAGAAATACTAGATCGACGGACGAGGACAAAGGAGACTCTGACTCAGTTTGAGGAGATTCGATATAAGGAAATAGGAGTTCTTGAGGCAATTCAATGGCATCCGAGTGATGTTTAGTCCCACTTAGAGGAGATTTGAGACAATTCAAGGAGAGTCGAGACAATCTAAGGAAGGCCACGGACATCCAAGCATGCGCTAGTGGTACGCTTCTGATGACATAATACCCTACCAACATACTTCTGAACTTTGTTTGTTAGTTGTTGAGATTATTGTTCCGACGCACTTACTGTACAACAAATTGGATGAATGCGTAGTATCATTACAGTGCAATGTTACAGCTATACCCTATTCGTAGTCCATTAACGCCCCGACACAACAAAGATGCAGCGCAGCAAAGCGGCAGCTGCCTAAGCGTTTCAATAGCTATTGGTCATTCGGCGATAAAACCACGAACAAGTGCAGGATTCGACAGGATAGAACTCAGGCTCGGGGTATCGCCGGCACTCCGACGCCGGCAGTTGCTGTTCATATTCGGTGCTTGTGCTTGTGTTTATACGTTAGCCTGCCGTCTACGGATACAGCACATGAAACTGGGAATATTTGTCCCAATTCTTCCTTCAATCATGCTTCCTCTTCAGTGATGTTTCCTCCCCGAAAACGTGACAAGAAAGAGGACATACGAATATTCAGGCAAAAGAGCGAAATTTCAGAGCGTCCTGGAATGAAAATTCATGATATTGAAAGACGTGTGTCGAACAAAACAGGCTTATGTCGTAACAAGTTTTCAACGTTGTTGAGGAACATAAAAAGACAAAAAAATGTCTCGACTACACAAGAGGATGCATTACCCGAAGGTGTTGGATACAATTAATAACTTTGATCGGAATGCCATCAGACGCAAAGTCCATCAATCTTTTGAAAGGCAGAATAGACAAAGTATTACAGGAGGCTAATAGTGATGAAGACTTCCCTACTTTCAAAAGGACCACATACTCAAAGAACTTAATTTTGAGTATCCAAACGGGGCAGAAATAGGATTTTGATGGTCAGCCAAAAGATTATTTTATGGAAAAGAAATTATTTAAAATCAATAAACAAATACCGCGACCAGGATAGGAAGATTTATTATTTAGGTGAAACCTGGATAAATGCAGGACATACAAAACTTAAATTATGGGCTGACGCTACAATTAAATCAGCAAGACAAGCCTTCTTAGATGGACTAACCACTGGCCTAAGGAATGCGTCAGGTACGTATCTAACCAATTCGTCATTTGCTGTAAAAATCGTGTCAAGTAGACTGAATCTATGAGCCCACGCTGAAAACTTAGAGACACTAAACTTAGCTGTATCTGGTAGATTTGGAACCAACACCTGTTAGATACTCTGCTTGTATTATTATTAGTTGTTGAATACTATGTGGAACAATTATTTACAGGGAAAGGAAAACGATTTGTTATCTGTCACATTGGCAGTGAAGATGGCATTGTGCCCACCGCCCTATGGGCATTTCAGTCAAAGAAAACGACCGACTACCATAAAGAAATGGACGGGAGTTCATTTCAACGGTAGTTTGAAAAACGTTCCCATAGCTTGAACACAATGCTGCACAACACACTACGAGTAGAAGGTTAGAAAAAATTCCCACAATGTCCACAAGAAAGGCAGAAATTCAGCAACGGTTCCTATAAAAAGGCATTAGTTTCAATGAAAATATGGTCAAAGCAGAACTTAGCCATCTAGTTAGGCAGCACAAATATAAATATAATCTTAATGTTATTGACGAAATGGCTAAAAACCTAAATCAGACCGTGTTCAGACTACCCCCTTATCACTGCGAATTAAATCCCATTGAAATGATTTGGGTAAATATAAAAAACTCTGTGGCTTCTAACAATAGAAGATTCAAATTTTATGACGTGAAAAATATGTTTTATGACGCTGCCAGCGAATCAACGGCAACCCATTGGAAACATTGCATCCGTCACGTTGAGGTAATTGAAACCAAGATGTAGGACCTGGACATTGTGATCGATAGTCAAATTGAACCTGTATAATTATTATTAACCATTCTGACCGTGATACAAATACTTCTAGTGAATAAACAATTGTGAAAAGTATGTGCACTTCTTTCTATAAAAATAATTATTCGTTTAGTTACATCATTCCAAGACTATTGAGGAAAATACGGACATGGACAATCTCGCGTTTGGGCATGTTGTGTTTTGTCTGGGCGTAAATGGACTACGAATGGGGCACATAACCCAGTGTTACGCATTCTGGTTTTTCAGAGCGAAGCCCTTCCGTTCCACAAAAACTCTAATCTCCTACGGTTCCCTCGGGTCTTCTTAAATTGCCTAGGAATGTCTGATATCCTTGGATTACCAATGATCGTAGTTGCAGTACCCCAAACATGTGAGCAGTACTCGAGGCTACGTCTTATCTGGGCTTTGTACAGAGGCTATGTGAATGAAAGTATTTCTTAGCCCTAAGCACATAACCCAGTTTCTTAGCAGAGGTTGCAATTTACGAGATATGTTCCCGACCAGCTATTTGGCAGAACTCGGTCATGCATCGAAACCAGATGGACACTACGGATCCTTTTGTTAGTCAAGGTACAGTACTGCGTTTTGGAAACACTTAACTGTATCTGATTGTTGTGTTCTCAAACGGTGATGACGTCCAAAGTTCTCGTCACAGAAGAAGTCACTACTAGTCTCCAGGAAATGGCAATAATTGTAGGCAAAAATCGATCCCTGGGCAACACCCGCGTCGATACTGTGGAACAAAGAGGCGAAACCCTCAATTGCGACTTATATCTTGCGGCAGGAGAGGAAGTCCGTTACCATCTGCAAAGCTCCTCTAGAAGTCCAGAGGAATAGAGCTTGCATGACGGGAAAATATCACAACTGGCTATTGCTAACCAAGCAGTGATATTCGAGATACTCTAGAAGCTCCTGATCTATGCACTTCTTCATGTCCTTGCAGGTATGAGAAAGCAAAGCTACAGGTCTGTAGGTTGTTGGTGTAGGGTCCGCTTTCAGGTCCATCTTTTGGGACTGACTGGACATGAGCTTTCCAGTTCTTTGTACTAAATTGGTGAGACATACGGAAGAAACGTAACAGAACTGGAGCATGCTCCGCTACACACCTCGTCAGTGCAATAACAGGAATCCGCTCTCATGGCTCTTCGAAACAAATCTATCTCCCTACATCCCGATAATGAAGTGGGATTTAGACAATATTTTTGAAAAGGTTATAATTCTGGGACATTTTTTAGCTCCGATCCATCCCATCTAGATGGTCTACGATCTCATCGGATTACGTGGAATCTCCTCCCATTGGAGCAGAAAACTCCTTGAAATATCCTCATATCTCATTGGATTGCTTCTGATCTCCTTGAACTGCATAAGAAACTCGGATCCCTTTGGGTGGTCTTAAGTGTCATTGAGTTACCTTAAATGTGTTAGTATTATTTCAGAACTCCTTGATTTGTCTCAGAACGTGAAATCTAAATGGCTAAGTGTTGTTACGCTTTGTGTTCCGCTACCAGAACAAAATCGTTCCAGAAAGATCTCAAAATTGAATGTTATGGAACAGAGAACCATCTTGCAGCATCAGGGATCTTCCTTGGGCTAGAACAAAAGTCTAGAATCTCCTGAAAGGGCGTTAGATCTCCTGGATTTATCTTGGATGTCCTTGTTTGAATCTCTTCGTAATGTCGAATTTTCTTGTAATACTTCAGATCTCCATAAATTCCCTTGCAGCTTCGATTCTTCTTGAATTTTTGCATCTGCAAATCGAATCCTCTAAATTTTTTTGGATCACCGCGGTAAAGAGTCGCTACAGGACTCGTCAAGCGTAAATGCTACATAATTGGTATCGCCCAGGTATTCCATCTCTTCTACTTGTGCACCTTGTATAGCTTCAAGTTACCGCATTTTACAAAAAATCAAGCCATAATTAAAACCAACAAGAAACGTTATTATAATCCCGTCATTATGTTTATAGCATGCGTCATTAAAAATGAAATGGATCAGTTCCATGCAGAGTCCGAGTCCGTTAGTGGTGAAAAAGGAACAAATCGACGCGCACATTGCTTCACGTCAAACCAAACACCTGTGCTTAATAAAATTAGTAACAAGCTAATTATTTTTCATCGGCAGCAATTTCGTTTGTTTTGCGACATTTTATGGCGGAAATTAACGATGCTTATAGCTACTGCCGGGTTTTCTACTTGTCTACATGCGGACTGTGTAGAGAGGATCTTGGATAAAATAACGAGCGAGCGAGAACCTGACATAATCAGTGCCCATCCATATATCTACTAAAAGAGGAATTCTAAATCAGAATGATTGAAAAATGATAGCAACAAAAGGTCCCATATAAACAACAAGTTCCTAAAGGAAGCCACCGAAAACCTGTATTTTATAAATAAGCTTTCAAAGATATTGTGCAAATTGATAGAAATTGATAGTATACCTGTAGCTGTACTGAAAATTAAGAACACCTTCCAGAATTATCCCGTTTGATCAACGAATTTAGACTAGGTAGAACGAGCAAATCAAAAATTCATTTGTCTGCTTATTCTCATCATCCGTGGTGAAAATGAAATAACATTTGCCATAAGTAATTTTTTTTACAGTTCTGTCACTGAATTTATAGTGTTATTTTTTCAAAGTGCGAGTGATTGCAGATAACTATGGGGATAGATGATTTCAATCATGTTACTTCTTACATAATTTGCAAATAGTGGCAGAAGCCTAATGAAAATATACTAAGTGACATATAAATCCGAACACCCAGTTTAAATGGTTTTATTTTAATAAAATTTTGTATAAGTACTCAATGAAGCATAATAAGTAAATGTTAAAAATTTCAAAATGATTGCACTTCTTTAAAGCCCTTTGACCTTTAATAATGTGTGGATACACCCTGATGTACTACGCATTCTCCAACGCGCCTGGGCATGCTTCTGATCAGGTGGTCAATGTCCTCCTGTGGTATCTCATTCCAGGCAACCACCAACTCCTCTCGAAGTGCTTCTAGAATGTGAGGAGGACGTTGCAAATTGAGCAATCTCCTACCCATCATATCCCACACGTGCTCAATTGGAGATAAGTCGGGATATCTTGGTGGCCATGGTAACAATGTGACATCATTATGTTGAAATAAGTATATTGTGACTCTTGCAACATGTGGTCGGGCATTATCTTGTTGGAAAGTTGGATCTGCCAGGGTGTCAAGATAGGGTAAAAGATGGGGTTCTAGAACTTCGTGGATATAACGCTGTGCGTTATGTTACCTCTGATGAAGATTAAAGGTGACCTGGAACCATAAGCTATAGCACCCCAAACCATAACTCCAACAGTGTGATGAACATGTCTTTCAACAAGAAACTGTGGATTCCTCCTTTCACCACGTCGCCTTCTAACCCTGGCACGACCATCGTGCATGCCTAAACAAAATCGAGACTCGTCACTAAAGACAATACTGTTCCATTCCTGATCCCAGAGTGACCGTTGTCTGCACCACTCAAGGCGATTACGTCGGTGTTCTCGAGTTAAAGGGAGGACGCAGTGTGGCCGGTATGAAAACAAGCCAAAACTTCTCATTCGTCGGTAAACACTTCGCATGACAATAGGTCTTCCGTGTTCTGCAAACCATTCATTTGCAATGGACCTGGTAGTGGAGAAACGGCCAATAATCTTAGGCGGCGATCTTCACGGTCTGTTGTTCTACGGCGGCGTCCAGTGCCCCTTGCTCTTTGCGTACGGCCTTCTCGAAGCCATGCCTGACAACACCTAACCACAGTGTCTACACTTATTTGCACTCTAACTGCAATTGCCCGAAAAGAAAGTCCAGCTTCCCGAAGTCCCACTATGCGGCCCCTATCAAACTCACTAAGTTGACGAAATCGTACAGGTCTCTGTACTCTAGGCATTGTAACCGATCGTAAAGGATGTCAAGAACCAAAATCCGCCAACGTTGATTCTTTACTGCGACTGAAATATTCATTTTTAGAGCGTTAGTGAATTAAAAAAAGCAGTATAAAAACCGGAATGTCCAACTGATAAGGCTGAAAATTTTTTCACTTGTTATTTACAGTAAGATAAATACATTCACCAACTTTTATTAAAATAAAACCATTTAAACTGTGTGTTCGGATTTATATGTCACTTAGTATAGTTGTGTTCGCCGGTATTATTATTATTATCTACTATTATGTTGATACAACGCTGTCTGGTAGGCATTGATGGACAAATGAGTCAAAAGTGAGCACTAAAGCAATGCAAACATATAGACTTGATTCCTTCTAACCCATCCAAATTCGTTGCTTCTGAGCGACTATTATACAGGGTGTAAAGAATTAAGGGTAGTGCGTTGAACAATTTAAGTTGATTATTTTCCATACACGCTACCATTTCCCTTTCTTGCGAGAACAGTGAGGTAAACGTATTTGAGGTTAGAAACGTTCCAGTCTTGATACTTGACGAAAAAAGTATATCTGGGATCGATAAACTAATCCAAAGGGGCGTCCGTTTTTGATCCTATAACTTCTCAAATCCTACCTTGAAGGTGGGGATTTTTTTATCAAAATTAATAGTCCTGTTGACGATACAGGTGATTAGAGCCAGTGTCCTGGATTTAAAAGTCTCGAATACTGGTTGAGGACTTCAAGGCACCTCTCTAACCGATGTACTTCCTTCTCTTTGCTCTCCATCTCCCTTTCCTGCTTTCTCCCTAACCTTGCCTGGTATCTAGGCAAGCAGACGTAACAGACCTCACTGACGTACTATACTTCAATCTAGCACAAAGATATTGAGGATTTCACTGACAGTAAAAAATGCCTGGGGCTTCAGTCCATTTATTAGAATGCCTGAAGTTTCTTTGCTCATCCCTCGTTGAAGTCTCTTGAACCTATCGCGCATGTGAAGCAGAAAGATACGAGCCCGAGTGGTTCTCGAATATAGGTCACATGTTTTGTAAACACACTAATTCATACGAACAAAAATTAACTATCATTTTTACAAATACAAAAGAACGCTGAATCGTTGGATAAATTGTTAGTTTTTTAGTTGCTAGTGCGTGGGAAGTAAAAACAATCATTAATCACAACGTTCATTGAATATTATACTAATAATGCTTCTGTATGTCTCCTGGTGCTGAACAATATTCTCGCGCTCCAGATATTATGCGTGGAATGTCTGTTAACAGCAATCAGTGATAGCGGGCCATAGGCAGAGCAGAACATACCCGCTCGTTCAGAGAATTTATATGAAGTTATGTAAGCTCAAAGTGACCAACAGCTATTCGATTTATGCATATGAGATTCAAGAATACATACAGAGTGTGCCCGATAAATAGCACTCCATGTTTCTTCGGACCAGATACAGCCACATATGAAGGAATTACCCTTTACTGACGATTTGGTCACTTCGGTGGCCTCTCCAAGTACAGATCAAAACAACAATGTGACACACAATCCCGTATCACGCCGAGATAGCACAAAGCTATAATTACACCCCAACGCATAATTAATTTCTACTCCCCCGCAAACGACAAGCGTGTATAGGGCTTTCTGTTGTTTTCGATAAACCAGACACGTCATTGTCAGACGACTTCTAAAACACGATAACCCAACCAGAAATGTTGTCATAACACACTATTATGCAATATTCTACTACTAATGCTATATCTGCATTGTTCATGGATCCCAAATAGGAGAAATACTAACTCGATGTCTCAAAAGCACGACGTTGTTTGTCCTTTGAGAAAACAATATAATACTCAACAGTATGATTAAGGAGTAGTTATATCCAGAGAAGACACTTTGCGGAATGTCTTTATAATAAGCTGGTCGGCTGCATTGGCCTTGAGTTGGGTGGCTAACCGCAACTTTTGGTTTCGCCTAAGCATACCAATGTGATACGATAAGAACTAGTCACATCTTACGTAGTTTGATGCTAAACAGCAAATTTGACGGGCACATGAGGTATGACTAGTTTTCAACGCAACATCGGTATGCAATGTAACCAAAACTTCACGGTCTTTACTCGCTTACAACAAAAAATAAAATGCTAAAAGTAGAACTTTGAAAACTAGAAAAAGTGATTCATAATAGTCAATTTCATTTCGCTGGGTGAATTCATTTGCAACTAATCTAGCCTTGTGTCTTACATCGCCATTAGGCATATTATATCTTCAATTTGAAAACCCATTTGCACTTTGATCTGTAAGCCTAACTACTAATACCCATGACTTAGTTTCAACTAAAGATTTTTACTAAAATACAGTTACAAATTTCATACATAGTCCGGGTATTCTTCAGACTTGTTTGCCCTCTCTGCAATCTTTATGTTGCAACCTCACTAGTCCCACCCATTTCTTCATTGCTAACACACAGGTGGCGAAGGTAATGGTGAATTATTATCTGCCCCTTGATGAAGTGTATCATCTGCAGCTTGGATATGTTCAAATGCATTTCTGTCTAAGGTGACTGGTGTTTCTTTTTCCACAGACTTATTCTCAAAATCTTTCCAATATTTGTTTTTTATGAAGGTTTGGCGACTGGCTCGATGTTCAGCAAAAAATCTGCGTGTTTCGCTCAATGGTGACTCTACATCCACTGATGCGGTGTTGCAGAGCTGACACAAAACGATAAGAAACCTCTAAATTTTACTGCGCTCAATCCTCCAGCTGTTTTTTGAAGTTACATCACAAAGGCATTCGGAATAAGTGAATATTCTTAGAAGCAGGGCTGTCTAGATATCTGGAAAATGTATCGAAAGGAACGACGGTTGGTCAAATAGCCAATTTGAGGTTAAATAAATAAAATAATTGATTGATTATTGATTTTTAACTTTTTAGTACCCGTCATGTCAATAACTATTCTTCATGGAACTTTTCACTTTATTTGTATTATTATAATATTTCGATAGATATAAATCATATTACGATAAGTCAATATTTTGATGTGATCGACATATAGCATTGACAATGACGTTACTTGTTTACTGTGTTTCTCTCATTAAGAAATTGTGGAAATTATAAATCGGCATTCAGCGGCCACCATATTGGATTCAGAATGACATCACTTCACTAACTACGTTCCCCCCATTAAGCACCTTCTTTTAATAGTCATGGTATATGGGTGACTATATAAATTATAAATCGCAATTTTGCGGTGACCTCCATATTGGGTTTAAATTGACGTCACGTTTCTGCTGTGTTTCTGTCATAAACTCTTAGATTCGTACCTATATCATACAGGTGACCATAGTATTATAAACATCATCTCGAGATGATTATTATTATTGCATTTCTCTCATGAAGCTTTCTAATTTGATACCCATATTATAGTACTTACTCTGGAAATGATGGACCATCATTTTGTAGCATCCACCATATTGGATTCAAAAAGGCATCAGTCAATTCATTTTGTAATGTCTCACGAACCAAAGATGTGTACAAAATTTCAGGCCAATGGGCTCAGGCTAACTGGTTCAAAATTCAGTTCCAAGATTTGTCCCACACATTCACTATAACGCAAATGGAACTTTGAATGGCAAAAAGGTATTCTCGCAAAATAATGGAACCAGAGCTGCATCATGCATGGCATCGTGCGAAGCTTCGAGAGGAATTGCGTTCACATGCGTGAGCGATCGACAGGGTTCTCGGCTGCCATCGGGAGCGTTCGAGAAGTATTGCCCGAATATTCAGGAGAGCTTCTGGATTGGTCGATTGCAAAATATATGCGCTTGAAGACACTGGAAAGACCACAGCCACGGAGCATGGTTATAAATATGTCATAAACTATTTGCAAGTATTATCAATAAATTACTTTGGACAGTGTAAACGATGTTTTTGTTACAATACTAACATACAAATAGGTAAACTTAAATAAAGGCTTGTAATTAAAAGAATTTGAACATCAAGCTCACATTTCTTCTATTCCGCGTAGCATCCTAAAAGTTAAATAGGTAGGTGGTATCTTACAGGTTTTCAGATTACATGGTGCAGAGAGCAATCACGAAAAGTGTAATTTATAACTATATCGAATTAAAAATATATCTTGTAGGCTGCAAAAGGATGATAAATATCTCCACTCTGAATAAGTGTGCAAACAAATGTAAATTTAAATAAAAAGTGCTTTCAGTGCAAATGATGGTCAACGGCAAGGCCGCATGAGCTATTTTGTGGACGTCAAGTTTTGGGTTACATCTCCTTTCCCTATCAAATTTATTCGCCTTGTCAAACTGTCTTCGCTTGGTATAACTACTCTTCGGTTTGGCCTTGAGGTAGCAAAGCAAAACATATGCGTACTTGGGATCCAATACCATAATTTATATACGGCTGGGTTACAGTTACAAAGACGGAAAGGAAACAAATCCTATTCAGCCAATGTTATTTTATTTTGGAGCACTCTATAGATCTGTTATTTATAATTTAATTACGAAATGCGAACATACGCTAGTAATGAGACACTTTTACACCGTTTCATATTTGCGAGTGCGTATGCGCTAAATAAGAATTATATCTTAATTAGTCTAATTGGCCGATAGAGATTTTTATAATTGTCCAGAATCGCATTCCTGGGGTGAAACTGACGAATCCCAACGCTACTGACACTTGCGGAGTAATAGGCACAATGCCGGACTGTCCAATCATGCAATTTGTTGTATTTTTTGCATGTCAATCGATTGACATTTCTGGGCGAAACAGTGGAGTAACAACACGCATGATCGTTACGATAACGACATTTAATAATAAGTACCTATACAAGCTACAGACTGCTGCCACAGTGTATGAAGTGTCCAACGTGGCAGCCCCATACAGGGTGTCAACGGAGTATCTAGTCAGACTTTACGGGGTGTTCCTGTAGATGCGGCAATGCTCCGTTTGCAAAATACAGAGAGTCAAACTTTTTTGAAAACTAGTTTTTTTTAATCTTTATACCTCTTAGGCAGTTCAGGTCTTTTTATTATTTTATTTAACTGAATCGGCTAAAGGGTCATTACGATTTTAATCAAAAAAGGACATCTCAGAACCATTTTCTTGAAAACAAATCATCAATGGTTAAATGAACCTTTTTCTTGATGTAGCATCCTGTTGTTTTCATGTTGATAATCCCTTGTATTTGTCTGGCCTATTCAAACCACATAAGTCTGAAAGCCCTCTTTGTTTCACGATGTTTTGGACCCAACGGTGACCTTCTTCAAGTATAGTCGAGAGTTTTTTAGTAATATATATGATTTATTTATCTGCCAAGGGACACATTATGTGGTTCGGTTCGGCTAGACGAACCTGTGGCATAACTTTCTTCTTAATATTGTTAGAATTGAAGTTTAGTCAGGAACTTTATGATCATCTTGTATACAGTGTTTTTCTTTAATGTCCCCTCCCATTTGATTTTTTGAACGGATCAATTAAAAAAATTAAAACTTGAGGTAATGACATTGATGCGTCGATACCATATTTCAGAGTCAAATTGACAGATGAAAATGTCAAGATGACCGCTGAGCGCCATCTTTCAAAAAGAAATTATACGAAAACGGGGGTCTTATGGCACATCATTCTGAAGCTCCTGACGAGTAATTTATAACCCTAGAATATAAAGTCAATACCTTTACCTACTACAAAATGGTGGCACAATTCGAACAAATACGTTGAGCTCAGTTTAGAAGATGCTGGAAATTGTTGCCTTGAACTTCTCGATACAATAATGTTCACGTCGAACATTTTCAAACATAGTAACATCGATATTTCTACAAATATTTGTTATTCCCAGCCGTACATCCAGTATTGAAGAGGTTCAGTTTCGTACAGCTTTTGCTTCAAACAGCTTCATAAACAAAGTCTAAAGGTGTCAAATCTAGCGAGCGAGCTGGCTATTCCACAGGACCTCGACTGCCAATCCAACGACCGGGGAACTTGTTATCTAAATAATTCCTAACTTGTCTGTAGTAGTGTGGTGGAGCACCGTGTTGCTGGCATACAATATCAGTATCCAATTCATTAGGATTCGCTTCGTCGATTTCGGTGATAAGAGGGTCAATAGCATTTTCCAGCATATCCAAATACAGTTTCCCGGTTAAAGTTTGTTCGATGAACAGAGGCTCCACAATATGATTTCCCAATATCCTAGCCTAAACGTTAATTTTTTGTGGATATTGAGTATGACTTTCCCGAAAGACGTGAGGATTGGTGTCACTCCAATAGCGAAAATTTTGTCTATGCTCATGACCGATGAGAAGAAATGTAGACTCATCACTAAAACAAATATTTTGGATATAGGTAGGATGCCGTGCAATGGTTTCCGTCATAATCTCGCAGAATTCTGTTCTTCGGTCAGGATCATCATCTTCAGTTGTACCAGTACCATTTGAATTTTGTATGGGTGATACTTATTCTTTTTCAAAAGTCTCCATACAATAGAAGGACAAACTATGATCTCACCAATTATTTCAACTTGCTTTTCTTCCGGGATGGTCGGATGACCTCGAGGCTTTTTGTTGTTTACACTACCAGTATCTGTAAATTTTGATAAAAGTTCCCTAAAATATTTTCTACAGATCGGACGATTCGGGAAACGTTCGTTAAAAATCCGTTCGGTCTATTGAAAGATACGCGTCGCACCATAAATTAAAATCGTTTCGATTTTTTCTTCAAGTGGACGGGAATTGACCATTCTAAAAATAGTTCAAACAGTATCTAGCACTAAAACCGAAAACTGAATAAGGAAATTTTAACTGTACAATTATGTTTGTTTTCGTATTGATATTCTTGCTACTGTCAACAAAAAATAACAAAACAAGTTTTTATCGCTGTTGTTGTGGATACGGCAGGGAATTACAACTATTTGTAGAGATATGCATGTCACTGGGTTTGTGTTCAACTGATTATTAAATGTACCACCATTTTGTAGCGGGTAAATGTATTGACTTTATATTCTGGGGTTATAAAATACTCGTCAGGAGCTTTAAAATGATGCACCACAAGACCACCGTTTTCATATATTTTTTTCCAAGATGGCGCCCAGTGGTCATCTTGATACTTTCATCGGTCAATTTTAATCTAAAATATGGTAACCACGCATCAATTGCGTTACCTCAAGTTTTAATTTTTTGAATTGATCCGTTCAAAAATCAAACGGGAGAGGGACATTAAAGAAAAGCACTGTATAGATAACCGAGGAACTTAAGGATTCAAAATAAAATAGTTGAGTACAAGTTTCTACAAGCCTTCTGAGTGCTCCTTTCTATACAAATGTCATAGGACAAGAAATACCTCGATCCAGGAAGTTATAGATTAGAAAACTGGTTTGGAAGAAGAGTACATAACATCCTCTATGGCATAGCACCGCAGATAACACTGATTAACAGCCAAAAAATATCCTAAATAAAATCAACAAAATATTACTATCTTTAATGTGCTAAAACCGGAATGAAACTTATTTTTTCAATATTAGTTCAAGTTTTAGAGATACGGTAATTATATGTGTTCCTGCTGTGACAGTGTTAATATACTGTAATTCACAAGAATGCACGTGCTACATTTTTATATTCGGCAAGGAAAGATGATGTAATCGGCATGATTGTGTTACGTTATACATACGTGTACATTATATTGTTTTATATTCGCCATTTTTTCCTCAGTTGGCTGACAGCGTTCATGCAAGATGTCTCGAAAGTGTGTAAACAATCCAGATCAGTTTTGTCACGTGTGTGGTGATGTGACTTTTGCGTCTCAGAGACGGTCTATTACTCCACTAATAACAAAGGCATATCAGCTTTATTTCGGTTGTAAACTAGGTGATCAGGACAAACAGTGGGCACCCCACATCTGCTGTAATACATGTGCTTCAAGTTTTAGGAGCTGGTTAAATGGCAAAAAATGGTCTATGCGCTTTGCTGTCCCAATGGTTTGGAGAGAGCCTACAAATCATATTAATGATTGTTACTTTTGCATGGTACCTTATGTTAGACAAGCCACAGGTATGTCCAAGAAAAAAAAATCGGTTATTAACTACCCAAACATACCATCTGCGATGAGACCTGTGCCTCACAGTGACGAAAATCCTATTCCAAAACCCCCAGAATCCTACACTTGCGATTCAGAAAACGAATCAGATCATGGCGATCGGGTGATTCGTCAGGAAGAAGATATGCCATCAACGTCATGAGATCCTGATTTTATACCGAGCACGTCATGCCACCAACCGCACAGAATAACACAGTCAGAATTAAATGATCTTGTAAGAGATTTAGAACTTCCAAAATGTAAGGCAGAGTTACTTGGATCAAGACTGCAGCAGTGGAACTTGTTAGAAGACGATGTTTCGGTATGTGTTTTTCGTAAACGCCACAAAGACTTAGAACCATTTTTCAATATGGAGAATAACTTGGTTTTCTGCAGTAACATTAACGGCTTACTGGCGGCTTTAAATATAAACTATAACCCAGAAGAATGGAGATTGTTTATAGACAGTTCAACATTGAGTGTAAAGGCAGTATTATTGCATATTGGAAATATTTTACCATCTCTTCCTGTAGGGTATGCAGTTCACATGAAAGAATCATATGACAATATGAAGTACCTATTGACATGCATAAAATACGATGAGCAATAATGGCATATTTGTGGCGATTTGAAAGTTGTTGCATTTTTACTTGGGCTGCAGCTAGGCTACACAAAGTTTTGCTGTTTTTTTGTGTGAATGGGACAGTCGGGCAAAGGCACTTCATTACACCAGACAAAACTGGCCTGTTCGTCAATTCCTAGAGCCAGGTCAAAAAAATGTACAGCATATGCCATTAGTAGATTCGAAAAAAATTTTATTACCACCACTGCATATCAAGTTGGGCCTAATGAAAAACTTTGTCAAGGCATTAGATAGAGATGAGTCAGCTTTTCAATACCTGCGTCAGAAATTTCCAAGACTAAGTGAGGCAAAGGTTAAAGGTTTTTGTTGGGCCACAGATTCGAAATATTTTGAAAGAAACACAGTTTGAAAACACTTTAACAGGTATTGAAAAAACTGCATGGAATGATTTCCGTCTGGTGGTCACTAATTTCTTGGGAAATAGAAAAGCTGACAACTATAAAACCCTTGTCAAAAATATGCTGTCATCGTATCAAAAGATGGGCTGTAATATGTCTCTTAAGATACATTTCCTACACTCACACCTGGACTTTTTTCCTGACAATTGCGGAGCCGTAAGTGATGAGCACGGCGAACGTTTTTATCAGGATATTTCAACAATGGAAAAAAGGTACCAGGGAAAGTGGAATCCTTCCATGCTTGCAGACTACTGTTGGACTCATGGTAGAGATGCTCCTGAAACGATCCATAAAAGAACAGCAAAAAGACAGCGCATATAGTGATTCTTATAAGTATATGAATCTTGTTACTTTTTTTAATATAACCTTAAAAATAAGTTTTTTTTCTAAACCGCAACTAATTTTTTTATTTCAATGTCATTTTTGGATTCAGCGCCCCAAAATTAACAAAGAAGTGCACTTTTCCCACAAGATACAATTAAAAAACTAAAATTTGTTGTCCAGTGTAATTTATGTTTTATTTTGCAGGTCACTGTATACGAGTTCAATGTGCTGTCATCATGTATTTAGCTAGAGGTAAGGTTAGCTGATTGCCTGCCGAAGTCTAGCTTCTCCTAAGATGACAAGCACCTTGTTAGCAAGCACATCACCATTCTTCAGAAATAACGAAGCGACTGCAATAATTTCAAGCCAAAAAACAATAAACGCCACAAGCAATAATTTATTTTTGCAGCAGACGGTCTATGCCAGCAAAGCCAGCGGAGTATCAACAAAATTTATATAGGGGTACTTTGCCGAGTTGCTAATCAAAAGAATGGACTAATTGTATGTGTGGCAAGATCGTCAAGTCTTAAGATGGCTTTTCACAAAATTTTATATAAAAACTAGTCGTTCAACGACAGCCTGCACCGGTTTTGGTATTCAGATACAGGTATGGTGTGGGGTTTCACAAAGGTAGTTTTGTCGTGAGGATTTTCTGTTACAGTGCATTGAGATTCTATACAGAATCCAAGGATATTGTGTATTCCACTGGGAGGAGATTCCAGGCAATCTATGGGCATTTTATCTCCAAGCAGATCATAGGTTTCAATGGAATTCCAGCAGATGCAATACCATCTCTATAGCGGCTCTCGGTAGACTGCCACCGGTATAGTCCTGGTTGATAATTCTACTAATTTTTCAGTTCATTTCATCATTTTACACGGATCTCAGGAAATCCAAAATCTTGAGCAGATTTAAGGATTTCCAATGAGATTCAAATATTTTCGAGAAATATAGAAAATGAACGATATCCTTTTTTCCAAAACGTGTCAATGGTCAATGTTGATGCAAATCAGTGAAGTGATGACTGAGTCATCAACAGAAATGTACTTGTCGATCTTTTTGTACAATGAACCCAAGCTTTTTTCTTTTTCTTCTTTTCTGAGGTAGTGTAGGAGATTTAAACGACCAAAAAGTTTGAAAGATCTCAAGCTTCACTTTTCAAGGTGCAAATAACAACAATTGGTGTTAGAATAATTTGGATGTATCGAAGTTTCCTTAGAAACTTTTTTAGTATACAATTGGATAGATCGTTCATTTGATACGGCACTGCTCCAAGGGGTGTTAGTTATGGAGGCAATCCTGGCGACAGTACACAATGGGAGGAGGTACGTCGCTTACACACGGTCCGCAGGGATAATTGCAACTTATGAGACGTTTTATGCCATGCAACCTACGCGCCATCTACGTGCGTTTTATATAGACATACATACGGACATACAAACACGTTGATGCGCCTTCGACGGTGACTACTAGACCAAACCAAAGTGTGTACACTCGGGAGTAGTGGGACCACTAGCGGAAAAACCATTCGTATTCAGCCGTCAGTGGATCCGACAATCTTTCCAGAAACCGGCTACGGTGGTTCGGAGCCTCATAACAATGCCAGAAGGCTGAACAGTTTCCAGTTGAATATCTGAATAATAACTTCCTTAAGGCTATTTGGAACCTATCTGTGGGACAGTTATGGTTTGGTATCAAACCGATCAAAACCGGGTCGGAACATGGTCAAAGGTGGCCTAGTTATAAGGTTTGAAGTACTGCTACTATAAGACAGGCCAGGTATACCAATTTGTTATTATTGATATTTAATCATGACCATATGGAAACTGACCAATTACATCCGATTCTCTGATTACAAAACAAATTTTTAGGACTATCATTGCTTAATACGTTGTTACTCTTTACCAAAATCTGTAATCTATGCAGATGCATTGATTTTCATCGTTACTTGGATAATATGTGAGCATGAAATAATTTTAAGTGAAAAGTGTAAACAGGTAAAATTTTCTGGTCATTAGTACTCGTCAGGCAGCCATCTCAAAAATAAAGATGGCGGATTCAATATGGAGACATATTTTGATTGCTCTTAAATTTGAGTTTTGTATGGTTGACGCTGTCGCACTTCTTAACTGGCCGCCTGATAAACATGTTACAATTAAGAATAGAGCAGAATCTAATGGACGTTTTCTTCTAAACTACTTTTGACCATGTTATTTGGTTCTATAACCACTGTGTTCTGGAGCATAGACGAAAAAATAATCTGATTTTACCATGGAGTGATCATATTATCTGTGTATGTATACTGGTGATCCAGATGCTATCTTTTTCTTTTACTAGAATATGCAAATCTCCAGGATGAGGATATGACTTGGGTGCTGGGTGGGCTCCCACTCTAACACTTTTCTAAGCAAGGTCGACAGACAATTTATAGGCTAGTATGACTGCTATAACAAAACTTCAGTAGATTGACTTAAATGTAACGATATTGGCATTAAATGGATTTCCGATCAATGGACGCGTCACCATCAACGGCATCGACTACGTGGACTTACTTGCATTGTCAGTTGTACACTTAAGTCACATTTGGGTAAAAACCCATCTTGTCTCATAAATAAAACACCAATAGAGTAGGTATCCTTCTGCAATTAATTGTTTTGAAAATTCGCTGATAGCTAATGCTATGATTTCTAAAGGGCGCATTCAAGCAACTACAAAGTACCACACACATTCTTGCGTCAAGAAAGATAATTGAATTCCAGAATGGGAAAGAATCTGAAATTGGTAGCTGATAAAAACGATGTATGTTTTAATGATACAGAGAACAAAGGTAGTTCTGGACACAAGGTCCTATTTCAGTTATAGATGTAGGTTACGTATAAGGGATATATTATAATCCGCATTTAGAATGACCATCATAGACCGCAAATGACTCAGTGTCAAGAATATTCAGTGCCATTCTTCACCAAATAAATCTACCTGGGTGGCTTGAGACCTTCTTCAGTCTTCAGGAACATTCCTAATTTTTTTGCACGATGCCAGACTCTTACGCATTTGGCTTAGATAAGGAGCCCTTCAAATTCAAATAAGTGTGCCGTTATGAGTCTAACAAACTACAGCCTATATTAGTATTTCATAAAACGAACCATTTTTGAATTACCTTTGGAGGATAACTTTTTTCAATAAGGCACCAAGCCACAGTATTCCCAAAAATGAATTAAAATAAGTAATATATTCTGTCGTCGCCATTTCAATCAAAATTAATCATGATACGTGATTTCACGATGAGCATAAGTCTTATATCTTCAGACTTTTCGAAATAAGGTCAATTTGGCTTAGGTCCTTTTTTTGCCTCAAGCCTTTCAAATGATCACAGTGTCGGTGGTCTGACTGCTGATGATATAATTAGGCTAGGTGACAATCTTTGATTTGTGAAGGGATTTCTCTTCATAATTTGTTTGTGGGACACCTCTTAACCTGAATGAAGAGGTTACCGGGCGGTAGCCGGTTGCAAATTTGTTTGAATTTTTTTAACAAAACACTCAAACTTGTTTTTCTATGTCTTTTCGATAATAAAGCTTATTGGATCACTCTTACTCTATACCAAAGGCTTAAATACCAGGGCACTGCAGCTACTATGAGGCGATTAAAGAAACATTTTGAATCCGAATTTTGAACGCCTAAGGTTAGTAGAACTGGGCTAAGTAGAGGGTGCGTCATCTATTACTTTTTTTCTATTTGAAAAATCAACCCGATTTTTACGAGGTGAAATCGAATTTTTTTAATGATAAATGAAGGCTGGCTTACGCCACTTATGTATGAAAAATAACATCAGTCATGTGACCACCGCGGCTTCGTTTATATGCCAACATCCGAACATCAAAATTTTCAATGACTTTTCCCAGAATAATCGGGTCTATGGCCGCAATTTCAGTCCGAATATTGCACTTTAGGTCTTGAATTGTCCGGGGACCATTAGCATATATTTTTCCTTTCAAAAATCCCAAAAGAAAATAGTCAAGAGGTGTTGAGTCGCACGATCTCGGGGGCCATCTGAAATCTGAATTTTGTGAAATTATGCGGTCTTGAAATTTCGTGTGCAATAAGGCGATTGTTTGGCGAGATGTATGAGCCATTGCTCCGTATTGATGAAACCAAAGATCGTCGGAACCAATACGATCCAATTGTGGCCACCAAATGCCGCGATAACGTTCCCCGTTGACGTTAATGGCCTTTTCTACGGCATCTTCAAAGAACAATGGTCCAACGATGCCACCAGCCCATAATCCGCACCAAACAGTCACTTTCTCAGGATGGAGAGGTTGTTCGTGATATTGGTGTGGATTTTCGCCATCCAGAATCTGCAATTTTGCTTATTTATGTACCCGTTGAGGTGAAAATGAGACTCATCAGAAAAGAGCACTTTGACCGAAAATCCGTCTTCTCTTTCCAGCATCCAATTAAGAAAAGCACGCCGCTGTTGATGGTCTGCCGGCTTCAATTCTTGTGTTAGTTCATTTTTGTATGGATAGAGGTGTAAACACACACCCACTACGGCTAAGTTTTCACGTGTACGAGCTGGACGAGCATTTTGGTATGGTCTATGACCTTCAGCTGAACCAGTTTCCTCAAAACGATTAACAATCCAACGAATTCCAGGCTCTGTAGGGCGTCCATGTCGGCCAACACTAGTACGAAGTTTGCGAAAAGTATTTGTTCTATATCGACCGTTTTCGTAATAGGTTTGGATTACCGAAATGCGTTGCTGTGTTGTAAACAAATCCATGACTATGAACGGCATACCTTTGACAGTTCATTCATTCATACCACATGACTTTTGACTGACACGGTAACACATAAACTTATAGGTAAAAAAAAGTAATAGATGGCGCACCTAGTATCCTCAAGTATCTTGGATATTACATGTACAAACTTGCTAGATTTCAATGGTGCAAGAGATGAAAAGGGAAGATCTTGACTGGTGAAGGATACTACAACTAACAGATGAAAAAATAGAGTGGTCGAACTGCCGAAGATAAATTGAGGTGTACCTACCGTATCATATGTTAGTGATAATCAAGGACATTTGATTTTTTGATACAAATTACATGTTAAATGCCATGTGGTTATAGCCGCAAACGTAACTTCTAGTTTATCGTAAGTATACTTTATTAACTCGGCAGCTTGCAATTCACAGACTATTTTCTTATATACCGAACCAGCCGCATACGTAAGCTGAACTACAAGTGCACCGTGGGTGCTGTGAAGAGCCTACAAAAATCTTCTGAGCGCGACTTTTCAACTGCCTAAGTTTACTAGAATTTGGAAAAGCCTCCTCAGGTACGTTGTTCCACGATCTCGATACCCTGGGACAAAACAGCGGTCGTATCGGCCAGTTCCGCATGCACGAAGTTCGACGCGGGCACATCGCACAGCGCCATCATGGAGGAGGGCTCTGAGGAGCAAAGCCTGTTGGACTAGCGGTAGAAGAGAGCATAATCGCAGACGGCCCGTCGGTGAGAAAGGGTCCTATTTTGTCCGTTAGAGAAGGGTCATATATTGGTTGGACAGTCCTCCTCTAACCAACTCGAGCATGGGTAACGTAGTCAGGGCGGCAGCAGCCCAAATATGTGATTCGTATTCGAGGCTAGGTCTTATGAGGCACTTGTACAGAGTGAAGAGGTGATGAAAAAAAAGTACTCCTTAAGGTGGATCCACACATGCCGCCAGGTTTGCCGCCGGCTTTCAGGCTGCCTTGTCGCTGAATTTGCCTGCAGATGCGGTTCCAATTTTCCCAGTAGTGTTGCGACTATCGTAGAAGTTAGTCGTGTACGTAGGATTGGAAGATATTGGACTATAATATGGTTGCATGTATCGTAGTTGTGATGACTTACAAAAAAGAATCATTCGCATTATATTTAAAATACGGTCCAGATCTTCCTGTCGTGAGATATCTGTTAAACACAAAATACTTACAGTAGCATGTATATATCTTTATAATCTTTTAACATATATTTTTCAGCACAGAAATGATTATCTTAAGCATACTGACATCCATGACTACAGCACTCGTAATAAAAATAATATAGTTAGGCATGTGTCATATCATACGTTTCATTCAAAATCTCCCATAACAGCAGGAATATACTTTGTTAATTTATTACCTCCGGAGATCAAAAACGTAAACTCCGTAGGGCTTTTCAAAAGACGTTTGCGGAACAAGCTATCGGACTGCGGTTTTTATGACCTAGGTGAGTTTGTCACATTCCACAGTGCTTCTGATAGATCTTAACAAATAATTTATTGCCATGTGTGTATCATATGATTTTTTATGTTCTTATTGTTATTTGTATTTTACTTCCTTTTATCTATATTTTAATCTGTATACAACGACTTATCCAATGTCTACAATGTAGATCTAACTGGATCAATAAACGAATCTGAATCTGAATCTGATGTACGTTATTACTCATAAAAAGAACCGTAGAATGAAACGAAGCTATTGGGTCAGTCCAAGTCTACGAAATAGGCCTAATGTGTTCTCGATACTTGAAGATTTAAGAATGGACGACATAAACCGAGAAAATATTCGTTTAATTTAACACCTTTCCAAAGATCTTGAAGATCTTGAAGAATTTGGAATATTCCGGAATTTAACTACGGGACCCATAATAACAAAACCTGACACCAATTTAATAGCATCATGACTTTTGTTGCGATTCTTGAAATTCTCGTGCACTGAGTTCCACATAATTCATTTTCTTGACAATCCTCTATTAATAGGGTTCCACATAATTAATTTTCTTGATATTCTTCTATTAATAAAAGTACTACACTATCATCCCAGTTAAATTCTGTCATTTCGGTATTAATACGAAATAATGTTAATGCGAAATATTTTATTCGACACAATACTGCCACTCCTTATGGTACATCCACACATGCGGTGCGGCACGGCCGGCGACCAACCTGGCGGCTAAGCCGTCGACTTGGCCACCGGCACGCGAATCTTTACCTGCGGCTCGCACAGCTTTTGGTTACCGGCGTCAGTTTGCATGCGGTTTTATTAACATACTTTTACATACATGCAAATATATTTTACTCTAACATCTAAGAAATCCTACGTACACCACTAACTTCGACGATAGTCAGAAAGAACACTACTGCGAAAATTGCAACCGCATGTGCAGGCCGCCCGTAAAACCGGCGGAAAATTCAGCGGCAAGGCAGTCTGAAAGCCGGCGGTAAACCCGGCGACATGTGTGGATGCACCTTTATCGAAGCCGCTAGAAGACTGACGCAAGGCAACCAAAAGCCGCGCATACCGCAGGTACAAAAAATGTGTGGATGTACCATTAGACCTATTTTTTCCCTCTATATATACCGAAGCAGTCGCGCATTCAGAAGCCTGAATGCCGGAACACCGCGACTGCTATGAGGATCCCAAAGAAATTCTGTTAATCCGATTACTTAAGGTTAGTAGAACTGGAAAAAGCGTCTTCTTGTAGATTGTTCCACAATCTCGGCACGCTCGGGACAAAGGAGCGGTCGTATCGGGCAGTTTTGGATGTAGGAAGTTCGACACTGTCAGGAAGACTACCAAAGTCATGCGGGTCTGTTTGGCAGGACATAGCGCGGCGGCAAGGTCGAAGACAGCTCTGAAGAGCAAAGCCCGTTGGTGTAGTAGTAGAAGAGAGCTATATCTGTCTGTTAGAGAAGAGTCGTCGATCAGTCGGACAGATCTCCTCTGGACAGTATCAAGCATAAACAATGTAGTCTGGGCGACAGCACTCCAAACGTGTGAACAATACTCGAGGCTAGGCCTCACCTAGGCTGTGTATAGAGTGAGAAGGTCATGTGGAGAGAACTGGACCAGAAGCTTTGTTGGTGTCGAGCGACGAGAGCACCCGTCTTTAGGTCTTATACCTGAATGTTACTTCCCGCGTAGTGTAGGGAACCCTCTGAATCGACGACACTTGGACGTTGGGGGGACGTCCATGGAGGAGTTGGCAGCAAAAATCTTGGCAAGAACCAGCCGCTGGACCTTGGCTTAGACACTTTCACTGTATAAGGGGTGTATTCCCCTATCCCGGCGTGGAAAATTCCGGTTATCGAAAAAGAGACAGCCGAGGCGTCCACATCTCTCCAAGGAAAGATAGAGAAGAAGTCTCTGAGCCCTTCCCAGTCGGTATATCCGTAATGCCAAATTTTGTGGCATTGCAGGAGTTACCCAGGGCAGCAGTGCTGTATGGAACAGGGTGCTTGATCAGAAAGGAATTCAGCAGGCCACTGGCATGTGTCGAGACGCGGGGGAAAAAGTAGGGCTCGTCACCAGCTGGGTCAGCCCTCGAGTAAGAGCGCACACTTCAACTGCACGACCTGCTGCATCGGTCTTGTTTGAGCCCAACCAAAGCTTATTAAGGGGCATTGAAATCACCTAGGAGAACTACCTCTGAAGCGAGGTGATTGATGTTCAGGAAGTCTATCTTGACGGCGAGGTATCCAAGTAAGTCATCGCAGTTATGGTCCGAGGGAGAGCGATAAAGGCATCAGATAAATTTGGGGGATGTTTTGGTGTTGAGGCGAACACCCTCGTTGACACTGTGGGATGAAGAGGAAGTTAGCCACCCATCTGCACAGCTTTTCTGGGAGGTCATAGTGCGGAGGTTTGCATAAGAGCATGCCACAACTGATCAAAGGCTCTCGTGATATCGAGAGCAACGACATGAGCCTTATCATAAGTCTGGATAAGCTTACTCCACAGTTACGTAATATAAGCTAGGAGGTCCCCCGTAGATCGCTGGTACCGGACACCATACTGCTTGTCGCTAACCAGTCGAGGTAGACCAGAATCTCTCGATTCGTAATCTGGAAGAGACGCAAACGAAATGGAGCAAACTCCTGTCCGCATCTCTTTAGTATAACAGAAGGAATCAAAACTGGATTCGAAGCTCTGTTGATGTCGAGAGACAAGAGCAGTATTACATCTGAAGGCTACTTCCGACGTAGTGTAGGGAAACTTTTGAATCGATAGCACTGGAGCGTTAGGGAGGACGTCCATGAAAGAAAGTGGACGTTTCTCCACATTCGAGCGTTTTCGCGTTATAAGCCAAAAAGTCAAATTTTTGTATTTGGCTCATTGGACATACTGACATATTTTGAACTGTTCTGTGCGATACGTTTGTGTTTGACTTATAGAATAGTATCTTGATTGGCATTTTGTCACGAGCCAAAATCACGTAACCTTATTTTTCTATTTATCGCTTATCAGTAATTTGAATTTCTCCTCATTGATCATAGAGAACCCATTCCTGGGCCAAACCCCTTTTCAATGATTTTCTTTTTGAAAATTTAATAGTTTATTGATTGTGTAATTTCACTCATATTATATCTTTCTTTCTCAGCGATTCAGTGTGGTGTTGACGATCAGCAAAAAACTCTGTAGTTTTTCTCCGTTATCTGGTTTCCTATAAAACATATTATCTTCAAGGCCACTCAAGATTCCTTCTTCGAGAACGTTACGTATTTTGCGCGATTCGCTTTTCAGCTTCCGTTGACGTCGTGGTGCAGGGGTCTTTTTGTCGTTTTCCAGACTCTGCGATATTAGGCCCCAAGCACCCATTCATGGATTAGCACCCTTTTATTTTTGTTGCGTAACTTAAGTTTAGTTATTTTGGGTGCTATGTCTTCCATTTTTTATGGGATTTTGCCCCTCAGCGAAACAGAAGAAAATCCTTGTCTTTTCTCCCCCAGTCAGTTGCATCGTTGCAGTTTTGCAAATCGGAAGCCACCCCCTTGAAAAAACCCTGATGAGAACAGGGTCTTTTTTCTTGTTACCATCATAATTTTTGGGAGCGAGGCAAGCAGCCCCTGCCCAGTGACGTGGCCACTACTGGCTTCCTTTTTTTGTTCTTTTTGACCAGGTATACATCTCGGCTGCGCCTAGCCGTAACTAGGGGAAGACCTCCACCCAGATAAGTGTAGTTTACGCGTAAAACATATATGTAAAGCGTATACCATGGTAAATGACAACTAATTTTATTTAGCGACAGTTTTTTTTAAAATATCCTTTCGCGCACTCCAATGGTGAGCACATGTGCGTTTTGTTCTTTTTACTTAATATATTGTGATCCATTTAATATTTTGTTCAGTTGGCTCTCTCTGTGTGTACTGTTACTTAAATTTCGTCATCTCTGTTAGATTCTCCTTTTGTGTGGTGGTCAAGCAAAACAAGTTCCCACTAACATCTCGGGGAGTTGTGGCTTAATCCGTCCTAAGTCAATGGCGCTCTTAACCGGCCCCTACTCTCCGCTTTATTGAGCTAGGGCCTAAATTTGCACGCCACTAGACAACTGTTTTGCTTGGACCAACCGTTAGATAGCATTTATCATTGTGTTTTATTAATTAACCAAAAAAAGGCGTGGCAGTTTTTTTGGTTAATGAAAGCCCTATAGGTGATAACTGCCTTCATGAATACGTTAAGAGTTTATCACCTGCTTTCATTAAATGCCGACAAAATGTCACATTTCTAGCTCGAGCTGTTTACTGTCTAGGCAATAAGCTGGAAACGTGATAGCAAACCACACATTTGCTACCCTTGAACCCCGTCATCAACGAGTCCAGTTTATGGCAATGCCAAGAATAAATAAATGTGTCTATGCAAATAACGCTGGTTCATTTCCTCAACTAGCGCAAAGGAATAATGTTTATTGGGCTTCATTATAATGCCATAAAGATCAACGTTTACATGTATATAGTGAAATGTACATTTTCACCCACACGTCGAACGGGTGATTTAACCTAATTGTAAATATATAGAAGCTTATCGGTACGTGCGTTCTGAATAAATTATCTAGCACTGAAGTTATAGCTCTAATATGTCTGACCGACCACTCAGTGGTGCAGATCAATATGTTTCGAGTCTCCAGAATCACACGACATCACATGTCACAATTTACAATCATCAGAAAAACTCGAGAAATAGCAATTATATACACTCTTCTTCCTAAGTAAGTGCAGGTAATAAACCGTATGCAGAAATTGGATGTGTGCATTCATATAGCCTCTATGTCTTGTAGAGAAAAAAATGACTGAGAGTGCAGCCACAACTTAATCGAATATCTGACCAGTAAGTTTTTTCTGTGTGCATATCAAGCTTCATAAAATATTTACTTTCTATTTCAGGGTCTGCATGAAATACAAAATCATTAACCATATCAATAAAAAATTACTCACAACGTCGAAGTCCTCTTTCGGCACAAGCAATTCCTAAGGACATTGGACGTTGTAATCTTATAGATGTTGTAATGAATGCAATATCCTGAAGGAAAAATAAAACATTTTATAAAGCTTGATATGAACACAAAACAAACTTTCTTCCTGGCCTGATATTTCAGAACTTTGGCTGCACCTAAAATGACAATTTCTTAGAATTCGGTCAATTCAAAACACTAAACATAAATACAACGATACGGCGACTTTAAGCGCCTTCTCTAGGTATATTTAATTTTTAATCGGTAAAAGATCGTTGTGCTTGTAATTTCTGGTTTAAATTCACCGAATCTTAAAAAATTATAACTTGACTTGATAATTTGTATTTTTGTAAGTACATATATATATATATCATATATGTCGATACCTTAGAAGGTTTCGAAGTACCACCTTGTACCATTTGTTTTACTACAAGGGAAGTACGTAAGCCATACGATATGGACAACAATGTCAGGGTAATATTAAAGCCACTTACTTGGTGACGGAACAGCGACGAGCTATCCTACATTGGCAAGCGATAAGGACAATATGACCGGATTG
This sequence comes from Acanthoscelides obtectus, assembly GCA_963669975.1. Classification (NCBI taxonomy): domain Eukaryota; kingdom Metazoa; phylum Arthropoda; class Insecta; order Coleoptera; family Chrysomelidae; genus Acanthoscelides; species Acanthoscelides obtectus. Next base: position 71,456,446 of record CAVLJG010000008.1, read on the forward strand.
TCGGGGCCAACACCTATTTTTAGGAAAAGTATTTGTGTACCTTCCATACTCGACCGACTCTTTACATGCACTCAACTACCTAAGGATTGCGTTAATTATCCGCAGAGTTACCAGTTCATCATACAGATTCATTTAAGATTCATTACATACTAGTCCGCAGAGCGAAGGAACTGAGGCACACAGCCCCTGGAGCACACATTCTATCTAGGGCACACAGCGCTTCTAAAGCACACAGCACTTCCCTTAAAGGATTCAACCACGGAAGAGCCTAATAATTTAAGCACACAGCGGCCTATGTTGGCACCAAGATGTGTGGACAGATATGCTCAGTTTAACTATTGTTACGAAGAGAGCAGTCCAGAATCCAGGATATCACGTTGCCGAGTCAATACCCAAAGGCTTCGCCGTTACCTCTGATTCAGAGATACCGAACAACATGACAACTTCAAAGTAACAACCCGGTATACACATCCTGTCACAAAACACTTTCAGACTCCAGCGATTACCAAGAGGGGAGGGTACGACCTGAAGCCGCCGTGTCAACACCCAAAATGCTTCGACATTTCCCCTGATAGAGGAAACCGAGCAGCAAAGAACCACCTGATCCAGCAATCGGTCTCCGAAAGTCCCATAACATCCCTCAGAAACTGAAGACGTCAATATGAGCCATTTAATAACTCTATCATTATCGGTAATTATAAAGCCCGTAAACTATTAATTGAATTATGGGTATATCAGTCACCAAAGCATATTTTCAAATGTGGCTTACGACATTAATGATCATGAATATAAAGGTATTATGATTTCAAGTCCATGCAGTACAGGAAATTCTCAGTGATTGTTCATCTTTCAGGTAACCAAAACACTACAACCAATAGCACAGTAACACTGTAATTAGGTTCACAATGCGTATTACTTGATCTTAAGAGTGACCGTTTACACCCTTTTGCGTGTATATGACCCCACTGAAAGCTTATCATGGGAACAAGTGCCCAAACGAGGAATGGAATGTATAACATGAATAGGCTCAACGGCGGTCGTGCTGAGTAACATTAACCAAACTTGTGAACCTTCTAGAAAGGTTTTGTGTGCTACAGAGTTGAACTCGCGTGCAAAATGTGTTTTAGATATTTCGTATGCCTACATGAGCAGGTATATTCAAATTCAAGTAATTCTGGGGACGCTGAAATATAATGGATTCATGAAGCGATCAGTAGACGATATAAGCTTGAAACGAATGCTAACCGCATCTGATTCACAAAGACCACCCTGTAGTGGGTCACGAATCAGCCCGGCAAAAAACTATACGAGAGCAACAACTGGAATAGTTTCATTGAAAAAATCAGATAGTGCAGAACATGATCAATCATGGTCTTTAGCTGGTGGCAAAATTTCGAATAGCTTCTGAGATATATCAATGGCTGTGTTATGCAATCCAGCATAGGCGAGGTCTAACATATGATAGGATTTATTACACATGATACATGCTGAATGCACGGTTACTTAGAATTGGAGATATCTATCTGACGCAGCAGCGGTTGTAGTTGAAGGCACTAATGGTCGGAGAATTGGTATATCATCAAAAATGTATCAGCAACGGTTGATAGTCCAGTGAAATTAGGAGGTTTTATGATAACTAGTTGTTGTAACAAGGGATTCCTCTTTCCATACGGTCTAAGCAGGTCTTGCTCAGCAACTTGGTTTTGACTGCAACATTGCTTATGTCATTGGTCCTTCTTCCCCATTCACAGCTTTAGACCTGACAGCACTTTTCATGCAGGCATTAAGTATGGTGGGACAATCCCTGTGAATGAGCGGGAGGAAACAATGCTGGCAGGAAAACTTCCTTAATAACAATGATCTTGAGGGATGTCGCTGATTAGGGGCGCAACAACTTGCATCTTAGGCATGATCTTACTATTAGGCCGCGGGAATTAAAACTTACGCCTATGGCACAAATTCGACCAATAAGTAGGCGTTTTGTATATCATGGATCTGATGAAGATGTCATAGAGACGGTAGCAAATTACGGTTAGAGGTCGCGTAGTCATTTTATCGTCCGGTAGAGTAGTATCATTGGCTTCCTGTTGAGCCAGGAAAATTAGCTCTAAACACGGATTGATCATCAAAGTAATTGGAAAGAAACAGGTTTTTTCACACGGTAGTCAAGTAAAGTGAATGTTTACATGACGTTTGTTGAAGAATGAGCGTTCTGAAATTTTATGTCTTTAAAGAACTTATTACGCACAATTTTGCACACTTGGAGCAAAAAGCGATAATCTAGTTTGAATGACCTGATACAAACATATAAAGGGAAAAGTAGGCTTTTGTAGCTAACCTCGAAGGTATGTTTTTTTTTCTAAATTATCTCTCTCGGGTAAGTTAGTGAAACTGTGATTTTCAGTAAAAAGTCTCGATAATTTCTGTGATATGAATCTAGTGTATTACGCTTGATCCATTATTTGAGCTCGCCTCAGATCGTTCTTTTTGATTGGCCGAATTTGATACTATATCGCAAATTCTTATTTTTGATTGTTCGAATTTGCGCCTGAGCAATTTTTGTTTCCAAGAAAGAGGTGCTTGTAGCTAAATCGAGTGACATTTCAAGTATTTCAAAAATCGTATAATCTATTTTTCTCCAGTTTAAAAGGAATCTTACAAGGGATCGACCATATGCATTATATGCATAACTCGCCTCCTCATTCTACGAATATCTGCTATAATCGCAAATTTTCAGCTCGCATTGAGAAAACAGTACACTAACTTAATCCAAAGTGCACCCAAAATGTATCTAGTGTACATCACCCATGCTTTGAGCAACTCCCTGTCAAATGGTGACATCTGTCAATTTTTTACCGATTGCGATGATCTTACTTCCGATTTTGATAGTTTCTGCACATGACTGTCTCAAAAGTAGCCCAAGGAAAAACATTCCTGGCCTATAACAAGCAAGAGTAATAACAGATTATGCAACTGAAAGGATTACAAATGATCGCGGCGTTGTCAAGAGATCTGCCGAGTCTGGTTTTCGTAAATAATCATCGCCCTGTCTTCGTGAATGTCATGAACAGCAGCAAATCAGTTACTTTGACCTAAAAACTGCTGGAAACCGCAGCCATTCGGTGGCATTATTTCGTTAGCCATGCCACAATTGTTTCACGAATTCCTCCTCAACGTTTCTATTTCTCGGTACATTTTTAGCATTGTTTTTTATCCGTTTCTACGGCTGTGCTATTACTACGAGATGACGTTGTTTGGTAACGATAATAACCTAGATTCTTTTTTGGTTGAAAGTAGGTGGGTTCATTAACTGTCAATTGGAACATTTTTCTGTGCCTTCGTTCACACAATCGATATGCGAAAGATTTTCAGTGCTTTATCCGTCTGACCGCCAGCCGGAAATAGGTACTGAATTGCACTTGTCTGACCATACAGGGCGTTTGAAAAAGAACCCATTCCCAACTTACTTTTTTTACGGTTATCATATTGAAATTTAGGATGACAAAATGATGGATCAGCATTATAGCTTAGCATAATTGTGATAGTTGAAAACATCAAGATGGCGGCTAGGTAGCGTCCAGCCACCACGTTGATGTTTCCAGCTGCTACTTTTAGGCTAAAATATAGCGTTTATAAGTTGAGAGGGATAAGCACTGTATGTTTTTTATTGATAGAAACTAGAAGTCAGACATCTCTTCAACTGAATACCTGATATCTATATCTTTAGAGTCTTGATTACGATTGTATTCTAACGGAATCGGTATATGTCAGAAATAAAGGGATGTCATCTATTTCATATTTTATTCACTATTGATACATTTTTCGGATGGAATTTCCAATTTTTTATTCTAGATCGGCTTAAAGAAGATAGTTTAACTGCCAGCACTTTTCGTTTATATAAGGGTCATACTCCTTTTCGTCTATATTTCCACATATCTAGCAATATTAGAGTTTCCCTCGTACATATCCTTACTTTGCATTAGCTTATAGTCCGCGTACATTAGCATATCAACCGTACAGATACAGCTAGAGAACGTTTATCAGATAACACGACATTCTAACGCATATTTCCCGATCGCTGAATGATACCGCAGTTCATACTTCCACGGTTGCCGATACTCCTGATTCGATAAAATCATATCCTGGCTAATGCAAGCTGTTGCTATTTATATTATCTGCCCAGCGAAACAATGCAAGAGAAGAAACCGGGTGATGTATCGGTGTCGTATGACAAACTATTGCTGCTATCATATATTTCTTCTAAGTTCAGAATTTGGCACGGCAATTTAGGTAACTATCGCGTCGCGAGTTCGCGATTTTAAAAAACGTCTTACAGGCGATTTGATACACTTCATTCACTTAAAGTAAAAGTATCGTTTCAGGTAACAACGGTTTTGATACCAAACCTAAGACTACGTGAGCTTACAAGGAATTGACTAATAGATGTAACCTAAAGTAATAGCTGATGTAAACTGATGCCTAAAGGGCAAGAATTTATGATATGGGGTTGTTTATAAAGATAAGATATAAGTACACAAATTATTTAGATATACGAGGGGCTCTCGCTATATAAATTGGCTTTCTGTACACTGTGCTTTCACGAGACAACTTTAAAACATGTTTGAGACTGTCAGCGTCTCCATTATTTCAGAATACTTAGCTCATAGCTATTGACGAAAATGAGAAATTATATAATTGCTGTAGATGTCGCAAAAATGATGTTTTTCGTGTGTTCAGTGAAATTTTCTAAATTACAGCAAAACTACGTCTCACACACAATGTCTGACAATATCGCTATTTCTCGCCCACATTCATTCGACTTGTATCCTCTCCCTGGAGATAATATTTGGTATGACATGCGTTGCTGGATTCCTCAAGAAATCGGCACTAGTATTATGTATATAATATAAATGAATAATGGCTATGATATGATTCTTGACGTTTATTGTCAGCGGCAGAGATGTCCGACTTTACTCGTTCTAGGTAGCGCATGTGTGGTAAGGCTGTCGAACGTGGATAAATAAAAACATGTATCATTAAAACTTGCTCGTGATGAAATTCGGTGCCTATTTTCATGGCACTACCTTTCCATTGTTTTTCGATTGTAGTATGGTAAGATCATACTGCATAATGTATTGTTATTAGAAACTTGTTAGGTATTGCAAGTAATATAATTCACCGGAAATGCTGCGCTAGGCAGAGGAATGACCGAAGTACCTTGCAGTACCTATCAATATATGTACATTTCTAGACAGAATAAAGCTAGTCATCCTGAAATCAAGTTGTGTTACAAAGGGCGCAAACGCCCGAAAACGATAAATCCATTACACAATTCTTGAATAATGAATTGATGCATATTACGTGTAGCAGTTTTCCCTTCTTTGACGAAGCTTTGGCAATATCGCCAGTGATCGCGGGCGGCCAGTCAAGCAGCACTCACCTCGGCTGGAGCGCGTAGTAGCTCTCTGCGGGGGCCGCGGCGGCGTTAGCGTCAAGCAGTACCGCGATAGTGGTAACGCGCCGTAGCCCGAGGCCTAGGCGGGGCCCCTTGGTCCGTCCGAGACTTCGCGAGATGATGCCCTTCCTTTCACCAGCGCCGAGCGGTGCCGCCTGGCGTGGTACTGCTCACGCTTGCCGCCAATGCTGCTGTTTGTTACACAACAATCGCGAGATTGTGTGTGCGCGCGAGCTTGGATAGTATGTATATCATTGGTACATAGTGGTCTTGCAGCACTACCCTGGAAGGATTGGCGGTTATTTATCATACAATTAAACAGGGTTTGAAGCGGCACTTTGATACAATACCGGCTATTAGAGATTCTAGACCGAACATCACAAATCAACAAAAATATCCAGTTTATATCTGGATCACATAGAAATATGGTTCATGCCTGTTTTTCTTTGGGTTTTCACTTATGCACGTGTGAATCTTTGAGGAGAACTGAGCTCGCGCGAATCACTATATACTCTTACTCATACTGTCGTACATTTTACATTATTTTGTATACTTTATAGTCTTCACATTTATTCCATATTAATTCTCCAGTGTCTCATTTTGGTTACTTGGAGTAACTGGGTAGTGCTCAGCACCGGACAATGCCAGGACAAACAACAAGGTTCCCTTTGGATGTCGGAGTAGTATTTCAAATACAAACCAAAGCACTTGCAGCATTTTAGTCGAATATTGTAAAGCAATTAACCGTTGTGTTCAACAACAGTTCTGGGTGGGTTTTTCCGTTTTCTGTAGGGCATTTTGTGTTTTCGGGACGATGGACGAGGGTGAAGTATCGGATACATCAATAACAACAGATATATATATCTGTGTATATATATATATGTATATACCCCAGACGGTCCTTTGATATGTTGTCTTTGCGTGGTACTATCTTGAAATTTAGAATGATGAATTTGCACAATCTCGGCATGTTACAAAATTTTAAGTCTATTGTAGTAACACACTGTATAAGAATTTATTATATTACGAAAAGAAAAAGCAAACTAACTGTCACCTGGAAGACAGATAAATAAAATATGTCATTGTACCGAAGAAGGTCAACGTTGTGACTGAAACGTTTACAGAAACAAAGACATGAGGTTTTATTGGCCAGACATGCATGTGGGATTACCTACCAACACCAACTCACTGAGCTAGAGTGCCATGCACTTGAAATTCTCTCCCCCTTCATCCACTGACATTTCGTTTGGAACTTTTTATTTACTGGTAAATACTACAAATTATTGAAAATAACGAAATAGAAAAAGATTGTGGTAAGACTAATAGATATTAAGTCTTTGCGTTTCCGTACAAATTCTGCTAGGCTTTTTTGGAAACGTTACACCGCGGAGTGTATAATTCTAACATAGGCAGCCAAAAAGCAGTTTTGATTTCACTTTTGGGGCCATGAAAGCACTGATTTGTTGAGGCCGTAAGTACCTTCTTCTGGATTTCGGGATCAAGATAAAATCATTTTTCTCAACTGTAAATGGTCTGTGAAAGACAGCGTTGAGACTAACGGCAGAGAGAAGTCGATTTCTCTTCTGCGGCCCCTAAAAATGTGTAGTTGATTTTAAGAGAATGCGCAAAATTTCATTTTGCTTTGGGCAGTAATACCAAACCACAAAGCAAAACGATATAAACCTTGAGAGTGGTCAAATTTGGAGAATATTTAAAATTTTCAAGATCCCCAAAATTTTAAAAAATTCTTAGTTTTTTCCGAAGTTTTCCAAGACTAACAAGATGTTAAAAATGTTCAATACTTTTATAATGTCCAAGACTCAAAATTTCCATAATTTTCAAAATGTTCAAAACTCTCAGAGCCTATCAGTACTAAAAACATTCAATGTCACTAAAATGATTCAGAATTATTAAAATTAAAGATCGTCAGAATATGAAAAATATTTAAAATAGCCTTTAAAATGTAGAAAATTGTGAAAACTTCGTTTTCAGTTTTCTAAATTCTGTGAACGATGACAGCTGTTACAGGCTACTTCAAAATGTAAATGCTAAATCCTCCCTTTAACGTACGTCAAGCGAACATTATTTGTTGTGTAAGTAAGTGACCTTAAATCTTCTTTGCTATAATTTAACCGACTTCGTATCTCATGCGATATCAGATATCTCAATGTCATCGGTGCGTGCAGGAACTTTTCGCAGGGGGCGATCATCTGCGAGAGATGAGAGAACTTTTTGTGACAGTGTATCTGCCCCTAAACGTTATTTAACGAGAGGGGGGGCAACAAATAATCTCGGGGAGGGAAGCAAATCCTAAAATTTCCCAAGCTGTGGAAAAAATCGTGTTAAACATGGGAATTTTAGGGTCCAATTCTAAGGAGGGGCCCTGTGGACGCCCATGCTCAGTGTTGATGTGGGTCGAGTTCGCAATATCCGGTGTAGTCAAATAAAAATGAGCTTCAACCCTGAACACCATCAACACCGAACCTATAATGATCTACCTGTATGTGACTCGCGTTCAAAAAATTCTAATAAGAGATTAATTGCTATCCATATATCAATGAACGAATACGCATTTCTAATTGATTACCATTCTTAATTGGCGTATAAAAGGTCGTGTCTTGTGTTTCAAACGTGTGGATATTGTGGAAAGATGACGCACGGCTTCCAATGAATTGCTGCGTGCTGTGCGGCAATTTGTTTCGAAGGGAAAATGACAATGGCCTAGAAATGACTTATGTGCAAAAAATAACACAGTTCCACGTGAAGCCGATTTATGCTTATGTAAAATAATTTTCAGACTATTGAGCCTGATATTTAGAAGAATTACGTATGTAGCATGGTTTTGTAATTTATAGCATCTATTTTGTAATCACTGTGCCAGAAAGCCTGACTTTTTGTGCTTAGGCATTAGTCATCGTTTAAAATTAACAGTTTTTTCTCCTAACTCGACTGTCAAGGCCCGGTATTATAATGTACGGTTCACCGAAGGCTGAATTTGAACCGGAGGTTAACTGATAGTTTCGGTATTATAAATGATAACCGAAAGTTGAACTGTCGGTTCAGTGACGTTTCAGTCAACCGGAGGATTTTGTTTCGTTTGAAATGCCAACTACCGGTTGAGTCGTACATTTTGAGGTTAAGTCGGGAGTGATTTGTGTATTTTCTTTGATTTTTCTTTGCATTACTGGAAAATGTCATCATCGTCGTCTTCAGAAAACGAACAATTACTGTGGAGAGATAGTAGTGACAGTGAATCTTCGTCTGATACATCAGAAGATGAATTAGCAGGAAGGTTACAAAACAGAATTTTTAGAACTGCTAGAAATTTTAGAGCCCGTGTTGATCACTTTACCAGATGGAATGAAGATGAATTCAGATTAAGATTTCGTCTTAGCAAAAACACCGTAATTATGTTGGAGGAAAGAATAAGGGACAATATCGCCCCAAATACAGAAAGGTTAGTAAATACCTAATCCTATAATCAACCAATATGTTAATAACGTAAAACATACCTTTTATAGGAATCACGCATTAACGTCAATGCAACAGTTACTGCTGGTATTACGATTATGTGCTACAGCATCTATGCTACAAACAATTGGTGATTTTGGTGGTATACACAAATCGACTGCCAGCCAGGTTGTCAAGAAGGTGATACACTCTATTGTAACATTAGCTCCAGAATATATAAAAATGCCCAGAACACAGCAAGAAATGCAGAGTATAGAAAACAAATTTTACAACATTGCAAGATTTCCTTGGGTTATTGTAAATTATTTCACCAGGTAATTAATTTAGTCTTTAGTTAACTAAGCAATCATGTCACTTGTGTTGGTTTTCAGGAGGAAATAATGCTGAATATTTTCGTAACAGAAAAGGCTATTTTTTTATTAATGTGCAAGTAGTTGGGGATTCTGATTTATGGATCAGAGATATTGTTGTACGATGGCCTGGATCTAGACACGATCAGACAATATTTAATAACAGTAGGTTGCAAGCTCGTTTCGAAACACATGAGTTTGGCAACACAGTACTTCTTGGCGATTCAGGATATGCGTTAAAAAGGTACTTCATAACACCTATTGCCAATCCAGCAACAGAGGTAGAACAAATATTTAATGAGTCTCAAATTAGAAGTCGGAATCCAATTGAAAGATTATTTGGTGTTCTAAAAAGACGATTTCCAATTCTATCTCTTGGCATCAGATTATCACTCGAGACAGCAAGATCTGTTGTTATAGCATGTGCTATCCTACATAATATAGCACGCAGTATGAATGAACCAGACCCTATTGAAGATCCATATATAGACATTAATATTGAAGAAGTGAATGAAAACAATATATTACCTGACAACCATAATTTTAGGGAAGAGTGTATTCTATATTTTATGAATTTAATGGAACAAGAGCGTTAAAATCACTGTCATGTGACTACATCATTATTACTCACTGTAGTCGTGGTAAGATAGGTACTTATTATTTTTTATGTTCGAGTCAATGTATATACTACATATTATTAAAAATAAAATACAAATCATAATAAAAAAATTAATTTGTTTTATTTTAATAACAATATGTGTTCTTAAGCACTTCATTGCCTATCTAATTGTTGTTGTAACAAGTCAATTTCAAGTTGCAATTTTGTATTTTGCAATGTTTGATTTTGTATTTTAAGATTATATAATTCTTCTTCCTTTTGCATTTTCATCTTGCGGTACAAATCATTTTGAACAGCTTGTTTTTCTAGCAATTCTTTTTTTAAATTAAACATAGCTAGTTTGCAGTCGTCAGTGTCCTCCTCATTTTCTTGGCTTTCAATTTTCTTCCGTTTTGTTTGTAATATTTTATGCTGCTTCGCTTTTAACATATTGGATGTATAGTCAGACCAATCTGTATACAAAATAACTGGTTGCAAATAATACTGCAGATATATATACACATATATAATAACTATGAACTAATATTACAAATATTTAATAAAATTATATACACAACCTTTTTTTGCTTCTGCCTGCTCTGAGAGTGTAATGTGCTCCCAGATGTTTCTACACTATCTTTTTTGTTTCTGCTTGTAAAACATAGGATGTACTACCAGGTGTTTCTACATAATATGGTTTTGCCTCTGCCTGTACATCCGGAGAGATTGGTGTACTACCAAGTACTTCCTATACTATAATATATTGATCATTGCATTCATGACTGGCAACTACTCCTTCATTATGTGAAGAACTTTCTGGTTCAATAACTATATTGCCTGCAAAAAAAAATACTTTTAGAAAGTTCATACGTACTATTTTTCATATACATACTTTCTACAAGCATGTCGCTGGCACCCTGACTAGGCTCTAAACCATCCACCGAAAAGCTAATAATACTTTTAATTTTATCATACAGGAGCTTCAATATGGCCTTCAGCTCATCAATAGTTGGTCCACCACCAGTTCTATACGAACTTTGCCTTTTCTGTGCATCATACTTACGAACGTCTTTCTTTAAATTATCATATTTACAACGTAATTGGTCAGCTGTTCGAGGCTCTGTGGTACCAGAGTTATAAATTTGGGCAATTTTCTGCCAAGTGGCATTCTATAATATACATAACATGTTACATGTACATAATCTACTAAAATAAAAAACATGTTTACTTACTTTTTCTTTCCAGGTTGTGGCGGCAATTTTTTTACACTCTATAACGTTTCTATATGTAATTATAATGTCCACTAGCCGGTGGCAATCTGCATCACTATAAACAATTCTTTTATTTTTTGTAGCCATAGACACATACAAAATGTTTGCAATTTGCAATAGTAAACAAATCAAAACAAAATGTAAGGTTAGGTCAGGTTACGCCCGGCTTATGTCGAATGAGACGATGCGACCGATCGAAGCGGGAAAATTGAAATACTTAATTCTGATTGGTTATAATACAGTCCGCAGAATAGGCAACATTGTGAAACGGACGCGAATTTCTAGTTGGCCAACGTCGACCTGAACTAATGGTGATAATACCGAAATAATTTCAACCGGCGGTTAGCATTGAACTGACGGTTGATCAACCTTTTTTTTTTTTTTTAACGAGGGGGGAATGCATTTACGCACCATACCATAGCACGAGCTACGACGTGTGTGGGGCTCCAGGGTCTTGAAGAGATCACCTAATACCCACTAAACCCTAAACCTCCGCGTGGCCCGACTCATCAGCGTCTCGGTAGGCCATGTGTTGTGCGTGACCAGCGGTCTGCTACAACGTCTCCTCATGTGTTTCAGTCTCTGGGAACGCCGGGTTGGTTCCCTTTACCTCGCACATTCTATCGATGTCGTTAAGCGATCATCGATAGAGGGTCTGCTAGTTTCTCTTGAAACTCTTGTTTTCGAAAAATCAAGAGTTTCAAGTCATCTTACCAATATGTTGTTCCTGGTCCTGGTCCTGAAGGGTCCTGGTCCTGGTGGGTCCTGGTCGTGGCGGGTCCTGGTTGGTCCTGGTCCCGGTGGGTCCTGGTCCCGGTGGTTCCTGGTCCTCTGCATCCACGCCGTGGGGGGGGGGGGGGGGAGCAGCCGCAAATTCTCCTAGTCTCCTAGTCAAGGTTCCAGTTAGCGGGTGCCAACTGGGACCTTGGTCTGGGGTACCTGGTTCTGCGGTTGCGAGGCCTCTCGTCCGGATCGTAGTCCATGAGGAATCGTAGCTGCTCGTTCGGGTGGTCCTGAGCTTTCTCGAAGGTCTTCTCCGCTTTTTTCCTCATGTACTCGTGGATGGTATCCCAATGCAGGTCTCTACGCAAGGTTGAGTTCCTTACGTAGGAAGGTGCATTGGTGGCGATCCGGAGTAGCTTCATCTCTAGAGCAGCAAGTCGCTTGCGGTAGCTGGGGGCAGCGTACCCCCAGACCGCGGAGGCGTAAGCGAGCTGAGGTCTGGCGATGGCCTTGATCAGCCGTAGCTTGGTCGCTAGCGGCATCTGGCTGTGTCTACCCAGTAATGGATAGAGTTGAGCCATGGCTGCTCTGGTTTTTGCGATGACAGCTTCTATGTGCGCTTTCCAGGTGAGGGACTTGTCAAAAACGATCCCCAGATATTTGACATTGTCGCTCCACTGGATATCTTCATCGAAGATGGATGCTTCGAGAGGTCTTGCAATCCTTCTTCGTTGAATGAAGATTGCCTGCGTCTTCTGGACGTTGATGCGGATTTTCCATTTCACGCACCAGTCCTGAATTTGGTCCAGTTCACCCTGTAGTCTCCTACGGATGATCTCGGGTCGTCTATGCTTGGCGGCTATAGCAGTGTCGTCTGCATATAGGGCCAGCATTGTGTCAGCTGTCTTCGGCACATCGTAAGTATAGATGTTGTAGAGCAGGGGGGCTAAGGCTGACCCCTGGGGCACGCCTGCTTCCAGCTGACGTCTTGTTGAATGGCATGTACCAATCTTCACCGTGAACCATCTTTGTGTTAGATAGCTCTGGATCAGTTGGCACATGTTCGCATCGATTCCGGCGGCTTCCATTTTGGCGATGAGTCCATCGTGCCAAACTCGGTCGAAGGCTCGTTCCACGTCCAGCAGGACGAGAGCGGTTGCCTCCTGGAGATTGAAGCCGCTGGTGATGTTTTCCGTCAGTCGTAGCGCTTGGAGTTCCGTGTTGTGGGAGGATCTGAAGCCGAATTGCTCTGGGGGGAGAAGTTGCAGTTCTTCTGCCTGCTTCTCTAGTCGAACGGCGATAGCCTTTTCGACTACTTTGCCCACCGAGGAAACCAGGCTGATGGGCCGGTAGTTCTGGGGCAACCTCCGGTCCTTGCCTGGCTTGGTGAGCATTATAACCTGGGCTTCCCGCCACCGCCGCGGGAAGTGGTTAAGTCTCAGAGTGGCATTGGCGATGTTGGTGAGCGCAGCAATGCCTTTGGTGGGAAGGTTCTTCAGCATCCTATTGTTGATGCCGTCCCTTCCCGGCGCCTTTCTGACCTTCAACCTGCGGATGATCAGACGGATTTCCTCTGGACTGGAGGGGTGATCCGTCTCCTGGCCAGGTGGTCGACTCCTCATGTTTTCGGCTGCGACTTCCACGGTCTCCTCGTGGTTGTCGTCCTCGTCTTCATGGTAATTGAGTCTGCATTCGGATTCTAGCGAATCGGCGAATGCTTCGGCTTTTTCTTCACTGGAGTAGGCCAAGCCGCGTTGGCCGTGAAGAGTGGGGATCGTGGTGCGCTGACGACGAAATTTTCGCTGCATAGACCAGGCCGTACCATCCTGGGTCTCTAGTTCTGCACAGGCTGCATTCCATCTGTTGTTTTGGAGTTCCGCGAGTGCGTTCTTCAGAGCTAACGATGCTCTGTTTCGCGCAACTCTCGACTCCTCTGTCAACAGCTGGAGATGTTCTCGCTTGAGTCTTCTGTTCTCCCTGATCAGGTGCCTAATATGGTGCGGTGCTGGACCATTTAGGTATCTAGGAACTGCCGTAGTCTCGGAGCGGGTGCTGTCCTCGTGCGCTCGCAGGACAGCATTCTCCAGCTCCTCTACTGCGTTGTCCAGTTCCTCCGCTGATCGGATGGTTGGAATTTGAGTGATGTTCCTCTGGACGTTGGTTTTGTAAAGGTTCCAGTTCGTCCGTTTGGTGCTCAAGCTATCTCGAGTTCTAGACCCTGTACCAAGTGTTAGTAGAATCGGATTGTGGTCCGACGATCCTTCCACCAGGGTCTCTATCTCGAACTCCTCTCTGATGTTGCGGAGGATGGCTATGTCCAGTACCGCAGGTCGCCCAAGGCCGAATGGAATGTAGGTTGGTTGCTCCGGACCGACGATGACCCCCGCCAGGGCATCGACGTGTTCCTGGAGCTGCCTTGCATTCCTGTCTTCGACGTTGTTGTTCCAAGCCGGAGACTTGCAGTTTAGATCTCCGATGACTATGCGTGCTCCTGGGCCTCTCAGGAGGTCAGCGATGTCATCTTCGTCTAGGGCCTCCCCTGGTGGCACATATAGGGAGGTGATTCTGTAGGGACGGTGGTTGTGATGGACCTGGACCGTGATTCCGTCCCCATTTATGTCTGCGGCATCGTCGAAGACATGACTCGTCAAGGTACGTTTGACGAGTAATGCGACTCCTCCACCTCTGCCCCTTCTGTCGTAGCGGTACGTCTCGTACCGCGGGAACGTCAGACTATGGGCAGCATCCAACTTCGTTTCTTGGATGGCCATCACCTCTGGTTGGTACTGGTCTAGTATCTCCTGGATTTCTGGTTTCCGTGCCCTGAAACCGTTGATGTTCCAGGAGATAATGCGTAGAGATTCTACGTTTTGACCTGTAGACATTTCGGGTCTAGTGCTTGTCTTGCATCTTGGCCTCGAGTGCATCCAGGCGGGTTATGATGGCTTGCATCATTGCTAGCAGTCTGTCATCGCCGTGTTGCTTCTGCGCAGTAGTTCCAGTAGCAGTGGCGGCTGCTGGGGCAGAAGTGGACCTAGGCTTCTTCACTTTTTGGGCGTAAGAAGTCCTATTTGTGGTGGGGACTGCTTTGGGGGCAGAAGCAGCTTTCTTCGGCGCCTTACTACATCCCTTGTAGTTGGCGGGGTGGCCTTCTCCACAGAGGCAACACTTGGCGTTTTGTTGCCCTGTTGGCGGCGCTGGCAGACTGCAGCTGTTGTGGTCCTCTCCACACTTAACGCACCGTTCAGCGAGACGGCAGTTCCGCTGTGTGTGCCCGTACCGCTGGCAGCGGTAGCACTGGCTGGGCTCGGAAGACTTTTTCTTCCTCACGAAGCTGACCGTGAGCATGGCCAGCCTCTGGATCTCTGCAAGCTTTTCCAGCATCTTCGTCTTGACGAGGAAGAGCGGACGTGGCTTCTTTGTGGTCCTTGAGGTCAGCTGCTGAACCACGGCGTCTGCGATGCCTTGGCTCACCAGATCCTCTTTGATGTCATTGACTGACATCTCTCTCGGAAGCCCACGAACGACCCTCTGGTCCATCCTGTCCTCCTTCAGTTGATATGTGAAGAAGGGCCGCTTGATGGATTCAAGCAGTGCGACTAGCTGACGGTAGTCAGCTGGTGTATTTGTGAATACCTTCACACTGGTACCCGCCGTCCTCGCTTTGGAGAATTGAATCCCCTTGCTGTTCATCATCCTACTCAAGGATGACCAATCAGCGGTGCCCTCGATGTTGATTGGCGGAACTCCTGTTCCTGCCATGGGGGCCTCGGTGGTCCTGGTTGCTCTAGGACCACTCTTCTTTGTGGCAGCTGGCATCTTTCGCTGCCTGGGTTCTTCTTCTTCTTCTTCGGAGGAAACTCGCACCCGCTTCCTCCGTCTGGTGGCGACACTGAAGTCGGTGTCGTCCGTCCTCTTCTCGGCTTCTTCTTCCTTCGGTCCTTCGGTCTGTTGAGTGCCCTCTTCTTGGGCGTCCATCTCGTCCGATGTCGCCTGGTGGTCCTCTTCCTCCTCTTCTCCTGTCTTCTTTGCGGCCTTCTTCTTGGCCCTGCGGAGCTTCCCGCTCAGGTCTTCAATCTCCTGTCTGGCCTGCAAGAATGCTTCTTGCAGGTTTCGCATCTGCTCTTCCAGCATGGCGAAAGCATCCTTCTTTTCTTTCAGCTGGTTAGCCAGCTTCTCAATTTTTGCCATCGTAGATGGCAAACAAACAATCTATCGCAATGAAAATTGCAATAAGATTGCTCAATATGTCCGGGTGGGTCGCAGTCGCACAAGTGTATGCTCGTGACGGCTGCTAGCTCGGAACTGATGATCAACCGAAGGTTGAAAACGTGCTTTATAATACTGGCCCTTAGGGGGCGGGTCATGTTTTGCGCCCGTCTGTATGTGCAACGATTCTATTCCACGTACTAGAGGACGAACGGTCTTTGTTCCTTTTAGTTACTGCAGTCGAGTTGATGTGTGTTTAAACAATGCGCTTGTTATAAATTTACCTTTTAGAAAAGATAAAAAAAATTGACCATAAATAAATTATTTTGTTAAAAAATTTGAAGACGGTACTCGAAAGCTGTTGTAAAGTTGTCTCAAGGCACAGAACGTAGTTTCAACCGTAATTTCCCTAACCGAAATGTCTCAAAGGACGTAATACATCTCACGACTGCAAGCCTGTCTGGAAACTACGCCAAAAACCAGAATCAGCATTCTATGTCAGATAATTTCTATAGCATGAGGAAAGGCGTCCGATATGTTTAGTATTTTCCATGTTTGGCCATCTATTATCATTAAAGTCGTATTCGAAGTAATTGCCCTGATTGCAATTTGAAACAGTTTCTCTTAATGTGCGAAAAAATGCCACGACTGCTTGCTGCTGCTTGAATTACTACACATACGTCAATGAGAATCATAGCCTTGATAACGGAGCACGATTAATACAGATCTATCATACTACGTTGCTTGTGGACAAGATAATTTGACAGTTTCTGCTTTTTCGAGTCTTATACATCAGGACCAACCGAGTTAGCCTTAGGCAGTCCAAAGATCAGTTGAAGCCAAGACCTTCGAACCATACAAAAAAATTGAGTAATCTTTTCTATTTTACAGAACTGTGTACCAACGCAATCTGGGGATCGAAGATTAAGTTGTACCTAAGTTGGACTAATCCGAGGGGGTATCATAAATAAGATTTCCTACACAAGTTTTAAGAGATCCAAGGCAACAAGAGATTCTGAGATAGCACAAGGTGATCCGATCAGGGCCTTCCTAAGAGTTTTTTGTGTCATTAACGAGTGCATTACATTGTGGAGTAATTCTGCCACAAAACTTTTATCCAATGGAAGATATTGACCACCCATGGTACAGAGAATATATGTGGCATGTCAGCTACAGGTAGGCACTAAATGTTCCTTTTAGTTATGAAGATCAACTGAAAATGGTACTAAGACACAACAGTCCGGTATGAATTTAAAATACCTAAATGCAGTCTAAACACAAGTTACATAAAACAACACAGTAAAAAAATGTGAAAAAAAATTCTGGATTCCTATTTGAAAATGTATAAGCTCCATAAATTACGTGTCTCATGAGAAATGACCTCTGCTTTAAATTTGATGTGACTTTTGAATGTTCTAATACTAAACGACTCACTTGTAGAAGAGAAACTTTTTAAAGCATGATGTGGAATGCCTCTGAATGAATTTGATGTTGACGTTTCGGGTATTATATTGATGGCTTTGTGGTAGATCACAAAGTAGGTCATTTTCCCTTAAAAAGGGTGTGAACAGAGGAAAATGTGAGAATGTTGTTCTGTTCAAGAATCTCTCTGCAAGATTCGGTAAGTTTCATATTAAGACACAATTTGACAGAAGCTGTAAAATGTCTCTGATTATCAGTGATTTCTATTAAAATATTGAATAAAATAATGAAAATTCGACTGTATTATAAATAAGACCACTTCTTGGTTCCAACACGATGCTTTGGTACAGAAAAAACAGGACAACATTCATGTATTTCGAATTATGTTATACGTTTACATTTGACAATCCGTTATCCCCTCAGCGAATGAGAATGGGAGAAATAATATGTCGATTTTCTAGTTGTGAAATTTGGCAGCAGGTTTGGCCGTTTGTTAATTGATGGCAATCTCGAATTTGTCCAGCTCAATATACTGAGTGTTATCATACATACCTGTTGAATAGTGTGAGTTTGTCTGTATTTTGCAAGAAAATAGAATATAAAATACATTCCATCCAATTCCTCATCTTCCTTTACATCGTAGTTTATGGTTTAATGAATTTCAACAAAGCAATAAAAATATTATATCCTCTCCATCCTAAAACACAAATAATATGTGTAAGACGTGTCAATTCCTACATCTCCCTGATGCGTAATACAATTACTATGGACACAGACAAAATATTATGAAAAATGTCTCACAAATAATGTCTTTTGATGATGATGAAAGATATGTCTGATTTGGCAAGGTAATGTCGCAGCCAAATGGCAGTCTGTCTTTCTGGACGCTGGCCAAGCAGATTGAAAAGAACTTGCCTCACAGTAGCCTTCCACACTTACGTGTCAGGATGGAACGATTGTAAGTGACACGAAGGCCAAGGCTGAAGTGCTTGCCAAAATCTTTGCTGCCAACTCCACCATGGACGCCCCCCAACATAGCTTCTGGTCCGGACTTGATTGTACTGAAGAGGTGTGCAGCGGAGCATGCTTCAGTTCTTTCGCGTCTCTTCCAGATATCTGATGAATCCAGAAAACTGTGAATTTGCTCATGTCCAACTCATCCCAAAAAAAGGATCTGAAACCGACCCTTACAACTGCAGACCTATAGCTCTGCTTTCTGTTATAAGTAAGGTGATGAGAGGTGCATAAATCGTGAGCTGCAGGACTACCTCGAACGTCACAGCTTGATTAGCGATGGGCAGTACGGTTTCCGGCACCAACGATCCAAAGGGGACCTCCCAGCTTACGTCACGCAATTGTGGAGTAACCTAATCCAGTATTACGGTGAGGCTTATGTCGTTGGCCTTGATATCACGAAAGCGTTCAATCAGCTATGACACGGTTCTTCTTGCATATCAACGACCTCCTTTCCTGTATGATGAACCAAATCCACAGCTTCGCTGATGACAGCACTCTGCATGCAGGAATTCAGAGTGACAAGGCGATCTCTGCAGCTGAGCTGGAAAAAAGAAGATTAGCGACGACTTCCTCTCTGACGAGAGACCTGGAGGTTAGCACTGCTTGGGAACGCAATAATCTTGTACAGTGTAATGTCAGGGCTTTAGTATATTTTCACAAGTGTAGGTGTGATCCTTGAACTCCACCTCCAAGGTAATTCCAA
This sequence comes from Acanthoscelides obtectus, assembly GCA_963669975.1. NCBI lineage: Eukaryota > Metazoa > Arthropoda > Insecta > Coleoptera > Chrysomelidae > Acanthoscelides > Acanthoscelides obtectus. Next base: position 71,475,665 of record CAVLJG010000008.1, read on the forward strand.
GGTCAACACTACTTTTCCACATGCCTATTTAATGCCGACAATCCAGAGGGTTAACAATTTTATGTTCAACTTATATTATAATTCAAGGTCAAGATGACCACTAGAGGTCACATAAAGGCCAAATGTGTGCTGCTAGGAAATCTCTCACAAATAGTGAAGAAAATTAACTGGTAAGGTCAGATCTTTGGGTAAGTTTTAAAGAGAGAACTACGGTGCTCGTTACACATGAGTTTTAACCGACACTGTTCCTGCAGGTTTCTATTAGACAAAAAAAGGTTGACCGTAAAATGACCTTGAAGGTGAAGTTCAAGGTCAAATATAAGATCGCTCATCGAAACTTACTACAGACCTTACCTTGATAGTTATCTTCATCCCTAATCCTGTGTGGTTTTACAAAGATTTTCCTAGCAGCGTACACTTCATCTTCATTTGACCTTTAGTAATCATCCTGACCTTGGACTTTAAATATGTTCGAACGTAAAATTTTATGTTCTTTCGATTGCCCGCAACAACGATAGGTGTTTCTATTTGAAAAAATAAATTCCACTGTATATTGACCTTGAAGCTGAAGGTCAATGACGCATTCCGGGTCCTCGTTGAATTCCTTGCTGAAATTTACTAAAGAGTTGTCCTTGATCTTTTCCAAAAATACCTTACCCGAGAAAACACAAAGTCGTTTCGGGACTTTTGTGCCACGCTGTATATACACCATATAATATCAATTCATATTCCTCTAAGCGTATACTTTTGCGGAAAACTAGTAAGATTGTTTACATGATTTACATTTCTCACTGTCGATTTGAATATCAGGATAACTTCGCGTGATGAGATTGGATAGGTTTCTCTTCAATTTACGTGGCAAACGTAGTAGAAAACTGACCTGCACGCAGGTTATTTGCATCGAATTTTAGTTAGATGCATGTTGATTTCATATGCGTAACTTTAGTACGCGGTGTCTCCAGCAGGAAGTGGAGATTCGACTTGTCGTTAATAGCGTTGATTAACTACGTTATCATATCCGTTAGGGATGATAGGATGCGATGATATCGATTTCATAGACGTTTTATTCAAGTGAGTGTAGGATGGCCATCAGTGGTTCGTAACTCGAGTCAGTGCATTTGCTAAGTCATGGCCAAAGGAAAACGGGCAAAACTGTATAAATCACGGTACTTTGTCATGTATATTGATAGGAGGATCAACCAAGATTACAGAATTTTAGCTAGTGATAGCAGATATTTCACGAACTGTGATTTAGTAACTGATATTTCTAAATCAAGAATCACGACTTTTACAAAATACCGTTTAAAACCGTGAAGAGATCACGACTTGGCTTCGTGGCAATGGTGAATGGCATCATCGGATCACAGAGCTAGCGTTTAAATGTGCATGAGATGCCCATACGCGCTAGCCGCCAATGTAAAAAATTGTATACCACCATAGAATTGCTGAGGCCTACAAGCGATGTGCCTTAAAGGATTTGGTAGTGCACCCCATGCGATTTCATCGCCATTACAGTATACCCATAACTCCATCGTTGTTCGAAATTCGTGATTTCGTCACGGTTTTAAATCACTGATGCCAAGTGGTAACGATATCGTATATCACAAATATTCGATGGTAGAGTTATCAACCACCTCTAATTTGGGCCTCATCAGGATCTTTGCAAGTCCTTCAGAATGTGTCTCGGAGCACATTAGCGACGAACAGCGAAAAAATTGTAGCGGTACGACCTATCGCAGTTTATTGTAAAGATGTTCCTTTCCTACTAACATGCAGTCGCAATTAGGCGAAAGCCTCTCATTGGTGGGAAAAGCTCAACTCGATCTCTTTTCATAGTCATCTTTGTTGTTGGTTCTTCTGCGAAAATAATAATAGATTCAGAGTTCACCTAATAAAATACAAAGTATTGAAAAAACGTATAACGGTCCGGGGCGTTTGAATCCTCAAAGCACCCTTGGTTCAATTCTGAAGAAATAAATATAAAATCAAAACAGGCCCAATAGAAGGCATCGCCTGTTCATGGACCAATAATTTAAGTTGAAACTGTAGAATGCAAATGACAAAAAAGGACAAAAATTAGCTACAGTAGGTCATGTATTTAGTTGATGTTCGTATTTATGAGCTTATGAATTTCAGTCCTAGATATAGAATGTAGCCATTTTTTTAAATTTCTTTTGAAACAATTTCCGAAACGTAAATCTTTTAAGTCTTTAGGTATAATTTCATAAAATTTAGGCGCTAAATAGAGATATGATCGCTGCATTATAGATTTATGCGGTTGAGGAACTACTGTGCCACGAATTTTGTACCTTGTATAATGATTATGTTTAATTTTTGGGTCGGTGTTTACAAATATATGGTAGTGAGTGATACTGTGTAAGAAATAAAGCTGTCTTATATCATACATTCGAACATCTGCGTAAAATTTTTCAGTGGGATAAAGTTTCGGTTTTTTAATTAACTTTTAATTAACTTTAATTATTTTTAGAATACTTTTTTGAAAAACATCTAAATTATAGATATGTGAGGAACATGCAGCTCCCCATGCTAATATACCATATGTGAGATGAGGCTCAATCAGTGCATGGTATAATGTTCGAAGATATTTTTCTGTCAATATATTCCCAAGGTGTTTAATTTTGTAGGATACAAATCTAACTTTTTTTAAAATATCATTGACATGGATGTCCCATCGTAAGTGAGGATCCAAGACCACTCCAATTTGCATTTTTTGATCATTAATGTTGAAGGAGAAATTTGTGTAATTTGGCAGATGTTTAGCATGAGATCCAAATGGTAAAAGATGTGTTTTAGAATAGTTAATGCTTAATTTCCTACTGTTAAACCACCGAATAATTTTGATAAAATCATTTTCAATTACATTTTTCAGATCATACCAGTCAGTGCCTTCATATAATATTGCAGTATCATCTGCAAAACTAGTTATTTTGCCAACACAATTAATTTGGAAAATATCATTTAAATATATATTGAATAAAAGCAGACCTAAGACAGTTCCTTGTGGGGCACCACACTTGATATACATTTCTTTACTAAATGATCCTGATATCTGCACAGATTGTGGGCGATTTGACAAATAATTTTCGATCAGTCAGTACGCGTTTCCTCTGAAACCAATTCTCTCCAATGCTTCTAATAATAATTTGTGATTAACTGTGTCGAAAGCTTTCTTTAAATCAACAAAAATGCAGATTGAAGGGATTCTGTTATCAATATTTTGATGTATTTGATTTACAATTTTAGTTATTGCGTCCGATGTAGCCTTCCCTTCTGTAAATCCATATTGATTTTCACTTACAATTTTGAATTTTGTGAGGTATCGAATCATTCTAGTAGATAAAACTTTTTCAAAAACCTTTGCTACACTGGATATTATTGATATTGGTCTATAGTTGTTAACATCTGTTTTTGTTCCTGATTTATGTATCGGTATTATACAGGGTGACTTTGAAGTTGAGTCATTAATTTTCAGATAATGATTGTAGAAGGAAGATAAACCAAAATATGTGTGTAAAAATAAAAAAAAAAAAAAAAAAATTTTACCTTGTTTTATAAAATATCCTCCCGACAAGTATTTCAGTGCGGACCTGTATTTGATCGTGAGGTCCCCTGTGAGGTCTTAAGTCACCTGATTCACGAGCCCGTTGTACTACATTAACAAAGGCACGAGGGGTTGGTTGCACTCGATTGGGAAACCGATCCGCATAAACATGTGCCATTTTTAATTTCGTTTGAGCCACGCAACAGTTACACCACTATTCACACGCGACTGAACCTGAATGTATGTATAACTGAACTGAATTGTAATCGTAAAAACATCGTTCCAAATTCTTTCGCTTTTTTGTTTCCGATGCGATGAACCGTTGTTGCCAAACACGAACACATGATATTATTGAGACAGGGCGGTACTCAAACTTCCAAAGGGCTATAACTTTGTTACTTTAATTTTACCAGAAAAATGGTAAAGGAAAAAAACATTTCTTTTGATCAGATCTACACACTGTTAAAATAAATGACTCAACTTCGAAGTCACCCTGTATATATATATATATATATATATATTCAGCTTCACGACGTAAAGCTCTAATGTTTTCTAAATAATTTTTAATCTGTCTTTAACTTGTCATATTTTATATAATTTTAACCATTGTACCATGTATCCAGCTCTCACCATGTTACTTGACGTTTCCCTCATCCTATACGAAAACAACAATTAGCAACATCCTCACATACTACTGTAAGTTGATTCAATTTAAATTCATTTTACACTTTTGTTACTACTGTTATCATTGTAATTGCAGCTCCTGATGATGATGGCAAAGTCCATTGAAAGCTAGAGAGAATTAAAAAAAGTATAAAGAGTCCTCTTTGCTTAAATTTTGTCGAAGTACCCAACAAAAGGCGGAAGCTTTAATTTTTCACCTGACTATATATATATATATATATATATATTAAATAAATAAGATATTTGAATAAATAAAAATGTTTAACTTAGAAATCAAACGAGGCGCAATTAACCTATTTTGATAATTAATAAGGACCATTCATCGGCTTGTTTTTGTACAATACTTCAATATTCAACTGAAAGGCTGTTGATTTCAAACCGATTCAGCCCATCGTCAAAGTCGGTTCAATGTAGCCTGACTACATTACACTTTACATCACATATTATGTGATGTAAAGTGTAGTGTTAATGAAAAAAATTTGTTACTTTCTTATTTTGAGACATCAAAAGGTCTCGTCCATACTATCTACCATTTCACTTCTAACACCTTCTGGTGTTATGTAGGCAAAGGTGTGAACTTCAGTTCAAACTGATGGCAATCTCAAAGATAATGATATTTAGACAACTTTTTCAGAGGTGTCAAATTGCGTGTAACTCGAAAACTGTTGATTCAAAAAGCCTTGTTCGGTGCCAATAAAAATTTGTTTTGTAACTTGTTTAGAACTTAACCAAACTAGCACCATTTTAAGGGACATTTTTGAAAAGCTCAGGAATTCTGAAATCTACAACCAGCCAGACGAATCATCTGAGATTTGAGGGTGTGATCTTTTAGATACCATGGCTCCAATAGGGAGAATGGAGTGTCTACAAGCATAGAATTTTGCTTTCTGCAGTTGACACCCATACTGTGTAAGCAGTATCAATCTAAGAACAATGAATTCATAATTTTCAGCTTGAGATATTAATTATTGTTCCAAAAGTGTCCTCTTAGTTGATGGATATTCGTATGGAGATCAAAATACCTCCACCGTGACCCCACTAATGACATTGAAGATCAATTTGTTTACAAGACATAAGCGTCCAAGACAAAGCGGCATTGTCCATTAGACCAATGTTATCAGGATACATTCTAGTTGACCATCAATTAAAGACATTCCCACTGGTGCTTGGTGGTTCTCATCGCTGTAGGTATGACTACTCTTAGGAGAGCAATAATTCGTTGGATTGTCTAACCGGGTGCTTCGCGAAGCAGAAAACACGCCAGCACAAGTTCAAACTTCCTTTTTTGTTGGATAACATTTTCTGATTTAGCGGCAGTTCTGTTAATGCGCAATCTGTCTTTACGACCAGCATCCGTCTCTGTTTTTATAGAGAGGTCTTGCCTATCAAATAGACTGGCAAATCTAACTGGCTTAACAGTTTCATATATAGATTTTGGAGCATGGAGTAATGAAAAACGGTATCGGAATTTGTCACTAAGATGACATGTCACATGTACTGCAAACAATAAAAGATGTCCACGAAAAATGGTGTTTCATTACCCAGAAAGTATGCTCTAGACTACACAGAAAATCCATGCTTTCATGTTAAAATTAATGGGAACAATTCAGCTAAAATATTTCCAGAATGCTGACATTTTTTCTTATACCGCAAGTTATTGATTCAAGTCTCTATGTATTTGGATTATGCGATTTGTAGCGGTTTCCTTAGGAAGGACTTATTTCCTTAGACTTCATAACTAAACAATAATTATGTGATAATACAGATGGATCAAAAACGAGGTTTGAAATTCAGTTTTAACTCTTCAATACCGATATGAACCTCAATGAAAAATGTACTACCCCTTTAACTAAAATATATGAAATATATATGGTTGTGCAAAAAAGCGTTATAAGATAAAGAGGTATTAGATCTACTCCCACTTTATTGTAAGGGGGTGTCATCTACAGGTGACACTGAAACGTTGCCATTGTTGATTTTTATCGTATGTATTCATGTATAACATGCAGTAGAAACAATACTGACAGTCTGGACATCTTTATTTCATTTTGTATTGCAGAAAACTAGTGAGAAACAGCTGAATAGTTTAATGGACATACATCGTATGGTTAGTGCTGCTAGAAAATGAAAATGAGTAGCGAAAACGCCAAAAGTCCTCAGAAAAGAAAAATGCGAAAATTCACCCAGAGCTGTTGTCGTATCACACCTAACAAGGCTGAGCATGTTACGGACATTTCATACTATTGTAGTAACACTGTATAGGAATGTGAATATTAAAAGAAACAACAAAGTGTCACCTGGATTACAGATAAATAAGATATTATCAAAGAAGTGCAATGTATTGAAGAAGGTCGCATATGGTTTAAAAGAAGGAGGATTGTTGACATGAAAACCACAGGATAAGCTTCAAATATTACGTCAAATGTTAAAATCCTGACACCTACAGGTGAAACTGGGAATTCAAGAATTAAATACAGCAGAAACAATTTTTTAAACAGAAATCCCTTATACTTATAAGTCTTTCCGGGAGACTTTCTCATTTAATACTAATTTTGTATGAAGTTGTCTGCTTTTCAAATAAACAGTCTGTGAGGTATTCTTGTTGCAATATTGGTTCGTACGGCAATTTATTGATTTGACAATCTTAAATCCCAGTTATTCAACGCAGGGCCCAGGGCAAACTACTGCTGTGGGGTTCCGCTTATTTCCAAAACATCGATTCAAGAAGAATATTCACAACCACAGTCAAAAGAACCATTTTCAATCGCACAACTGACCTTTAGAAGCAATGTGTGTCGCCCTGAATTGCGACAATTTATCGATATAGCTTGCCACAGGCTACAAATCATCGTTTGTAAGTGAAGACATTAAGCAAACATTAACTTTAAATTAATTTAAATTACTGAAACCAAAATTATACGCATTGGACTTATCTTTTATCTCCACTTCGTTATTGGCTGACAAGTTTATTACATTATATTTCATATTTCCATTAAATTACGACTAAGTCATTTTAATTAGCACATGGTAAGGTAATGTTTATGATTTTGTTCTTTTGCGTAACGTTACTTCAATGCAAGGATTTGGGATTTTAAGAAAGCATAATTGCTCACAGGAAGTGATAAACAAATATCAATCGAATAAAGTAGGGTGTTCCTCAAGGTTCCAGCACCAGACTAGTGACTTTTTGTTAGAGTATACAGGGTGTCCCAGAAGTCGACGTCAAGTCGAAACCGGGTGATGGGCAAAGTCATAACAGCTATCAGAAAAATATTTAAAAAAATTGTATGTATGAGTTTTGAAAATTATAGGTCTTTGAAAAAGATATACAAATTTCACACCCCACGGCAGTCTGTCAACTCCTGTTACTACAAATATTAACTTTTTTTGGATTGTATTTTTACAATGTAATGATGAATAATGCATCTTCAAACTGGTGTCTCAACCTTACTGCCAACTTTTCTCGTTCAGAAAAAAATGCCACTTATTTCCCAACCAAGTATTCCAAAGTAAAAGTTTGCTCAACTTTAACTGGCTGTACGAGAGTTTGGCAAGTAACCTTAAAAGTTGGCGCATTCAATAACGATTCCAAAATAGTATAACACTTAGAAGATTACTCGTTAACTTATGCACAATTGTTATTTGAAGAAAAACTGATGGAAATTTTTCAAAATTTACTAATTAAACAGCGATTATGAAAACGCACAAGGACCCTTAAGGATAACTGTTTGCACAACAGTGGGCGTCAAAATGCTGCTGATGATGATTTACCTTTAGAGCAAATGCTCAAACTGTTTTCCTTCAGCCGCAATACACGCTCGACATCTTCTTAAAAAAGATCGGGTTATTAAACGAGCGAATCCACGGTTATTAACAAACTCAGCTGCTTTCAATAGTCTTTGCCGTAGCTCAGCTACATTTTGAATCGGCTTGAAATACACTTTTTCTTTTACAGTTCCTCAGTAAAAAATCTAAAGGATTCAAATCAGGTGATCGGGCTAGCCACGGTATTGTACCAGACCGCCTTATCCATCTGCCTGGAAAGTTTTGATCGAGATACTCTCTCACTGAGAGTGCATAGTGCGTTGGGCAGCCATCATGCTGAAACCACATGTCCCTGTAAATACTCAGTAGCACGTCCACCAATAAATTTTGTACACGATTTTTCAAAAAATCCAAATAAACTTCAGCAGTCAGAGTCTCTGGGAACTCAAACGGACCGATTATTTTACCATTTAAAATTCCTGTCCAATGGTTTATCTTGAAACGATATTGAGATTTATCTTCTCTCATCAAATGTGGGTTTGCTACGTGCCACTCGTGTAAGTTATGCAGGTTCATGTACCCACCTTTCTTAAATGTGGTCTCATCCGACCATAAAATTTTTTCAAAGATCTGTAGATCTTTCCTGTATCTTTCTAACATTGTGCGACAAAAAGCAACTCGGGACTCATAATCCCGGGGCAGGAGAGGTTGAACATGCTGTTTGTGTTATGGATGAAGTACATCACTTACTTGCTATTGCACACTTTGATACCGATCAGTACTCCTTCGTTTACTGCGCATCTTTACATGTTCGTGCTTGTTGATTTCGTACTGTTACTAATTTTGGATTCGTGAACTGGACTGTTGATCGCTTGTGATTTGGATTTGGACTGTTTAATTGCTCTTCAAAACAACATTTGCTTTCCTTAGACTATCTTTGATAGTGTGATTGTGCAGTGCCGCTATGTCCGTGCACACCGTACAAGAATATGCTAACATGCAACTCATTTATGGGGAATGCAGATGCAACGCTAGTGCTGCAGCGAGACTTTACTGTGAGAGGTACCCGAATGCAGCTCGTCATCCAGATCAACGACTGTTCACAAATGTGCACCGCTTACTGTTGTCAGAGGGCCAACTACCAAACCAATCACACGGTGAGGGAAGATCTTTCCTTCCTTACGAAGACGTGGTGCTAGGAGCTGTCGAAGAAGACCCGAGTACTTCAGTGCGTGCAATAGAACTAAAAACAGGTGTGCCCAAAAGTACAGCCCATACAATCTTGCAAAAAACCGTGCTCCATCCATACCACGTACAACGTGTTCAAGCTCTTCTGCCCCGGGATTATGAGCCCCGAGTTGCTTTTTGACGCACAATGCTAGAAAGACACAGGCGAGATCCACGGTTCTTTGAAAAAATTTTATGGTCAGATGAGACCACATTTAAGAAAGATGGGTACATGAACCTGCATAACTTACACGAATGGCACGTAGCAAACCCACATTTGATGAGAGAAGATAAATCTCAATATCGTTTCAAGATAAACCTTTGGACAGGAATTTTAAATGGTAAAATAATCGGTCCGTTTGAGTTCCCAGAGACTTTGACTGCTGAGGTTTATTTAGGTTTTTTGCAAAATCATTTAGAAAATTGATTGGAGGACGTGCCACTGAGTATTTACAGGGACATGTGGTTTCAGCATGATGGCTGCCCAGCGCACTATGCACTCTCAGTGAGAGAGTATCTCGATCAAAACTTTCCAGGCAGATGGATAGGGCGGTCTGGTACAATACCGTGGACAGCCCAGTCACGAGATTTGAATCCGTTAGATTTTTTTTACTGGGGAACTGTAAAAGAAAAAGTGTATTTCAAGCCGATTCAAAATGTAGCTGAGCTACGGCAAAGACTATTGGAAGCAGTTGAGTTTGTTAATAACCGTGGATTCGCTCGTTTAATAACCCGATCTTCTTTAAGAAGATGTAGAGCGTGTATTGCGGCTGAAGGAAAACAGTTTGAGCATTTGCTGTAAAGGTAAATCATCATCAGCAGCATTTTGACGCCCGCTGTTGTGCAAACAGTTATCCTTAAGGGTCCTTGTGCGTTTTCATAATCGCTGTCTAATTAGGAAATTTTGGAAAATTTTCATCAGTTTTTCTTCAAATAACAATTGTGCATAAGTTAACGAGTAATCTTCTAAGTGTTATACCATTTTGGAATCCCTATTAAATGCGACAACTTTTAAGGTTACTTGCCAAACTCTCGTAGTACATTTTTTTCTAGTACAGCCAGTTAAAGTTGAGCAAAGTTTTAGTTTGGAATACTTGGTTGGGAAATAAGTGGCAATTTTTCCTGAACGAGAGAAGTTGGCAGTAAGGTTGAGACACCAGTTTGAAGATGCATTATTCATCATTACATTGTAAAAATAAAATCCAAAAAAGTTAATATTTGTAGTAACAGGAGTTGACAGACTGCCATAGGGTGTGAAATTTCTATATTCTTTTCAAAGACCTATAATTTTCAAAACACATACATAACATTTTTTTAAATATTTTTCTGATAGCTGTTATGACTTTGCCTATCACCCGGTTTCGGCTTGACGTCGACTTCTGGGACACCCTGTATATAACTTAAGTTTTACAGTGGTATCACTAGTCTCTTAAACGCAGGCACTACGTGAATCTCATTCTGAGGTACATTAGAATATCTGTACGAAAATTTGCAGAAGGAAATGAAGGAATCCATTTCACATCACTGTATGTACACGTCGTAGATGTAGATGGAAACATAGATCGAAAAACGATGAACGCGAGTCTTAAAATGCCCTCTTACAGAGAAACAGGATGTTGAAAAAAAATCGAAATCGGAAGAAAAAATGTATCTTTTTAGTGAATTAAGGTATTGACTTAAAGTCCTGTGCGCGTAGCACTGATGTTAAAACTATTACATTCAAAACTTGTCGTGTACATATTACTACATCAGTGGCGTAGAAATTGGGAGATTTTGACCCACGCAAAAGAAAAATTAAAACAACTTGTTACGCCACTGACTTTTTTTGAAACAGCTGTTGTACTTTCACGCGAATCGCCTTTTTTGCGAAGTTTTTGTCAGACTACTTCTTTTGAAAAGGAATAGGTTTGAACAATTGAGTTAAAAATATAAAGAACTTCAACACGCGCAACTTTGAAAATACGCTGAGGTAAGCGATGCCTGACATTGGAAATCGTATGTAGTGTATTATCAAAAGAATTCTGTCACACCATGCTGTTATTTCAACAATATTGTTTTGTCCTTATTCAGACTCATCAGTAACGTAGAAATTTACAAACACCCTATATCTTTCTGTGCTGCTAGATAACTCCCCAGCGGCGAAGTAGCGAAATACTAACATTAACAGTAAAAGTGCAAACTCAGGATAATAGGTTTGGGTATTTTGTCTAATCAAAATTATTATAGCGATCCCATGGATAGCCCATGATCATATAGAACATCCATGGCTATCCTCAAAACCTTGACAATTCTGTATATACATTAAATGAAGGGTCGGCCAGAACAACGTTGTATGTAACAAAACAGCTCAGTGGCTAAAATTAAGAAAAACAAATTTGAACCATTTTTTTCAAATGACTGCGTCTATAGTTGGCCAGCACAATAAAGGAACAATAGTTATACCAGGTTATTGTAATTTAAAAATGTGATACCTATTTTGCAGCTATCGGAACACTTTTTATGGAAAACGCATGTAACAAGTTTGTATGATCGCGTTACTTACAACGTTGTTACAGGGATGCTTTAAATGACTATAAGCAAAACAAGTATTTTCAGCAGTTCTATTTATTAAGGGAACCAAAGTACACAGTAAGATATTTTTAATAACAAAAAACACGTTCTAAATTCAACAACGTGTTTCGAAACCAAAACTGAAACTTAAATAAATATTACTGGGTTGCAGTTAATTTCTCATAAAATGTTACATACTTAAGCGGAATATAATCACTCATATCCTCAAGGTTTTTTAATTTTTCATCTTTGATTGGAAGAAGGTTCTGATGCATGATAGGTAATTTCTCAGATGATATGATTTCAGTGGCAAAAGTCATTGTTTTTTTTCTTTTACGATCGCTTATGGGAAATGAATTCCAGGGCTGCATTATATTTTGAGATTTTCTCATTCTCAAAGTAGCTGGAGAATCAGCGGTAAGTTGCAGCCACAATCCTTGCGTAATTTTACATTTGGGGTATTTCCATATACAACATTCCAAAGCTGTTAAATTCTCAAAGAAGGCTTGGTGCATCCAGACAACTTTAAAAGGATTTTTAACTTTGGCTTTAGCAATGACATTTACCCACTTTAATGGTTCATAAACCATAGATATTCTTTTTTGCTTACGTACATACAACGTTGTTACGCGGAAGACTGAAATGGCGCGCTTTACAAATTCGCGTCACAGTGATTGATGCGAGTAAACTGGTGGGTCTATGTTGTCAACGGGTCCCAATAGGCACATACTACGTTGTTTTACGGAAATCTCATTTAATAGAAAAATGTTATATACAACATTGTTCCGGCCGACCCTTCAAATATCCAGTTGATATTAAACATGGATTTGATATACTATGGATGTATATCTAGTGCATATACAGGGTGTTTCAGGCTGATCTCATAAACGGAAAGAGATAGGCACGAAGTCGCTCAAATAAGGGCAAAGTTGCGTGTTTGCGGGTAACTAACAAAACATCCGATTAAATAGTTCAAATCCAGAGTAATTCCGGGCAGAGGCGGAAAAACCGACTTCTCCCAAAATCGTTTTGATTTTATCCTGACTATGTAGTGGGATGTCAGAATAAACTGGACATTAATATTGCCACTTTTTCTCCTCTACAAAATGACAATTGTTTTCCAGCAATAACTTTATTTTTTCTGATAGTATGCTATATTGAAATTTTGAAAATTTAAATGGAATGTTCAGTCTTAGATCAGTAATGTATTTTCTGAGTTACTCTTGAATTTTTTTTGGAAATGAAAAGGTATGGTGAAACCTGGTAACAAAATTTTCATAAATAATCAGATCTTGATCATAGCAGATATTCACAATATTGTTTGTTATTTTTAGACAAGGTCCGACTCTTCTTTGTATGTTGTTCAGCACATAGTTTATTATGATTTTGCGATAAATCTGGAGGACGAAACAAATTACTCTCTGATAATTTAAAGGCCAACCTAGGAAATTTTTTATTTCTTCTTTTTAAATAAGTGAGGTCAATGTCAATACAGGGTGACTTCGAAGTTGATTCATTTATTTTAACAGTGAGTAGATCTGATCAAAAGGAATGTTTTTTCCTTTAACATTTTTCTGGTAAAATTAAAGTAACAAAGTTATAGCCCTTTAGAGGTTTGAGTACCGCCCTGTCTCAATAATAATATTATGTGCTCGTGTTTGGCAACAACGGATATAATCCGACTTATCGGTTCATCGCATCGGAAACAAAAAAGCGAAAGAATTTGAAACGCTCATCACGATGTTTTTATTCAGTCAATGTGTCAGTCGGTAACGCGTGAGTGAATAGTGGTGTTTGCTGCGTGGCTCAAACGAAATAAAAAATGGCACATGTTTATGCGGATCGGTTTCCCAATCGAGTGCAACCAACCCCTCGTGCCTTTGTTAATGTAGTACAAAGGGCTCGTGAATCAGGTGACTTAAGACCTCACAGGGGAGGGCATGCCGGTGCTCCAAGACCTCACGATCAAATACAGGTCCGCACTAAAATACTTGTCGGGATGATACTTTATAAAACAAGGTAAAATTTTTTATTTTTACACACATATTTTGGTTTATCTTCCTTCTACAATCATTATCTGAAAATTAATGACTCAACTTCAAAGTATATGAGATATTATAGATTTTTTGAATCAGAACTTAAAATCTCGTGTATCTGTGCAAGAATTCAATGTGGCGTCTATGAGAAAAAATAAAGTTGATGCTGGGGAATATGAGATGAAGCGTCCTGTTGACATTTTAATTATGCCAGTTTATGGAGGAGAAAAGGTGCATGGTTAATGTGCAATTTAATTTGAAATCCTATTACGAATAAGTCAGGAACATATCGAAACAATTTTGGGAAAATTCTGTTTTTTCCGTATCTCTCCGGAAGTACTTTGAATTTCGAAACTTCCTAAGCGGCATTTTGTTAATTACCTAAATACCATTTAAGCGACTTCGTATCTCACCGATTTCGATAACCTGATAGCAAGTGTCGAATTTGAAACACCCGGCATGTGCTCTCTAGACGGTATAGAGCAATTGACCATCCATGGCTGTCGGTGCTTGTCTGTAGTTATCCATGGCTGTTCATGGCTATCTATGGCTGCATTTTGGCTGTCCGTGGCTGTTTTAGGCAAATCTGGCTGTCCGGTGTACAAGATTGGCCATCCGGTTTATCCTTCGAATCAATACGACAATCTGTTTGCTCTAATGTAAGGGAACCGCACCTGGGTCGTATCAACACTTTCCTAAATCTAACAGTCCAGCCCTGAGTAATTCCTCGGGACAACGTACAAGAGCTAAATGCGACCTAAGTACTGTTATTCTGTCTGATTGCCCTTACTCTGACACAGAAACTCAGGTTCATCCAACAGCTGTTGATAAGGTGATTCAACCACAATTTTCTTCTATTACAGGTGATGCCGCCATGTATACGTCCACACATGTTTGCTCCAGATTCAAATGACTTTCGTTTTCTTCAAATACGGCCGACAGGTGAAAATAACAGATAGAATCTTTTTTGCATGCTAATAAGTTTTGTCCGGTCACAGCATTCGACGTAAGCGAAATTTATACAGTCACTGCTTCTCGTCTATATTCGATGTCTGCGCTGCCTTGCGCGGTCATATAGATTTGCAAATATGGTTTTGGATTCTAATATTAAGGTTTTGGGAATGAAAAAGTACAAAGCACTCATGGGTCATCCACTCTATAAAAGGATAATCTGGCATCTAGCAGAATGTAATTCACTAGTGGCAAGAAATTGAAATAATGCCCGGTGAGAGGCTTACTCATGATATTTTTTGGTAAGCATCAAAATGGAGGGTGCTTGCTAGAATAATAAGAAACAGACTGAAGTGGTTCCATGATGAAGAAGTTGGGGAATAACAAGGTGGTTTTAGAGAGGGGCGAGGTACATCAGATCAAATATTTACCTTAAAGATGATTCAAAATAAAAGTCAAGAATAGAATTTGAAACTATGCATGCAAGCCTAAAGGATCTACACGATCATTTTCTTTTTGTAGATCCTTTGGGCTTGAAGTACCACAGCAAGTGGCTATAACCGGCCGCGTGGTTGTCGTTAGATGTCACCTTGAAAATTTGAGGTATTTTAGCTATTTTATACTACAATGTGTAGGTTGGCTCTTGTTGTGGACTTCGTGTGCTGTTTTTTCATCTCCATCTTCGTTTCCCCAGGTTACACCCGTATCCGGATGTGTGGGCAATTAACTGTCACTGTATAAGGCAATCCTTTTGTTTCTGTACTGCTGCTCATTATAGTAGTGTTCTCACTAAGAACATTATTCCAGGATAGGTTTTGTTTAAATCTTCTCCGAAATTCGTAGATTCGATGGTGAAAGAATTCTACCATCTGGCCTTTCTGGACCGAATCTGCTTGTTTTGTATTCTGTAGCAAGGAAGGCCAAGATCACAGCGACTAGACCCCGTTAGGCCCCTAGTGCGTTTTTCCCAGGTGTTACTCAAGGCTCAAGGCTGTATCTTCAACTTCTCCAAGCAATTGGAAAAGGTAGGGGTACCACCCAACATACTTCCCCTTACATCATCCATCGGAGGCTAACGTGCCTTAAGAATGGAGTTAGGATTGAAAGGACAGCTGGGTGGTCAAAAGCAAGTACTTGACTGTCTCATATTAAGCGTTTATTACTCGTATTAGTTAAGGTACAGTACTGTATTAGGAGCAAGACTACTGCACCTCCAAATAGTGACTGTTTCCATATCTACATGGACCTGGTTCTACTCCAGATATGTCTCGCAATCTAAACACAAACATACGAAGTAATGCCACTTAGGATGCAACGAATCGCACAGAAAAGAATTTCAACTGATCTCTGAAGACCATCATTCCACTTGCTTAATATACAGGTTCAAATATTCTATAGATGGGTAAATATTTTTTGCTATTTGATGATCCTTTAGAGGATGCTTTGGGTGGAAAGACGTAGAGTGGGCAAGCTGGAGAGAACTGCTCATGATCATAGCATTCTTTGTTAGTTCTTTAATCAAGATTTTTTACGTTAACATGATATAAACAGATAAATCGTCAGAAACAAAATTTAGAATCTAGCAGGAAAATTGACATCCGAACGCCATATTTCAGCTGGCAGTACCTAAGCACCACCATTACAGTTTAATTAGTATTACGGCTGTTGACGCCATTCCTGGCTGACAATAAATAACCAAGTGCGCCGATAAATCAATTGCCGGGAATGTAATAATAATTACAACGAACGACAACTGTTATGTAAGTGGTGAGCATGCAAGTGCAAGCTTCATGCAACACATTTTTACCACATTCGGTACTTCACGAACAAAAATGTCTAACTAGATTCGTCGCTAACAGCTTCCGTTATTAACGGATGTGAAACCAGAGCCGTGGGCTGATTTACGATCACTATACACGGCGATTTAACTGAAGCACATACTCCATAACTTGCAGGTTCAATTCCCCTAGCTATCATGACGAAATTCGGTAAGCACTTCCATAGTGGGTGGGGGAGTATACTAGCTTTGCAGTCTCACTGTTGGGAACACGCGTGCGCAATCTTTATCTACCTTATTTTTACTGTACTTGCTACGCCATAAAGGGAAATGTCTTATCAGATTACAACTAACAATTTCCGTTGATCACGGATGTGAAACTGTAGCCGTGGATTAAATTGCTATAATTATACGCTTCAGTTCAATTGAAGATACACCCCATAAACAGCTGGTTCAATTTTCCCTACCCACCATGACGAAATACAGCAAGCACTTCTATGATGTGTGTCATGTTGGTTTTGCAGAGTCTCACAATTTATGGTGGCAACTGCTAAGTGATGAGCATGCAAGTTCAGACCTGATGAACCTTATTTTTTTCTACATTAATCTCGCGTAAAGTTGTGCCTCCCCAACACTGGGTCTGCTTCTATTATAATGATGTCTTGAAAACCTTGTTTAATCACCTCAAAATAAATAAATAAATAGCCTTTATTGCCCAACAGCTAAGGAAACCGTTTACAGGTCAATCCAAAGATAAATCAAAATAACAAGATCAGAAAACACATAAAAAGCAGGTGATTTCATCTAAAGAAAAAAACAAATAAGAAAAAGAAGTAAAAAAACATACTTCACTCATTTGAGTAAAGGCGAGAATACACATGCTTGTTACACGCACAGAAGCATGCCAGTTACTGGATTGTGCGTGCTACTTGCATGTGTGACTTTCTTTGCGAGCAAGAAAGCACGGTAGAAGATAGCACGCCAGTAGATCGCAAGACGTTTGATTTTTGTGTGCCAGTAGCAGGATTTCGTCGAGGGAATGGAGGGGAGGAAACACGCGAGTCATGTTCAAAGGTGTGTGAATGACATCGTTACCAGAAACTCGCATGTGAAAAACGGATTCTTGAACTATAGAACTATTTGTTCAGTTCCGGGCAAAATGGCTCGTTGGGGAGACGAAAAGACTTTATTGTTTGTTATGCAGTATAGGGAGTATCCGTGTTTATGGAATACATGATCTCCATTGTATAAAAATAAAATCGCTAGAGACAATGCTTACAAGTATTTATTGAAGCAAATGACTGATAACAATTTAACATTAAAATTTATGAAAAATAAGATAAAAAACCTAAGAACAACCTACCACCAAGAGTTAAAGAAGATAAAGGAAATTTTTCACAGACTGGCATATCCAAAACTAGCATGTGTATTTTGGGATGTCGTAGGACAAGTAGTTAGCATAGAAGTTACTGGCCATTGGCATGTTATTTTACTGGCATGTGTATTCTCGCCTTAACATATCATAGATTATCCAAGCAATTTATAGCTACTCCCAGAATGCTGTTCAAAATGTCAGCATGTATATCACAATAATATGATATTGCATTGAAAGTTTCACACATCACATATATGGGTGCCTTCAAAAACAAATTTGTGCGAGTTCTGTCACAATAAAATGTTTTAGCTGTACGAGTTTGAATAGATGGAACATTAAAGTTTATTTGAGTCACAATCCCATTAGCATCAATTTGATTGTGCAGTGGGTTATGCAAGAACATAATTGAGGCACACTTCCTTCGACGTTCTAAAGGCTGCACTTGAAACCTAGACAATAACAAACTTTCAGATATACCACGTTCCGGATATATACCGTCAACTTTAAAAGATAAAAATTTTAGAAACTTTCTCTGAACATGCTCAAGAGAATCAATGTGGCAGTTATAAATTGGGTTCCAAATTAACGATGTACATTCCAATTTCGATCTAATATATGCAGAATACAAAACCAACCGTGACTCTTGACGGTTAAAGCTTAGACAGTTTGTATGTGGAGTGGAAAATTAAGTTTATGGTCAAAAACTACACCCAAATCCTTAATTCTGTTATAACGATTTATGTAACCATCCCCAATTTTATAATTAAATTTACAAGCAGAAGTTTTCTTGGAAAAGCTGACTACAATACACTCAAAAGAAGCAAATACAAAATTCCGTGAGCTTTGATAAAGCTAAAGCTGTTAGAATTGCAAAAGTGGTTTTTCTAATAGAATGCAAGGAATCCACCGCGTAGGCGCTCCAGATACAACACGAACTAGGAGAAAACATACACAAATAGTTTATTTGATGCAATATATCCTAACAAAGTAATAACACCTAAATCAATCAATACCTGCTACGGCTGGGGGGCAGTAGAGCAACGGCGCGTGTTGTGAGCACGACTGACCTTTGCAAATTCCGGACTAGCCTTTCAGATGTATGTATGTGTGTATCTATCTCTTAGAGGGCGGTGTCCCTTATCAGAAGAATATTCTACGCTCGGAATATTTCTAATATGCTTCGGAAATCGCGATCTGTAAAAATTATCTTAGCAGAGTTAGCACAGAGTGGGACTGAGAGGAAGTCTGACCTTTACAAAGCTTGGGTTAACTATTCAGATGTATGGTTATGTATGTATATTTCCACAAGCGGTGGATACTTCAACAAAATAATATTTCGTGTTCAGAGTGTTAACGCCTCTAGGTCAATTTAGTTAAAAAAATATAGAGAAGATGGCACAGGCACAGGCTGGGAAGGAAGTATGTAATTGTAAAACGAAAATTATGTTATGGCCATGTTCTAGTAACGATTTTCGAACGGTGTGTAGCGGTCAAATTCAGTTGACCGAACGAATCGCCAAAAAGTGGTAAACCCATACATCACACTGAATTGGTTAACTGTTTACAACCATCCACAATCGTCAGAAATTCTTCGCCAGAACATGCCTGTTATGTTATCACGGAAAACTATGTCACTAATTTCCGTTTATCTGTCTGTCGGTCTGTCCGCTAATTCTTGACTCGTCTATAGCCTGGAAAGTATCGCTCGGATTTGGACGTTCACACAAGGTTACCACTGTTCCAGGAAGAGAAAAGCTTAATAGTTTTTGATAATCGGTCCAGTGGTGGTGGAGCTGAGGGCCAAAAAGTAACAAGATTCAAAGTTTATTCAAATTCAAAAACCAATATAACTTACAAATTAAAAAAAACAACCTTCAGTACAATTTAAATAAAAAAAGCTTCAAAAATACATGAGCTTGTATACTCTTGCTACCCTGAATAACCAAGATTGCAACAGAAATCTGAGCAAAGATGCTAGCATCAGATTTAGAACCAGCAAGTAACGGTATGTGAATTGTGAAAATTCTGTATACTTTCGTAAAGGGTAAATGTCTGAATCTTGTCGTCACAAATCCTAAATTACGTGTCTGCATAAACAAATCTAAAATTCATAACAATAGTACAGAAGCATACTAAAAAAAACATTCAGAAGTATAAATATAGAGTACATAAAATATGAATATCTGAAATATGGTAATATAGGGATATTTCGAGTAAGGTCAAACAAACTATGTTGTTCAAACAATAAAAATTTTGCGTGAAGGTTAAGCAGAGAAACAAGAGTACTACAATTTACTACAAAAGAATTTACTACAAAAGAATAGACACCTAAGCTATAAGCTTGTGTGTGTCATACAATATACAAATTCAATGCATGGCTAATGGTTATAAGGTATATTATGAGCAAATGTATATATAAGAAAAAAGAAATAAAAAAAACATTAGATAGAAACGAAATTACTGAGTTGAGTCAAGCTACGGTCGATGCAAGCATGTCAAAGTTATTTAAGATGAACTTCTTAATTCTTTTTTTGAAACTATACTCCGAGAGGATTTTATATTCTAGGGGTAATTTATTATACAACCTAATACCATCAAACTTTATGCATTTTTGGCAAACAGATTTATTCACTCTCGTATAGGTGTAACTTATATTTATTTTAGTTCTTGTTTCATAAGCGTGGCTGGTTGAAACATTGTTTCGGGAGTGAAAAAATTTTTACACAAATTTAGAGCAGCAAAAATATATAAACCCCTAACATTCAAAAGATCATTTTCAATGTAAACAAATCTGCAACTTGACCTACATGGGATACGAAAAATAGTCCTGACGATATAATTTTGCGTGGTTTGCAGTATTTTTAAAGTACTAGTGTATGCGGCTCCCCAAATACTTATCCCGTAAGTTAGTAGAGACCCCACAAACGAGTTATATATTGAGAGAAGACTCCTTCTGCTTAAAATATTCCTAAGAATGAAAAACTTATGAATAATTCTCCTTAATTTCGATGCCAAAAGCTCGGCATGACTCTGCCATTTCAAATTACTGTTAACAGTGATTCCTAAGTATCCAATAACTTCAACTCTTTCGACAGTGTCAGCGCTATCATTTATAATTAATGTTCGGTGGTGTAATGGCATGCCTACTTTGGTTGGAGAAAACGTTACATACTAAGTTTTAGAGATATTAAGTTTAAGTAAATTGTTATCCAACCAGCATTTGACTTTATTTAATGACAACTCGGCATTCCGTATTGCGTCATCCCATGAACGACAGTGCAAACTAAAACAGTATCGTCTGCATATGATATCATTTTACAGTTGAAATTACATCGAAGTAGTTCATTTATGTATATGAGGAACAGTGTTGGTCCCAAAACCGTCCCCTGAGGCACACCTATTTTGATCTTTTGAATGTTGCTTAAATCTGACCCTACCTTAACTTGTTGTAATCGATCAGCCAAATAGTTCTCAAATAAGTTCAGAACTCCGCTACGCACTCCAACACTTTCTAGTTTCTTTAATAAAATTGTATGAGATACTGAATCGAAAGCCTTTTGAAGATCTAGGAAAACTGCAACAGTCTTATTTCCATCTTGAAAATTTTCAAGCACTTGTCCTGTAAGTTCTTGTAGAGATTGCTCTGTATTGCAATTTTTGCGGTACCCAAATTGACAGTTCGATATTATGTCATATTTCTCAAGAAAAGAACAAAGTCTGTTATTTAAACACTTCTCAAAAATCTTCCCAAATACATTGATAACTGAAATAGGTCTATAATTGAACATATTGTCTTTACTTCCGGATTTAAATATTGGTGTCACTATGCTTTCTTTAAATTGGCGAGGAATTACTGAGGATTTGAAACAGAGGTTGATAATGTGAGTTATAGGGTGACTGATATACTTCATGATCATCTTGATAGTTTTAGTGTGTAAGCCATCTTTTCCGGGTGCGCCATTATTTTTCAGATTACAAACTGTTTGTTGTAACTCTATGTTATCCACTGGAGTTAGAAACATAGAGTGAGCAATGTTGACGACATGATGATCTGATGTATCAAGAATTGAGTATTGATCAATCGGACTTGTTATTTGCTCACCTATATCAACAAAATATTTATTAAAAACACAGGCTATATCAGTGGGAGCGTCCAGCTGCTGATTATTGTGATTAATTGATTTTACGTCATTTTTTTTTTATTTTGCCAGCATTGAAAACTTCATTCTTTGACGGCCTCTGATCATTTCAAGAAAAAAAACTAGTGGTTGGTGGTTGTGGGGGGTGAGGAGGACCCATCTCAATTTTATCTGATCTCAGTATATACTAAGTGACATATAAATCCGAACACCCAGTTTAAATGTTTTTATTTTAATAAAATTTTGTATAAGTACTTAATGAAGCATAATAAGTAAATGATAAAAATTTCAAACTGATTGCACTGCTTCAAAGCCCTTTGACCTTTAATAATGTGTGGATGCACCCTGATGTGCTACGCATTCTCCAACGCGCCTAGGCAAGCTTCTGATCAGGTGGTCAATATCCTCCTGTGGTATCTCATTCCAGGCAACCACCAACTCCTCTCGAAGTGCTTCTAGAGTCTGAGGAGGACTTTCAAATTGAGCAATCTCCTCCCATCATATCCCACACGTGCTCAATTGGGGATAAGTCGGGAGATCTTGGTGGCCATGGTAACAATGTGACATCATTATGTTGAAAGAAGTCTATCGTGACTCTTGCAACATGTGGTCGGGCATTATCTTGTTGGAAAGTTGGATCTCCCAGGGTGTCAAGATAGGGTAAAAGATGGGGTTCTAGAACTTCGTGAATATAACGCTGCGTGTTCATGTTACCTCTGATGAAGACTAAAGGTGACCTGGAACCATAAGCTATAGCACCCCAAACCATAACTCCAACAGTGTGATGAGTATGTCTTTCAACAAAAAACTGTGGATTCCTCATTTCACCACGTCGCCTTTTATCCCTGGCACGACCATCGTGCACGCCTAAACAAAATCGAGACTCGTCACTAAATACAATACTGTTCCATTCCTGATCCCAGAGTGACCGTTATTTGCACCATTCAAGGCGATTACGTCGGTGTTCTCGAGTTAAAGGGAGGACCCAGTGTGGCCGGTATGAAAACAAGCCAAAACTCCTCATTCGTCGGTAAACACTTCGCATGCCAATAGGTCTTCCGTGTTCTGCAAACCATTCATTTGCAATGGACCTGGTAGTGGAGAAACGGTCCCTTAAGGCCAATAATCTGAGGCGGCGATCTTCACGGTCTGTTGTTCTACGGCGGCGTCCAGTGCCCCTTGCTCTTTGCGTACGGCCTTCTCGAAGCCATGCCTGACAACACCTAACCACAGTGTCTACACTTCTTTGCACTCTAACTGCAATTGCCCGAAAAGAAAGTCCAGCTTTCCGAAGTCCCACTATACGGCCCCTATCAAACTCACTAAGTTGACGAAATCGTACAGGTCTCCGTACTCTAGGCATCGTAACCGATCGTAAAGGATGTCAAGAACCAAAATCCGCCAACGTTGATTCTTTACTGCGGCTGAAATATTCATTTTTAGAGCGTTAGTGAATTAAAAAAAGCAGTATAAAAACGGGAATGTCCAACTGATAAGGCTGAAAATTTTTTCACTTCTTATTTAAAGTAAGATGAATACATTCACCAACTTTTATTAAAATAAAACCATTTAAACTGGGTGTTCGGATTTATATGTCACTTAGTATATTTATATGCTCCCAACCCCTGTAAGTCTACGCACCTGTAACACATATTTCTCATATTTTCCCGCACATGTTTCTCCGAGGGCTGTCGTCTACCTGCTTCAAAAGGTGAGTCAACAGCGCATGGTCGGTAGAGTTGATTTGCATGGGCATGTTTGACTGGATTGATCCGTTTAATTTCTTTGTTATACTTGATCGCAGCTCACGATGGGACAACTTGTGCCAAACATGACCCTTTGTGAGCTGATGACAGCGTTGTGTATGAAGTGCATAGTCGACCTACTTGACTCCATTCTTGTTTTCTACGCCACTGGCAAATATACTCTTTTTGGATTTCCTAGATCTGTGACCTACGCTTGTTATAGGAATCTAATTTTTACTGAACCTTCTGGCAAACAAATACTGACACCGTTCTTGAATGTCCAATATAAGTGCATGTATGAGTCCCTGCTTAGTTGTAATTTGTCTGATAAATGTAGGTGAGCCCTGTCAGAATGTCTTATCTTACAGATACTCTTCAAACACAATGCTGCACTGTTGAAGCTGAAAGACCATTATTATTAAGCATCTCAGGTATTTACATAGAGATAATTGTAAAAATACTGCAATGCGCTAGCCCTTGTATGATCACTAGACAAGTGCCTTTGCTCGCTATGAAAGTGCTGAATAAAACAATCATAGTTATAGGAGATCAAAGAAGACATGTTAATATATTTTCTTATAAGACATGTCAAAGCTGTCGTGACTAAATCTTTCCGCGCCTAACTTTTAAAACGACCCGCAGAATCTTTTCCATCTGCTATACTCTCAAAGCTCAGTAAGATGGATCAAGTCTGTTTGCCTAGAAACAAAAAAGAAAAGGAAAAGGGAGGAAATACGTCTTCTGGAGTGGTGTCCATTCTTCTTAACTAGAAAGCAATTTATTTCGTTGTTGGCTTCAGTATTGGGTCTTCACGTCAATAATTTCATGGAAAGGGCACCTTTTTCATTGTTAAACCCATTTTTGATGTTCCTTTCTGAAGAATCTGATTGATTCTATTAGTTTCAGTGACTCTGGTATCGAACTATGGAATTTTATCGCCAAAAAGGAGATCGATAAATAATGGCTTTTGATGTCTACTATCAAATCTCACAATAACAGGCACCTTAGCTGGCATTTACGGTGTGACCGATGCCAATTTTGATCTATTCAATCCAGAGGCTAAAACAATCGATAAGTAATGCGACATCTCACAACCTTTAAATGGTACTATCATATATAGATCTATCTTTCTTTGTCATACTTTTCTGTGAAATGTATTTTCAATTAATTTATATGCACCGGAAACCTACAAATACTTCGCAATTGGTAGAATCAAGCTCGCAATCATTAATGCCTGTTTTGTAGCCAAGACATAGTCCAACTGCGCTCGGCTATCTATCAATCTGAACTCCCAATGGTGATATTGATGGTTCAATTAACCATATTTATTTTTGCTAGTTAGAATCACCGTCCCTCACCGCACCCACTAACAAGTACAAAGCGTGCAGAGTAAGCCAGTGGCGTCCATTTTATTTATATTCCAGAGCCAGAAAATACTTTTTGACAGCTTTTGAAGTATTAACCGACTTTGCAATGGCGTAGTTCCAAATTCGTCCTTATCTAAATATTATACGATACAAAAATGTGGGTCAAGAGATTACTTAAGGTGTCAGAAGGTGACAAGAACATTTCTTCGGGTCACTGATTCTGAAGGATTTTTCCAAAAGCATAAGTAAATCCACTGTGTCCGGTTATATAACCATGACATTCCAGTCTAAAATTATCGCGCACTACTCGAGTAATGCTAGTTTATAACTCCTCTTCAAATTCAATACTCTTCTGTCTTTGGAGACATAGCGCTGAAGAAAAAAGTTTAGACGTGTGTAGTTAGACCACCAATGTATCGTCTAGAAAAAGGAAATTAGCAGCTTCCAAATAAAGTATTATCATGGCGGTCACCAAATATCACAATATTTTTACTAGGTCGAAGAAGAATTTCGAATACATGTGGGTCCATTGGCCAAACAAACATGGGGATTATGATAACTCGAATTGAAAATCTGACTACGCCATCATATAGAGCAGAAAAAGTGGCAATAACAACTTGGAATTCATTTTGGAATCCCATTTCAAAGTCAGTAAAAAATAAAAATGATTTGGCGATGAATCTGATATATAAAGCAAATAACCGATAATTTCAAGGGCTACCCAGGAAACAATGTATTCTTGAAATAACTAAGGTTTGGCAACATCAAAGTTATGGCATTTTACTCTATATGTCTGTGCAAAAATCCAATACGTCGCCCTTAAGAAAAAAATAATTTTATGCTGGAGTACAAGAGAAGAAACGTCACATTTAAATTTCAATTACGCTATTTTGTAGAGGAGAAAAGTGGCAATGTTAATTTCCAAATTATTTTGAAAAATAAAACGATTTTGGAAAAATTAGGATTTTGTTAGTTACCTTCACTCCCATTTAAGCGGCTTTGTACCTCTTATCGATTCCAAGATCCCAATGGTGAGGACCGAATTTGAATCACCCGATATCTATACATTTCCAACTCCCCGCACCTATAAGATGTATTTCATTAATCATAGATTTCCACGTGATTGTCCCTTAAAACTAAGAAAGATAAAGACATATTTGCAACACACGTCTCTGTTTTTTGGGTTGACCGACGACACAGATCGACTGATGAGTGTCGTGCCATGACTGCCGTGCTGCCGTGCCTGAAGAGTGGAAATGATGAGCGGTGAGGTATGGCCAAGGGCCACGCTGCCAGTTGGACGGTACCACCGATACGACTCTAAAAATGTATTTATAGACTAATCCTATGGAAGTATTCAACTGACTTTATCCATTAAATTTTAATATTATACGTACATGTTCCTAAGTTATCTTTTCCTTAAACGGTCTAACGTACGCCGGACATAATCCTTCACGATGACACCGTTGCGTGGTAAGTGCAGGGTCAACTTACTAGACAAATTTTTTTATGGAAGTGCGGGAATATTTAGTAGTGAGCGTATAATAATGAAAATTATAAAAATAACAACAATTAATGGGCTCTATTTCGTACAAAAGTGCATAAAGGCGAAGTGTTGCTAAAAGTAGAGTTTTTCAACTTAACCTTTGAAACAAAAAAAATTGTATAATATTGAACTAATAGAAATGTATGCATATAATTCAATAATAACCAATTAATTAGCAACACAAATAAATATAAACAAACACAAGAAAAATCCAAATTTCCAGTCTGCATTATAAATAAATTGTGTGTAATTTAAGAACCTAACATGCAGATCATTGTATGATTAAAAAATATCGTAACTTAGTGATATTTTGTAGACAGCTTTAGAATGTAGGGGATTTCTATTCATTGTATTTAAGCTCCAGCCCACGATCTTTAAGAGCGAAATAAGCTACAGAGAGCATTATTGGATACAGCTGCTTCCAAATGCACTACAGTAAGACATCTTAAGTAGAAAAACTTCAGGGTGTTCAAATACCGAAAGCTTGTGTGTAATCTGGCAGAACCAAACAAGTGAAGGCCTCCCAGAGCCGTTGTTGTGCCATTCTGATGTCAAATATTTTGAGAATTGAAGATACAAGTGGATGGAGGTGTCATGTAATAAATTCATTGTATTCAGAAAATTGACTTCAAACATTTTTTTATTGGGACTTTTTAATTTATTGCATTTTCAGTATTTTGTTTAATTAGTTTGTTATTATCCTGTGCTTGCAGTAATCACGGATTGAAAAAATCACTGCTTAAGGTTAGCTTAATGCAAAAAAGCAATTTTAAAAAAATGTTACATGACACCTTTATCCACTTGTGTTGTCAACTGTAAGGATTAAAGCTGTTCTTATTGTTATGAGTTGGATGTATGGAAACTACCTTTTGGCGACGCTCGTGTGCTGAGCTAGCAAAACTGCGACGAACGACGCTTTCACCGTTCTACGACGCGACGTCTTGGACGGTCTAAGAGCGAAGCTAAGCAGCCAGCAGCGGTCCGCCCGATTAGGTTATTTATATCAGAAATGGTGGCACGCGCTCAGCAAGAAAGGACTAATTATTTTTAATAGTCCTTATGTAACGCTAGCCGAGCCGTTCGTAGTAGTTGTAGCCTCTCTCCTTCTTTATTTATACTCCTCCACGATGCTGGATATAGTGCTCGAGTAGAAACGCTCGTACGATACGGATCACTGCTTGGAAATGGACAAATGCTATCTCAGCTGACGCTTTAACATGATTAGCCAAGTTGGTACGTATTGACTTAGCAGCGTTATTTGTGTTAACGGTACGTGAAAAGTTTAAGTTTTATTCTGGGCAGAGTAGGAATTAAATTACGTTCCGTCCTCGTCGAAGTAAATATTTTGACTACATATCGTAGTACCCTCGTAGTTGTACCAAACCCCACGATTTCAAAGCGCGCACGCAGCGAAGGAAAGCTTCCCCCTACCTTCCTCCCCTCTGGCCGTCATTTTCTTCAAAGCCAAGTTGTTGCAACAATTGGGGGAGCTATTTACTTCGACGAGGACTTCACATAATTAAGATCGAACATCTCTTACAGGTAAGTTCGTTTGATCATGTAATTATGTTCCGTCCTCGTCCAAGTAAATATTTAGAATACATTTCGTAGATGTTCAAAGCTAGTTGCAACAACATACTACTAACGCTCTGCAAAGGTATACGATAGGTTGTACACAACTACACAAATTGTACGCAATGTATGTGTCAACTAAATGTACATTTCTGTTCTAACAACACAAGTTAGGGCTTTTAGCAACAGGTAATATGACGTACCTGGTTCAAAAATTATCATCCATTACATGGTAATAAGCACATAACGTAGTGACACAGTTATGTTCAAGGTGTGGAGACTTGGCTCACCTCAAATGGATTCCATCAAGTTATTATATAACCCTCTAAAATAACTAGTACTTCGACCAGCCTACTGGATCCCATATTTATCAATGATCTTCAAGTATGTTCAAATTCTGGGACTATAAATATGGATTTATTTACCCATCATTTTTTAGTATTTTGTGAAACCACTTTGCAGTCTAAAAAACCAAAGCAAAAATTCCTTAAATTCAGAGACTTTAAAAATTTTTATATTTTATCATTGCAAAATGATGTTTTAAACTTTCCCTGGAGCATTTTATATTCCGTAGAGAGTATCACAAAAAAAATTAATTTTTGATAAGCACGCACCTCTAAGAATTGTAAGTGTAAATAAACCGCATGCACCCAGGCTATCATCCCAGCTTAAACGTATGATGAAAGACAGAGACAGAGCTTTAAATCAGTTTAAAATTAATAAGACAGAAGAGAAATTAGATACGAAAAAGCAACATATTTATTATTCCTCCGCCAACAAAATGATTCAAAAATGTTTTATAGATCCTTAAAATCAATGAGTATCCAAACAGACACAAAATACCGATATTCCTCTACATTTAAAGAACCCTACTGACATTAATAGTTACTTCTGTTCCATTTTTCATAGCGTCATTTGTTCATGCACAGAGAAGATTGAGGATTATGAAAAGAATCACTATTCTAGTGATCGATTCAAGTTTAATCCAATCGACATGACTGATTTAAAATCAATGTTCCAGTCTCTGTGATCGAATGCCTGGCGTATCACTCAGAATGCTAAAACTATGCTTCTTTGCGATTTCAGGTCACATTTTACACATCATAAATAACAGAATCATGGAAAGAAGCATTAGTGTTACCTCTAGCTAAAATAAGTAAGCCAAAATTATACTCTGATTTAGGACCAATTAGTATTTTACCTGTTTTGTCCAAACTATTAGAAAAAGCAATGTACGCCCAAATTTACGATTATCTCTCCAAACATAAAATTTTGCCTCCCAAACAATGCGGTTATCGAAAAATATATAACACTGCAAGTGCCCTATTAGACTTAACCGATAACATTGTTAGAGCCTGGGATCAACATATGATCACATCATTGATTCTTCTTGACTTCTCTAAGGCGATACCATAAATCATCGTCTTCTAGTAGCCAAGTGCAAATATTTTGGTTTTTCTGACGTCAAAAATGATTCAGAGCTTCTTAGAAAATCGATATCAAAGGGTACACATTGACATGGTTCTATCTTCAAAGTGTCTCGTTTCCTCCGGAGTGCCTCAAGGGTCTGTACTTGGGCCAGTCATATTCATTTTGTATATTTCTGATCTCGACTCAGCTGTTAAATATTGTAATATCCAATTCTTTGCCGACGATTTACAGATCTACATCATTTCCATAATCACGACATTCGAACTGCTGAATCTGAGATATAACATTTATTAGTATGTATGCAAAAAATCATAACCTTCAGTTGAACCCTTTAAAATCGAAAGTCATCATTTTTTCACCAAAACTATTTAAAGTGATGCCAAAAGAAATTATAAAGTAAAATTAAATGGTAAGACTATAGAAGTAAGTGAGTCAGTGAAAAACTTGGGCGTAACTTTAGATGAATGTCTAAATTTTATACCACATGTAAGCAATATCAGTAAGAGTTGTTTTTCAATTTTACGTCAATTATATCTTTCTTGACTTTAAAACTTAAAAAAATGATGTGTGAATCTTTGGTAATGTCCAAAATTAGTTATTGCGATTTAGTTTATCTTCCATTTCTTGACTTAATATCTCTAGCACGTCTCCAAAGAATCCAAAACTCATGTTGTAGGTTGATCAATAATTTGAAAAACTATGATCATATCAGCCCTTTTTTCAATGACATGAAGTGGTTGAGAGTAAATGAACTGTGTGAGCTACATCTAGTTACTTACACTCACAGGCTTTTGATGTCATCCATTCCGCCGTTTTTGAGAAATAAGCTGATATCTAGAAGCAATATCCATTCTAGGGATATTCGATTCACTGAAACACTCACAATGCCCCTCCACAGGACATCATTCTTTCGTAAATACTTCACCTACAACGCAATTATTTCTTACAATGCTCCTCCCCGATCCACAAAATTGCTATCATATGATGAATTTAAAAGGCATATGAAGACATTTATTTTAAATAGAAGTATATTAATTAGATGATAAAATTTATGTCACCTCACACAAAAATATTTCCAATATAGCATTCCTTTGTTTTATATGACTGTTACAATTTTATAATTTTAAATCATGAAATATTGAATAGCGTTCACTTATATATGTTATATACCATATTTTTTATACACTTACATTTTTAAGCTTCTAACTTATCAAATGTATTTATGTTTTTTGTATTGTTTTTACAGTTTTTTTTGTGGGGTTAAGTGGCAGAATAGCATTATGCTAAACTTCGCCCCGTAAATAAAGACGATTTATTATTATTATTATTTATACCCTAAAAAAATCAAGTTCAGCTAAGTAGATTTTGTATTGGCAATGCTGGAGCTCTGATCATATATCATTCATTTAGTGTTGAGCTCTTTGGTTATGAAATTCCGAATTCCAGTAAATAAAGGAAAAATGTTGTTTCAATATTGTAGAGAAAAAAGTGTTGTAATGATGTTGCTATCTGAAGGTAGGACGAGCACGATTGAGCCATTTAGGATTTACTGTAAGACGGATACAACGGCAGTAGCATGTGAATGTACAGGGCGTCTCAGAATGAGTGAGTTTCTGGTACTTTTACGACTACCTCATAGACCTAGAATAAAAATCTCCGAACGTAGCGAACTGGTAGGATGTCAAATTTGAGCATCGTTTTACATTGAGCATAACTCTGTACTATGTCAATCTTCTTCTCTTGGGAGGACCTCCCCGGATATGTGATAATATAGTTATGATATGTTCCATTTAAAAAAATTGACTAAATCGCTCAAACTTTTTAAGCAGTATGTCTCACATTTTATTACAGTTTTATATAGATCCTTATAAAAGAAGAAGACCGATATAAGATACCATAAACTTTGATGATCAGTTGTTGAGTTACACTTAACTTTAAGAGCTTCTCACTATGCCATTTTGAAAGACCGTGGCTTTATATTCTACGGTTATAAAATACTAATTCAAATCTTCAAATTCAAACCACCAAACACACACACAACCACACATCCAAAATCTTGAAGTTTTCAAGTATTATTTTCACGTTGATATTCAGGGTGCCCCATTTTAGCTTTCCCACCAAATTATTTCGAGAATTTTATGGTCTAATTAATACGTTTAAAACAATTTGCACTAGCAGGAAAGTTTGACAGTACAGTTCTGAGGTCTGTGGGGAGTAACCCAAAGGTAATATCTTGACCATGACCTTGACCGTTACCTATAAGGTCAAGTCAACATTTTTCAAGGAAACCCTTCATTCTTATCCTGAAATTGGGAAAATAAACAAATTTCATGTCTGAACCTATTATTTTTTTGCTCTCTGCAATAAGTGTGACGCCCATAAGAACTGTGCTGTCCAACACTTTCGCTAGAGCTAATTGTTCGTCAGTGCCTTGACTTGACATCAAAATTGCTTCGGAGGTCATGGTCCTGATGGTCCATGGTCGAGAACTATTAGAAAGTAAAATTTTGCCATTTTTTCAATTCTGGCGTGAAAAATAATTTGGAAATTCATTTGATAATGAAATGACCTTGAAGGTCGTGATTAACGACATGAACAAGGCCACAGTTTTGCTTCCTCAAAACATCACAACTTTTTTCTTAAACTTTTTCTTACGAAGCGTAGTCTTCGAAATATTTAGATGAGAAGGTTGATATGGGAGACCTTGTATAGTATTGATACGGCAATTGGATCACCCCGATTTTTAGCTTGCAGATTGGATCGTTCTAAAAATACATAGGGAGCCTTTCTGAAAAGCACTATACATGTTTGTGTAAATCTGATCACTTGTATTGCCCCTACTACTCTTTTAATAATAATGACCATCTCTTTATCTAGTCCGGGTAATGTTCGTACCAGCAGGGGGTCATCACGACCATCCGTATCTTTAGATAATAGTTTCGCGTTCGATGTTCTGCCATTTCGACACACCCATTACAGAAGTACTTTTACATCCCGCGCTGATTGAAGATTGCTCAAATAAGCCCGGTAAGTGAAACGGTAGGCCCACGAAGATTTTGCAAAGGCGTACAGACGTCCATAAATCAAAATAGTAAGTGTATTTTGCGTGAAACTGGGAGCTTATACATCGTCAATTTTCTCGTTGAGCGCAGAATAATGTACTGTCTATACAGAGAGAAAATTTATTTACGCAGTTAAGCGTACTGCCAACTTTAGAAACATCCAAACATGAATCATTGCTCGAAAATACCCAAGTAAAATAGTCATTAGAGAGGTCAAAAAGGGATTTAACATCCTAGCGCTATCTACGAGACAGTAGCTGAACCAAATACACTTGTTTCAAGGTAATTTTATAAATTCATTTTTGTGTTCGCCTATTGCTTGATAGAAGGCGTTAGTATTTTTCAGGTCCCTTTTGGATACCGGAACAGTTATCGTTAAATATAATAAGTTGACCAATGGTATTAGTGACTCTCTTTCCTTACCTAAGTGTTGAGATTCACTCAATTTAAATAATGACCGTAATTCCAATCAGCAAGCCACTAAACTTCACAGAAGCACTCCAGCAATCCAAATCGCCGTATTTCTCTCAAACGCAAGTTCCTATTTTCAATCTCTTTCATCGTAAATCCCTAGACAGGCAGCTCTCAGCAATTTTATTTTTGCGATGATGGTCGACCACCTTTAATTGCGGACGTTCAGAGAGAAACAACTGCGAAGCAGTCCATCAATCTAGATACCCACGGCTACAGAAACATCTGCTGGAGCTTCCGCTACGTATATCGTAGTAGCCTGCCGCATTCTTCAAGAAGGGATAAGGATGGAGAGAAATCGAGGACTATGAGAAATCTCAATGATAACCCATTTCGCGTAATCTGGCCTATAAATGAAACTACAGGTCAAGAACTTGCAACTGCATTGACAGCAATACTGATTCCTTCATTTTGCTATGTTTAAGACCTGTTGCTTTTAGAATAAGTTCAAAATTGCGAGAGATAACCGAAAAAACAAGAAGAAATCGATTATACCATTACCACTGTGTCATTACCTTAGAAACGCGTTGTGACAGGTCACTTCTGATCCCCAGATCGAATAAAAAAATAGGTCTTATAAAGCCTTTTCTATTTATTATATGGATTACGAGCTCCTGTTCACGCAAATCGTTAGTTTGAGAAATACTTTAGAACAAACCGAGTACGTTAATTTCCATAACTTCAAAAACACCTTGTGATTGATGAGTCGAATATTTTGATCCCCGGATAGTAAAATCAAGCCCCAGTATCACTTAGTACATACAGCTAAATCCCACCTCTGGATGAATCGAGATCGATCAAGAGCCATGATCCCAGCTCTTCAATTATCACACGGGCATCGCTGAAGTACTGATGTGTCACCACTTCACCCTCCCCATGCTTTTAACTTCCAATATTCTGTTCCATTCTGTTCAATTTAAAGACCGGATCCGCCTTTGCACTAAACGCCGGTATTGGCTTACACTATTTCTTACTTATGTGCATATTAAACACACGATCTCCAGATAACTAATTCGGTCTTTTTTAACTATAAGATAAAGGTAATTGCATGAATATCCCTAAAGTATTCTGTCCTATCTGGTCAATAGATCCATTTCCGTATTGCAAAGAAGATTTCCATGTACATTTTATCAGAAACAAAACAAAAATGTACAAACTATTGAAAGAGAATCCTGTTGCTTAAGTTCAGTTCGTTGCTCAAGTCAACTTGGCACTAATAGAGGACTTATTTTGTTGTTCACGGAAATGTTTTGCTAATTAAGCAGAAGCTTGGTATACGTACCTACTATTGTTTTTCTTAATATAATAACGTTAGTCAATAATGCTATTAGTGCCATTGTTTTTTGGTCGTATTCCCATATGAGTAGGCTAGCTTGTTCATTCTAATGTGAAACGTCGATCAACCCATATCGAAAAGTTTTGGCAGGGAGTGTGCAAGAATTATGAATTGGTGAACGTTGAAAGTATAATATAGCTCGATTGTTCGGCTTAAGGTAGCACTGTGTATATGTGAGTGCAAATGTGACCACCTATCATCTACAGGAAACTCTCCTAAGCCTGATTAAAGCTAATATTTTTCGCAGCAACAGGTATCGGATCTCCCAGACAACTAATTTGCTTCTTCTGAATAACTTTATTAGGACACAAGACTTACAACGGTTTCTTTTGACCCCCTTGAAATCTCTCTAAACTCTTCAGGAACACTCTGCTCTCCTCACATCGCTTTATATACTAAGTGACATATAAATCTGAACACAAAGTTTAAATGGTCTTATTTTAATAAAATTTTGTATAAGTACTTAATGAAGCATAACAAGTAAATGATAAAAATTTAAAAATGATTGCACTGCTTTAAAGCCCTTTGACCTATAATAATGTGTGGATGCACCCTGATGTGCTACGCATTCTCCAACGCGCGTAGGCATGCTTCTGATCAGGTGGTCAATGTCCTCCTGTGGCATCTCATTCCAGGCAACCACCAACTCCTCTCGAAGTGGTTCTAGAGTCTGAGGAGGACGTTGCAAATTGAGCAATCTCCTACCCATCATATCCCACACGTGCTCAATTGGGGATAAGTCGGGAGATCTTGGTGGCCATGGTAACAATGTGACATCATTATGTTGAAAGAAGTATATTGTGACTCTTGCAACATGTGGTCGGGCATTATCTTGTTGGAAAGTTGGATCTGCCAGGGTGTCAAGATAGGGTAAAAGATGGGGTTCTAGAACTTCGTGGATATAACGCTGCGCGTTCATGTTACCTCTGATGAAGATTAAAGGTGACCTGGAACCGTAAGCTATAGCACCCCAAACCATAACTCCAACAGTGTGATGAACATGTCTTTCAACAAAAAACTGTGGATTCCTTTTTTCACCACGTCGCCTTCTAACCCTGGCACAACCATCGTGCATGCCTAAACAAAATCGAGACTCGTCACTAAAGACGTTGTCTGCACCAGTCAAGGCGATTACGTCGGTGTTCTCGAGTTAAAGGGAGGACCCAGTGTGGCCGGTATGAAAACAAGCCAAAACTTCTCATTCGTCGGTAAATACTTTGCATGCCAATAGGACTTCCGTGTTCTGCAAACCATTCATTTGCAATGGACCTGGTAGTAGAGAAACGGTCCCTTAAGGCCAATAATCTTAGG
This sequence comes from Acanthoscelides obtectus, assembly GCA_963669975.1. Lineage (NCBI taxonomy): Eukaryota > Metazoa > Arthropoda > Insecta > Coleoptera > Chrysomelidae > Acanthoscelides > Acanthoscelides obtectus. The sequence goes on from CAVLJG010000008.1 coordinate 71,511,572, forward strand.
CGGCGATCTTCACGGTCTGTTGTTCTACGGCGGCGTCCAGTGCCCCTTGCTCTTTGCGTACGGCCTTCTCGAAGCCATGCCTGACAACACCTAACCACAGTGTCTACACTTCTTTGCACTCTAACTGCAATTGCCCGAAAAGAAAGTCCAGCTTCCCGAAGTCTCACTATACGGCCCCTATCAAACTCACTAAGTTGAAGAAATCGTACAGGTCTCCGTACTCTAGGCATCGTAACCGATCGTAAAGGATGTCAAGAACCAAAATCCGCCAACGTTGATTCTTTACTGCGGCTGAAATATTCATTTTTAGAGCGTTAGTGGATTAAAAAAAAAGCAGTATTAAAACCGGAATGTAGAACTGATAAGGATGAAAATTTTTTCACTTGTTATTTACAGTAAGGTAAATATATTCACCAACTTTTATTAAAATAAAACCATTTAAACTGGGTGTTCGGATTTATGTCACTTACTACATCTCGACTAGGTGAAATCATAACACCTCTTAAAGAATCAGAATAAAAGAACAAACGTGGACAATAATGCCCCCTTTTGTCTACTACAAAACATTGGCACATATTTTCATGCATAGGAGATCTAATGTCAATAAGAAGTTGACTAGTCGTGATCTTACGTTGTAGATAATTTTTACCCACTATAATTCTTAACTTATCAGGCATGTTCAATCTATATTTATTTCCAAATGAGGGGTGGTACGTAGATTACGAGTAAGTACATTTTTAGAATGAAATGAACTTGCTCACAACTTTCTTTCTTAGAAATCCTGTTAGGCACCCGTTCCACAAATTCCTCACAATTTTTTATTTGATATGTATTGCCAAAAAGAAAAATGTTCCTAACCGTTTTCGTCATCAGATTACCTTAGAAAGAGATTAGTACTCGTAAATTTAATTAGGAATGACTTAACAGCTCATTCGATATGCTGTGAGTTTAAGCCGATTTTGTCAGTTTTTGTTAAACATTGTTAAATAAATCTCTGAAAAGCTGTTTAAATTGATGAAAAAATAAAACGACAACGATGTTTTTGAGTTTATTATAAAATGAAAAATTGCAATAATCTAAGTTTTAAATTGAATAATATTAATATCAATAATGTGAAACATATAACATTCCTTGGTGTGTATTTGGATTCCTGTATGGAGTGAAACAGATAAGAATTATCAGATGTATAGCATGTTTTAGTGCCTGAAGAGATCTGTAGTAAGAGATTCAAAGTACTAAGACTTGTTTATATATATATATATATATATATATATATATATTTAAAAATTTCCAATATACCGCCAAATGCATTCAATTAATATGAAGATTAGTGAAGACGTGTATATAAAACCCTATGGAACTCAAATGATGTGTGAGTCCCCAAATATTAATGCCCTAAGCCTGCTTAACCTATTGCCTTTGGAACTAATGAATTGCCACAATTTATAGACATTTAAGAATCTCTTAAGATACTATTTAATTGAAAGTAGCTTTTATAGCCTGAAAGAGTATTGTGATATACGCCGTTAAATCTTATGTTTTTCTATTTGACAATTTTTTGTTAGGTATATATTTTGTAGATTTGAGTTGAAAATGTACGACTCATCCTATACAATGTTTTTTTATTGAGAGGAACTAAATTCTGGGGTTTCAGATGAAAATGGCAGCCCAAGTTAGGACATATGGTTCAGGTATTGGATCACCAAGCGGTCTAATTTACTTTCTCTGAAAACTCGGTGAGGTTTCCATTGACAATTTATTAGTACAAAGCATTTGCTTAGGTTTTTTTTATCCGATCGAAGACCCTTTGATCTACTGCTTTCCTCATATATTCTAGATCTATTGAAGCATAAGTAAAAACAAGCAAACATGTGCAGTAATGGTGAGAGAAACATGCCACCAGCGCAGGCGCAGGTACAAAGATTGCCTTTGATCTCTATTGATTATTTTCTTGGTAATAGGCCGCAGTTAGTTGGCTGTTCCTTTTCTAGTTTTCTATTTATCTTATTTCGTTTAATAAATACTCATAACAGAACAGAAGAAGCCTTGAAGGATGAGCAGGATTCATGCAACTTGCTTCTAATGAACGTTGCCCCCAAGGGGCGCATTCCTACCGCGTGCACTTCTATTTGACCCCCGGATCGTCCGGTTCATCTTAGACATGCACCGTTGACCCCAATATCTTTCTTCTTCGTTTCCACGCGGAGATCGCCGCAATGCCGCCGTATTGTAATCGACCAGCTTTTTTGTTCCTCGAAGGTGTACAATTATACATGGACCGTTTTCCCGATATGCTAGTCCAGGAAACATTGATAGATTCAAACTTACTTACTCTCAATCTGTTACATCCAGAGATACATAAAGTATCTTAAAGTGTTACATGAATCTATGACTAGACATGAAAACTAGACACGATCCCAAGATTTTACTTCCTCTCATTAACTGCAAACCTTCGCAGAACTGTTTGTATCCAAACCCAGAAGACTGAAATGACGGTACTTTGTCAAGAGGAAGCAGTCTTAATTATCTTAAATCACTTTATGAGACTGCTAGGGAAGATGTAAAGATGTATGCCTATACTAGCTAGTGGAACCCTTTGCCCCCCTACCAGTCACTTATTTGTAAGACCGTCAGATCCTGGTTGCTGCTAAAGTCCTATACTCTCTACCTACTAGGGAAGTTTTGCATATAGAAACATAGTAGGCCGCGCGGATCGAACGTCAGTACTGAATCTTAACCTCACTCTTTAGTAAACTTAAATTCAAAGTTTCACAGCAATACGTGCAGTGTTCTCACTACAGTTAATTTTAATTTTTTTAAGTGTCACCAAGTCATTAGAAAAATGAAACTCAATCGAGAACATTTTCGCACCATAATTTATTAAAACCTTCAGGGACAATTATCGCAACAAGAATGCCTTGCTGAGTTGCTGTCTGTTTTCGGCAACAAAGCGCCACATCAGTCGACCATTTCCCGTTGGTATGGAGAATTCAAACGTGGACGGGTGAGTCTTAGCGACGGTCCCATGGTGGGTGCACCAAAAATGGCAGTCGCCCAGGAAAACTTCGTTGCTGTGGGCAAACTCACCCTTGAAGATAGACATGTGACATATCGCGTGATTGAGGCATCCTTGAAGATCTCAAAGACCTCAATTCAAAAAATTTGGAGGAATTAGGAGTAAGAAAATTAGTTTCTAGTTGGATACCCCATCTGTTGACTGAAGAGCAGAAAGCAGCTAGGGTTAATTGGTGTCAAAAAAGGTTTCAATTCCGGAAAATCAAAAAATGTGTACAGCATTGTTGGTGGTGATGAATCGTGGATTTACTGTTATGAACCAGAAAATAAACCACAGTCGGCTGTTTGGGTGTTCCAAGGTGAAGAAAAGCTAACAAAAGTCATCCGTACTCGAAGTGTTTCGAAAAAGATGGTCGCGACATTTGTGTCAAAAGCGGGTCATGTTGCAACAATTCCTCTTAATGAGCAAAGAACTGTCACCGAGCTTCGACAAATCAACCCCGAACGGAGAATCATCCTCCACCAAGGCAATGCAAGCTCGCACACAGCCCAAAAAACAAGACAGTATTTAACGGAAGAAAACGTGGAATTATTGGACCATCCTTCACGTAGTCCCGATCTAAGTCCTAACGATTTCTTTACTTTCCCGAAAATTAAAAACAGACTGCGTGGTCAAAGGTTCCAGTTACCAGAACAAGCGGTTGACGCATTCAAGAATGCCGTTTTGGATCTGCTAGCAAACGAGTGGAATAAGTGCTTCGAAAATTGGTTCGAGCGCATGCAGATGTGTATTAATCTTCGTGGAGAATACTTCGAAGAACAATAAATACATTTAAAACTACCTACCGTGTTGTTTTATTTCCATATGCAAAACTTAAAAGACATCTCTCGTACGATGTAGTAGCAGTGATAGTAGTGGGGAGACGAAGCGAGTCAGGTTTAGCCCTTTCTGCCGACCACGAGCGTTCCAGCACTTTCTATATGCTGGTTCACTAATTTGTTAAGCCTTCTTGATCTCCTAATCAAGGTCAGAATGTCTCAGCCCTTGGACTGCAATATACAGGGCAATGGCCGACAAAGTGACACGCTGTCTCGTACCAGCACATAGGGTAGGTTGAATCTAACTCCACCCTTGAAAGGGATAAGTGTCTGTTCAATCAGCAGCGACCATAAAAAGTTGAGCGACTTTCTAACCCTGTCCAATGCGTCCGACGTTTGTCGGGGCCCTTTAAGAACGTTTTGGTCTGCAGTCTGCAGTCACCTCTTCCTCGCCATGCTTTGTCGAGGTTGCTATACACCTATTTATCTAGGATGGTGTTGACCTGGCGCCTGATTATGTCCAGCCGTGGATCGAGTTCGATGCAGGCGATCAGCTTTCTCTAAATCAGGCAGTCTGCTGAGTCCGGGAACAAAAGCATGGTCATATCTCTGCTGTTTCGTTGGCAATAGCATCCGTCAGAAAAGCATACGACACTCTGGAGCGTGAATGTGATTTCTCCATTCACCCATTCTTCCGTCGAAGGGATGATGAGTGAGAATTCTCAGTCTGATCTTATCGTGATGTTGGCAACTTCCACTCTTACCGAAGTTATGGGAAGATTGCATGCCTTCACCTCTACGATCTTGGAATGATCAATCACCAGTTCTCGTATCGCCCACGTATCCTCATCGCTCATTCTTAGATATGCCGACATGACCTCCCGCTTTGTACAGGTGTCCACTGGTGGCAGTCCCAGGATAACGTCAAAGGCTGCTGAAGCGCTTAATCATCTACATCACCAACAGACCATCACGCATCCATATTGTTTCCTAGGTCTCACCACCGTCGTGTAAAGCCAATGCAGGATCATTGTCACTGATCCCCAAGTCCTGACGACTGCTCGACACAACTGCCACATGGTCGCTATCGACTTCTCGTAGATGTTGCTCCCATGACAACTTACAATCCAGCACCACGCCCAGGTACGTTACTTCTTGACTCAGAGTTAGTGGTACACCATGGAGGGTCGCTCGATTGGCATCTTCTATCTTCCGACTCCTGCTAAAGAGGACTAGCTCAGTCTCGGATGGATTTGACTCAGAACCCTCTCTTCACACATCATTCTCTAATACACGACGCCGACGCATTTTCCTGAAACAAGGGCAATGCATCATGGGGACAAAACATTATTCCTGAGGTACATCAAATTCAGCTCACCCAAGAGACAGGCTAGAGATGACACTTGTAGTTCCTGAATCCAGACAGTGTTACCAGTACGATCAATAAATAGACCACAACCTAGTGTCAGAGGTAGTTCTCTACATCAACGTGTGTATAAAAATTATTCTAATGGTTATTTTTGAAGTACCATCTACCTTCAAATATAGTTGGTGACAATTGGATCATACTTTTAGTGAACTAAGGTTTGTTGAACTCATGTCGGTTAATCAGGACCACGCTTTCCTTTAACTTTTCACTCAATAATGATGTAGTATTTTATCTCTTCCATTGCAGTGTGCTAAGATAGTACATCAGATACCATGGTCGAGGAGCGTGCCATTTCTCGACAAGCAGTTTTACGTCCAAAGGCTAATACCGAGGGATATGATGTACAAGAACAATAATGACCTGCTCCACTTAGGTGTCTATAAAATTCTTTTCACTAGTAACGATGATATACCACGTTAATATATTTAGAGTTTGAAATACAGCATATCTGAGAGCTGTTTGAACGTTCGGCAACATTGTCCGATAAAGCACTCAAAATGTCTTGAGTACAGAAGATGAAGGTATAATAACAATGATTTCATTTAAAATTAAATAAAGTAGAAACAAACATTTTTAGAACAATCTTTCATTTAGTTGTTAAAAAAAATGAACTGAAAACTTATTAATGAATGTTTCGATTGCATATATTTAAACGATAATCACGAGCTTTCAAATAATAACGTGTTTAGACTTTTTGAAGGAGCTTCATTGTCGTTCAAATATATCCAATCGGAAAAATTAATTCTAAGCCGCTAAATAAAGTAGGACTCCCTGAAACTTCTTACTTCAGTTGTATTATAAAATTTTGGTGGATATAAACCGCACAATGATAAATTGATATTTTGTAGCGATCATCATGTCGAATTCAGGATGACGTTATTTGGTTATCCGACATTAAGCAGATTCATTTGGTAGAGATAACTATGAAATCTGTAAACCGCCACGGCTACCATATTAGATTTAGAATGACGTCACTTTGCTTATTGTGTTACTCTCATCAGGTCATATCGAACTCAAAATGGTGGCAGTTAATTTTAATTGGTTGAGGTCAACTTGTTCAAAATTCACACACATTCATTCATACCAACATACAAACAGCTCAAGTTAAATAATAGCTTGCAAAAAGAATCTGCATTGACTTGTAGTAAACAATAATTACGAAATATTCAAAAATATGTTCAGCAAGCCCAAGAAGCTACATGAATTACATAGGAAATTTTCCATTATCGTTATTCGCCTAGGGGGAGAAATGTAACTTAAATAACTTGTTGCTAATTCCATTCATTTCTTCACCTTGAAGGACTTATTCAGTCATGCAAACGTTCCAGGATTCCAAAGTAAGTTTCTTAGATTAAGGTTACTGAACCCACTTGGACCTGGCAGAGGGCGACATTTTTGTTGTTTCTCGATTGACAGACTTTTCTGTAAAGTGTTCAAAGAGATTTACGCCTAATCATAATCATATATGTATATTTAAAACAAAAATGCCTGTACTATAAAATTATTGCGCACCCTCGAGCTTGGAGAATATCATGAGGAAGTTGCTCGACTCGAGCAAATTTATCTGAGCAGCGAATGAAGTAAAACGCTATGGCTCGCCGATTCAGAGAGTAGTAAATATACGGCGCTGGATCTGAATAAAACTGAAGAGGAGCCTGCAGCGTTAGTTATACGCTTGATAAACGACAGGCCATCGTTGGTATTGGGCACCAACATTGAATCATCTTTTCTACGAGGTTCATAGAGAAGATATCTCTCCCTTCAAGGTATAAATAAAATAGCTCAAACGATAGATTTTATGGAAATGGTCACCAATAACAAGCATGGAACAGTGCCGTGTCGAGTAAAAGACTATCCACTATAATGTACTATAACAATTATAGTGTTTCGCATCTGGTTAATCGCAACAGCTGGGCTATTTGCTCATCGGTAAGAAGTATTTTTCTCTACATAACCTCCTCACCCTATACAAGGCCCAGGTAAGACCTAGCCTCCAGTACCGCTTACATATTTGGGGTGCTGTCGCTCCGACTGCATTATCCATGCTCGATGTTGTTCGAAGGAAGGCTCTCCAATGGAACTACTCCAACGGACAGTCTTGGGACCCTTTGGCACTAGCAGGCGGTCGGCAATCTTGTTCTTTTCTAACGCTATGTTGACATGCTTTGCTCCTCAGAGCTCTCCCACTGCAACTCTGTCAAAATTCGTACATCCCAAACTGGCAGGTGCGACCGCTCCTTTGTTCCTAAAATGTATTATTGGACCATCTGCATGAGAAAGCTTTTTTCTGTTCTACCAACTGTAGGTAGCTCAGGCAGTTGAAAAATCGGATTAACAAGGCTCCTTCTAGCAGTCAGGGTGCCCGAGTATTTAGGTTTCTACCTACGCGGCTGCTACTAAACTCAACATTTTCTTTTGGTACGCTCTTGCCTATAATGCTATAAATTGGCTTTTATATTGCATACATTTTTTCCGCACACAAGGATATCCTTTTGTAGATTGAAATTTATTCACCTGTATATTAATGTGAATAAATTGATTATTATGTACATTATTACATATTGTTGGTTCACATTTCGATAGGATAGCCTTACCTAGCCTCATCTGAAAGCTAAGAAATTTTCTCAAATTTAGTATGTACCTAATGTCTGTCAAGGTAAAGCAATCTCTCTTTATGGCATCTCTAAGAAATTATTTCATCATAATTTTTGCATTAAACATTTTTGAAAGTATTGTAGTACAAAAAAAAATTATGCTTGATTATCAATACAATAGATGCTTATATAATTTTCTTGGTATTAAGATATGGGAATACTTATCACTATGTCCTGGGGCCATCGCTGGCTAGTGGTGAAATCGTATATTGAATAAAAAGACTTTTTTTAATACACAGAACTGAATAAGACCCCAACCACTCATTTAGCTTTGCCAGGCAGCATTTCGTTTTTGGTTGTGGCTATTGCGGTTGCTGATGACATGATTTGGTGTAAACATGTCTCGTCAACCGTCACAGCAGCTATTGGGATGTCTTTAAGAGTTGGGATGTACGTTACTTCATCTAACCCCTCCGCTTTCTGCAAGTCTTAGATAAGATCTAAAGAAGATTCGAGATATTTCAATGATGTGTGAGATAATCCAAAGAGATCCAACGCAATCCAATAAGATCTGATGCAAGCAGCATATTACCTACACACATACACAGGTGGCACACATCTGTCGCCAGGGTTACTAACTTTACTCATTTTTCAGTATATCTTACAATTTTATATGGTAGAGATTCGAGGTGATTCAAGGTAATTTTAAGGACATCGAAGAGTTTCCAAGGAGATCAACAAGGAGCTAAAAAGGAACCTCAGCTGAGATCCTTCTTTCCAAATAAACGTCCATATTTACTGTTTAGAGCAACGATGAAAGATCATCGATGACATTTTCACAGACGGTCTTAACTTATTTCACATCGACAAATCATCGATGATGAGGTTCTTTTGTTTCTCTAAGCCATCGTCGATCACGTCGCTATGCTCTATACCTGCAAGTGTAACCCGTCGGACTCCTAATTTTGATTCGCACTGTTAAATCCAATACACGGTGCTGCATCAAAATATCTGGATATCTTGTTTGAAATATTTTCTTCCGTCTCAAGTTCACAAGGCCTAGGAAAAGCACATTGTTAACAACAAACTCAACCAAGATTCTGATCGGAATTCCTCGGAAATCATGACTCTATCCTGCAAACCGCATGCATGTTGCCGTAATAATGCAACGGCATTGCAATAACTTATCGCAATAATCAAAAATATATTAAAATATCTTATTGTACACGGAGTGCACGTTGTGGGGTCGGTTATAGAAGCGATTTAAATTCATAGATGTTTATTGTTGGTCTCAATACTGTACAAAGGTATTATGCTGTACCTAATAAATATTTTACGATCTAAAATTCAAATTGGCGTTTGTTGTTATGCTGTTGCATTAATAATTCAAATCACATAAACATTCCTGTCATAAACTGTATCATCGTCAATTCCAATGTTTGTTGTTTTTCTCCGGCTATTAAAAGAAATGATTTTAGCACCGTTTATGCTGTCACCAACTCTAGACCACAGATGTCATATAGGAGTATTTATATATATACGACGGTGACCAGCAGCCTCTTTGATCTTAGTGTCATAAAAATTTGATAAATATCCAACCACTTACCATGGGCGCCGCAGGATTTTTGTCCAAGAGGGCCCGGGGGATGTTCTCCAATCTCGCGTTCTGGATTTGGTGCACAAATATTTCGAATGCTTTAGCGCTGTGGCATGCGAATCCGGAATTTTATTTATGGCATTGCGTTTTGCTACGCTGTCACTATTCTAAATCTTATTTGAAGACAGTAGTTGGAAAAAGGGGTCAATAACGGAGAAAATAGCATTTTCAAACAAGCTCCCACTTCGTCTTCTGCCATTTTTTCAAACGGTGAGAAAAGTGTCGATTGCGGGTTCCCGATTCTTGACAGTACCAATTTCGATATCTTTAGGAAAAATGAGAGCAAACTGAACACTATATTTGCCATTCTTCCAACAGAGGCACCAAAATAATTAATGACGAATGAATTTAAAAAATTGAATGGATCAAGTCAGCCAAAGAGGCTCATACAGTTACTCCATAGTTGCACTCATTTGATAAAACTAGAAATGTCTTCGCTGTTCTACATCTGATAGCGATTCTAAAGCACACCATTTAACCTTGTCATAAGAGCCAGTCATGATACTACAACTGAAGATCGTAAGCGTCAGCGAAGTAGTCAGGCACAGGTAGACCGACCCACAAGGCGTCTTTAAATACTATATTTTTAGGGCAAGTATACTGTGGAGTATATACAGTCCATGTGGTTTCAATTATCAGCTGCTTAGATATTAGGTCAAACGTCTGAAAAAATGCCCAGCTTTGATAGTAATAGTAGTAATAGTAATACTTATTCGTCTCCAAAATACACATTCATTACACATAAAATCTTATGTAGTCAAAATCACGAAAAATGACTATTACGTCATACCATAAATTGTACTGAAGCAATCAATGAACCTACGTCGATGATAAAATCACGATGTCAGGAATATCATGTCAACAAATTTATATTATGATTTTGCGAAGTTAGGTTATTTCACTGATCATTTTTATTTTCATTTTATTTCATGGTTTTGAGTGATACCCTAATAATAATTTTAGAGGGGAGTTTTTGTTTTGAAAAAAAAAACAGTTATGAGTAGAATACTTTAGACAGGAACACCAAAGACCAAAGTATTATTCGAAAACAACCTAACCTGCTTTAACATAACCTAACTATTCATCTTCAAATATGTTCGATCATGTAACATGAAAACATCGTGTATCTTTGTCTGATACATGCAAATCAGCAATACAGTTTGTTTAGACAATAAAATTCTGTTTGTCTCTGTCTTACATATCTGAAACTTCATTAAAAATACTCACAAATCGCTGTCGTTTGTCTTTACTACAGACTAAAATGATGACGTAATCGTCATCTTCCGTGATTTCGACTATAGAAGTTATACTAACGATGACGTCACACAATAAAATGTTTTATTTTTATTCTAATTAACAAATGATGTATATTATTTTGACTGAAATTTCCATATATGTAAGTGAAGTATGAATTGTACTCATAGAATATGGTATGACAGAGGAATTACTAACCACTAAAGGTTAACCTGTGCGTGGCTACTACATCCTACTGGACCAAAACTAAACTTAACGATTTTAAAATACAACACTGCAGATAATTCAAAGACTTAATTGAATTAGCGACTGATCTATCTAAAACTATTTTTTCGACCGCATCACAGACAGCCAAGGGTAAATAAATCTACAATAAATAAAATATCAGGATGGTTAAACAGTACTGGTTAAAAAATGGAAAATTTAATCAAATAATAACCTACAACTTATAATGTATAGCTCGTGTCTTCTATGTACATATTATGATTTTAACTCTCGGGACCTCGTGCAGCCAGGCTTTTACCTATTCTTTAAATGAGTTAAAATTATTTTTGTAACACATTGGATGGTATTGAAAATTCTTGGATAGAGAAAAATCCAGGACCTTTGTATGACTGTTCTCTCCGGCTTTGGGACTACATTCTGAGATAGCATTTTCTGACGGGTGCCATAGCAGTGTGTTCAATTTGCTTCAATGAAGGCCTATTTTTGTACTGAAAAGTAATGAGATTGTACATATATAACTGTCTGACGTCAAAAACATTAGCCTCAACAAACAACTCGTTGGATAGGTCGTTCTTTTGTTATACAGGGTGACTTTGAAGTTGAGTCATTAATTTTCAGATAATGATTGTAGAAGGAAGATAAACTAAAATATGTGTGTAAAAATAGAAAAAAAATAAAAAAAAAATTTTACCCTGTCTTATAAAGTATCCTCCCGACAAGTATTTCAGTGCGGACCTGTATTTGATCGTGAGGTCTTGGAGCACCGGCATGCCGTCACCTGTGAGGTCTTAAGTCACCTGATTCACGAGCCCGTTGTACTACATTAACAAAGGCACGAGGGGTTGGTTGCACTCGATTGGGAAACCGATCCGCATAAACATGTGCCATTTTTGATTTCGTTTGAGCCACGCAACAGACACCACTATTCACTCACGCGTTACCGACTGACACTGACTGTATACAACGGAATAAAATAATTGTAAAAACATCGTTCCAAATTCTTTCGCTTTTTTGTTTCCGATGCGATGAACCGATAAGGCGGATTATATCCGTTGTTGCCAAACACGAGCACATAATATTATGATTGAGACAGGGCGGTACTCAAACTTCCAAAGGGCTATAACTTTGTTACTTTAATTTTACCAGAAAAATGGTAAAGGAAAAAAACATTTCTTTTGATCAGATCTACTCACTGTTAAAATAAATGACTCAACTTCGAAGTTTAAATATAATTTGTACGCATTGATGGCTCGCAACTCCGTCAGGTCTTAGGATATTTAGATAAACATCAGTTAAACAGAAAAATTATCATCTTTAGCTGATCTGGAAAAAGTGCCGAAATTTCTTATTACTTATACAGGGTGTCTCAAAACGCAAAATGTACCTTTTCTACAAATTTCAAATGGAACATCTTGTATTTTTCTACATTCGCTTAAACAAGGTTTCAGGTCTTCGAGTGTTTTAAGTTTCTCTTGATAAACCTCTCCGCTTATATGGCCACAGAGAAAGAAGTCTAGGTACGGTTCTGAGATCCGCTAGATTAAGCATCAGTGATATTATGGTGCTTCGAGCTTATCGCATTAGAGAATGGAACAAGTTGCTGGAACAACGTGGTTGTAAAAAAATACTGGAGATCAAACATCTGAGAATCAACAGAACTACTTCGAACGTATTACAACATATCTATAATGAATAAGTGTCTTGGAATTAATAGGAAAAGCTCTAAAACTGTTTGAAAAAGGTGGTATAAGCCTCATATTAAAAAAAGTTACCAATGAATGCTACTTAATCATACAGATCCATTCAAACGAAATTTATGAGTACAATGTATAAATAAAAGAATACCTGAGCATACAAGGGTTTTAGACAGTACTCATAGTTAAATGCCTTAACTGTTAGGAGAAAATATCCTTGAATTTCTTTGGGTAGATTCGTCGACTATTTATTCTCTTCACTGTTGTTTAAAAAAAATTTCAGCAACAATCTCGCCTACTTAGTAAGTAACTATTTATCAGTTGGACATTCCGGTTTTTATACTGTTTTTTTTTTAATTCACTGACGCTCTAAAAATGAATATTTCAGCCGCAGTAAAGAATCAACGTTGGCGGATTTTGGTTCTTGACATCCTTTACGATCGGTTACGATGCCTAGAGTACGGAGACCTGTACGATTTCGTCAACTTAGTGAGTTTGATAGGGGGCGTATAGTGGGACTTCGGGAAGCTGGACTTTCTTTTCGGGCAATTGCAGTTAGAGTGCAAAGAAGTGTAGACACTGTGGTTAGGTGTTGTCAGGCATGGCTTCGAGAAGGCCGTACGTAAAGAGCAAGGGGCACTGGACGCTGCCGTAGAACAACAGAGCGTGAAGATCGCCGCCTAAGATTATTGGCCTTAAGGGACCGTTTCTCCACTACCAGGTCCATTGCAAATGAATGGTTTGCAGAACACGCAAGACATATTGGCATGCGAAGTGTTTACCGTCGGATGAGAAGTTTCGGCTTGTTTTCATACTGCCACACTGGGTCCTCCCTTTAACTCGAGAATACCGACGTAATCGCCTTGAGTGGTGCAGACAACGGTCACTCTGGGATCAGAAATGGAACAGTATTGTCTTTAGTGACGAGTCTCGATTTTGTTTAGGCATGCACGATGGTCGTGCCAGGGTTAGAAGGCGACGTGGTGAAAGGAGGAATCCACAGTTTTTTGTTGAAAGACATGTTCATCATACTGTTGGAGTTATAGTTTGGGGTGCTATAGCTTATGGTTCCAGGTCACCTTCAATCTTCATCAGAGGTAACATGAACGCGCAGCGTTATATCCACGAAGTACTAGAACCCCATCTTTTACCCTATCTTGACACCCTGGCAGATCCAACTTTCCAACAAGATAATGCCCGACCACATGTTGCAAGAGTCACAATAGACTTCTTTCAACATAATAATGTCACATTGTTACCATGGCCACCAAGATCTCCCGACTTATCCCCAATTGAGCACGTGTGGGATATGATGGGTAGGAGATTGCTCAATTTGCAACGCCCTCCTCAGACTTTAGAAGCCCTTCGAGAGGAGTTGGTGGTTGCCTGGAATGAGATACCACAGGAGGACATTGACCACCTGATCAGAAGCATGCCTAGGCGCGTTGGAGAATGCGTAGCACATCAGGGTACATCCACACATTATTAAAGGTCAAAGGGCTTTAAAGCAGTGCAATCATTTTGAAAATTTTATTATTTACTTATTATGCTTCATTAAGTACTTATACAAAATTTTATGAAAATAAAACCATTTAAACTGGGTGTTCGGATTTATATGTCACTTAGTATATATATATACCTACTAATACGTGCGTAGAACTACCAGGGTTGGAAGCATATGAATATGTTGTCGTCGAAAAATTGGGGTGTACCCTTTATTTTTCCAAAAACTACAAATCCTTTTTGTCATTGACGTAGTTGTAACCTTGTATGAAAATCTGAGAGATACTTTTCAAGTTGCAGACGAGCCTAGCATTAGCAGACATACAGGCCGACTGACATGAGTGACTGGTTTTTGGAGATCTACAAGTCATAGACATAAAAAAAATATCTTATTTTTTGCGATGGCAATAATTCCCCACCAGGCCAGTGGCGTGGGTAATAAATTTGCTGTATTGAAGACATGTTCTTCCTTGCTGTCTATTTGATAGAATATATACTGCAGTCACGTACATATATAAAGTTGACATGAACGTTTACCTAGTAATTGGTTCCTCTTATGAATAAACTGTCGATTGGCACAAATGTCAAGGAAATCTCTTTGTAGTACTAGTACTACATTTTTCAAACTAGGCATTAATTACCTATTGCGTTGATAATTATAATCATAACGTTTCTTTTTAAGCGTCTTTCAAAGTGTACGCTCATATAATAATTATACAATTTGTTTAATGGTGCAGCTTATGTGCTTTTTCAGTACTGTGATCTGACAGTATCATTGATTGGCGGATATTTACATAAGTGTATTGACATTGATCGATTCTTACGTTATAGTATATTAGTTGGAAAATTAATGTACCTACCAGTTTTACTTAGAATTTGATTTTTCAGTCATTGAGGACGTTTAATTCTGCGTATATCATACGTGATAAATCACAACTGTTTATCGAAAGACATTTGAATTGCGAGTTAACTGATTTCCATCTAAGATTGAGTACTAAGTCTTATTTTTATATACGTCAATGTATCCTGTCCGCCTTAGGGCTGAGTGAAAATAACTTTCATGCTAAATGGAGAAATAACCCAACTTTTAGAGTCAATTTGATTGTTTTTTTTATTCCAGAATGATACCGAAGTTGAGTCATTTATTTTAACAGTGAGTAGATCTGATCAAAAGAAATGTTTTTTTCCTTTACCATTTTTCTGGTAAAATTAAAGTAACAAAGTTATAGCCCTTTGGAAGTTTGAGTACCGCCCTGTCTCAATAATAATATTATGTGCTCGTGTTTGGCGACAACGGATATAATCCGCCGTATCGGTTCATCGCATCGGAAACAAAAAAGCGAAAGAATGTGGAACGATGTTTTTACAATTATTTTATTCATTTGTATACAGTCAGTGTCAGTGAATAGTGGTGTCTGTTGCGTGGCTCAAACGAAATAAAAAATGGCACATGTTTATGCGGATCGGTTTCCCAATCGAATGCAACCAACCCCTCGTGCCTTTGTTAATGTAGTACAACGGGCTCGTGAATCAGGTGACGGCATGCCGGTGCTCCAAGACCTCACGATCAAATACAGGTCCGCACTGAAATACTTGTCGGGAGGATACTTTATAAAACAAGGTAAAATTTTTTCTTTAATTTTTTTTTTATTTTTACACACATATTTTGGTTTATCTTCCTTCTACAATCATTATCTGAAAATTAATGACTCAACTTCAAAGTGTTTCCAACGGTGACCCGATTTTCCCATATAGGCCTAAGTTTAATGATTTTTTAATAGCCATAGTTCAAACCAGCTTCCAAAATTACCACAGGGTACCGATTGTATGCCCTTGGTGTTTTCAGAAATATCTTATTGCTGAAACGGTAATCTGAACCTATACCTTTGAAACCTAATTCAAAAGCCAAGCTCATTTAGTCCCTATCTATCCATTCAGAATATTCGCAATTGCACCATCACAATCTGTTATAGCTTTCTTACGCAAAGACAATCCAATCTCTCTCCTCCATGCCATCAAATACGCGTGAAATCATCTGATAATACACGTTGTGATATAACTACTTTTTTTAACAATGTATATCGTCTGACCAATGCAGACTAACATTACACTTTCTAATATATATTGAAGCAATTCGATATCGCTAGAAAAAAAAATTAATTAACCGTACTTGCGTAGAAGTCATCAGATTGCCTTCCCATGATTTGAAGTTGTAGACAGGCTGTGGGTGCGTTCGCCATATACAATGTGTTCTAAAACAGTCGTGATAATACTCGTAGTCATAAATGTATGGCAGCACTTGTGGATGATAGTACAGCTTTGGTATCCAATGAGAGACCTGTCACAGCATTGTAAAATATCGACATGCGTCTCAACTCACACTGCGGACATTTCAGTTCGCGACCAGTGCTTGGCCTTTCTGCACGGTCAAAAACTTTTGCAGATATCCAAGTAAATGTGTTGTCGGCGCGTACTAACAGTTTGCAACATGTGCATAGCCAGACTGGTATAAGAAGTCAATTCTACACCAAAATATAGGGTGAAAAAGTTAAATACAAAAATTATAGCCAACCGTATGCTCCTGGAAATTATTTTTATCTCTACAGTGTGATCCATAACTACGCGGAGATCCTAAGCATAGGTATCTCCAAATGGAAAGCTCTACATTTTATTACAGATACATATGAGTGCTTTCAAACAGAACAATTCAATACAGCATACTATGGGATTTTATTTGTTTGCTTGTTCATTTAAGTGACAATATATTGGTCAATCTAGCCAAAAAACGACCAAATTCTACAACTCAAACTTCCGCAGTTAAAGATCTGAATTTTCCGTCAAAAAAGTTTTATGATACCATATTTGCTATCAATTTACCTGCCATTTCAGTTTTCCAGACAGTTTATCGAGGTCGAGAACGCAAAATGAACTGTTTCTCAAAATTATTTGACTCTGATTCCTCTTTCCACAGGTTTTTCTCGGATATGAAGTTTATGCGTTCTTATCCGGCTGGTTTTTGGGTTACGGCTAAATATTTTGTAAACAAAGCATCAAGTTAATGGATCATATTACAGTAGCTCTCAAAATAAACAATTTTATTTAGTTGGTAAAGGCAGGTCGTAAGAATTGGTGTATATTCATTATAAGTCAAATCTAATCAAACTCATGCAGTAAAGTCGCTAAGTCAAGAAAGTGTCCCTGTGTTTTTAGTAACTCAGAAATCCGTCTACAAATCCCCAGAAGCATCATAAAGAAGCTTGTGAAGAGGGGAATCGAATAATGTGAAAATATACAAAGTTCGCAGTTTTAAAATTATGAGAAACAGTTCACATTGCGCTCTTGACAACCCTGTATAAGCTGCCTGAAAAACGAAAAAGACAGCAGGTAGAGAGAAAATATGATATAAAATTTGTATGACGGAAAATTCAGTATTTTAACTGAATGAGCTACGCAGGTGCGAGTTGTCAAATTTGAGTGTCTGATAAATAATACCCAGCTAGGCATGGAAGGCACAGTGAAGTTCCCATTACCCAGCGATCGCCTATAATGATTGGATAAAATTTCATCTGGTAGTAGTGCGATTATCAATTACCATTTGCATATCTTCAATAGCAAGCAGCTTCGCGAGGTTTACTGGTATACAAACAGCTGCAATTACATTAATAATACGTTGGGTACGTCAATGCCTGAAGCGCGACTGCGAAACGTGCAATCTAATGAATAGAAATCAAAATATCGACCTATAAAGATCGTTATAAATCAGTTTGTAATTTACACAAAGTGACCACGTGATGTCAAAACCGTTTTCGTCTATCATGATTATGGGTTGTTATGGCTACTAATACTGGTACGATTTAACTCCCATATCAGTTAGAGAGGAAGTATCGTCATCACAAAAAATGTCGAAAATGCGATATTTGCGACGTTTCTGGATGTTACATATCTATTATATAGAAACACATGACACTCATTTTCGTTGGTCTGTCTGTTGACCTGCCTATCTGTCAGCTGATCCTTGGCCCCTCTATAACTTTTAAAGAACTTTAAGTGGATTTGGCATAATGATGAAAGGGCAGGGTAGGTTGTACAGAAAAATAAGAATCGCTCAGACTTCAATTTACGACGATTTCTGCTTTTTCGCATTAAAATTGGGAATGGAGCTAGGAGTGGAAGGTTGTAGTGGTTGAGGAAGGGTACATATAACTCTAGTCTTTGACGTTAACATGTTTTACTGAAAACGCTTCATTAAAGGTATATTCGTTTTCTTGGTATACATCTGTTAAGACACTACCTTAATTCTCCACCACGTAATACGGGTTCAGAGCAAAAACGTAAGTGTGTAATTTTACAAACAGCACTAGAATCCGTTTTTTGTGTTATTTCTATATTTACGTGCTTTATGCACCGAAATAACAATCTTTAACTACAAAAATATTTACAGGCCTTATCCGCCCTGACCGAAATCGCCGGTTTTCTTGTTGCCTAGGAAAACAATAGGCTCAATCCTTCTTATTTGTATGATTTTGAAGGTGATTTAAATAAACGCTTAAGTAAGTAATGATTATATATAAGAAAAACATTATGATGCCTGGTAGTCAAAATAAGCTCATCTATGCGTTTTCATGGTCATGGTATAGAGGTGAAACGGGAAATTTGACCTTTCCAGGGTTTTCTCTTAAAAATATTAAGACATGCAAAATTAAAGCATGTGACAAATTAATAAGTCAATATTCAAATGTGAATTTAAATGCTAAGCAATAAAGATATGATTGGTATGGTCCTTTTACTCATGTTATAAACCTCTAACCCTATTTCCTGCAAGAACATCCTAAGTCCATAACAGTTTTTCGAACGTTTTCCATTATTATTGTTACTGAACTGTGGTGGGTATTCGAAATTTAAATCTTTAATAACTCAAATACTACAGCAGACGCAGAAAACTAATTTCAAGTTTTTGTTATCTTCTAGAAAGTTCAAATTATATGGCTTCTAGCCCCGGTAGTTCTAGGAGACATGTTTCACACATAGATAGATTTTTTATCGTATTTGGCCACCACAGTGACAATGAGTTAGTCAACATATTACCAGAGAACTCTGTCACACGCGCCAGCATCTCACCCGACAGCAAACCACCGGCTAAGAAGGCGAAACAGGAACCTGCTAAACCGAATTCTAAAGGCCAGTCCCCGAGAATAACTAGACTGCAGAGTCAATCCAAGTCTAATTGAGTGAAATACGGCAACTTTTATTCAAAAGTGTGATAATTTAAGTATTGTGACGCTACTGATCTATCTGGATTTCTTGATCACGTTCAATCATCACTAGTTGTTTTATCTGTATATCTTAGAAATATGTAGTATCCTTATTTGATTTCATTGGTATCGAACATGTCTTACTGATTTTCTTTTGTATGCGATGCGATTCTCACATTTGAATGTTCGATCTATATTTTCTGGACTAGAAACATTAAAAAATTACATTTCAACTTCTGGTGTAGATGTTTTAGGTGTTTCAGAAACATGGCTGTCTAGGAATATCAGCTCTGATGCTATAGGAGTGAATAATTATCAGGTAGAGAGGGTAGACAGAGACAGCAGGGGAGGAGGTTTATTGTTCTATGTGAAAAATAACATTAAACATTTTACGTTACATAAAAGTAGTAATGAGGATTTAGAGGAGTTATGGATACACCCTAAACTATATGGCAAGGTACACATTTTTGGTATCGTTTATAAGCCTCCTAAAGGCAATATCACTGAATTTCTCAATGCTATGGATGAGTCTCTTTCCCAAATGATTCCTAGCTGTGAAGAAATTTGTATTACTGGAGACTTCAATATCGATTTTCTCACCCAAGGCACAGAATAATTCCTACCTCACAGACATTGTTAGACCTTATTGTAGTTAGTGAAACGTTAAATATTAGTTTCCATGAAGGTCTACGCCTGCATGACACATTTGATCATTTTTTAGTTTCGTGCCACATCTTTGAGAAAAACTTGATTTCAAATCCGCCAAGAGTGATTAAGGCGCGCTCCTGGAAGCATTTTAATGATGAATTTCTTAATAATATGCTGCATTTTATTAATTGGGATACAATCTATACCTTCAACAATGTCAATTTAATGGTCGAATTCTTAACTAGAGAATTAATACGTCTTTTCAATATGTGTTGCGCTGTATATGAATTTAGAGTCACCAGAAACTTTACACCTTGGATCACGGATAATATAAAGTCGTCAATCTTCTTCTTCTTCAAAAGGGGCCATACAGCGTGAGCAGAAAGCTTATATTGCATTTTTATGAAACAGAGAAATATAAAAATGACTTGGTATCGGCTACGTCAAATAGGAGTTGTCAAAAACAGTACAAATTCCATCCCTCAACAATTTTCTAATCCAGATACAATAAATGCTTACTTTTCACATCTACCCAAAGTTCATAGAACTCAGTCTCAACTAGATTTGTTAAATACATATCAAGAACCTCGCAGTAACAACTTGTTTGCTTTCACTTCAGTAGATGCTGCATTAATTTCAAAAAACATTAGAAGCATTAAATCTGATGCAGCAGGAAATGATGGTATTTCCAAGAAAATGCTATATGTTTTTGAGGATCATCTACTGTACCACATTACCTATATTATTAACTTTTGTTTATTAAACTCCGTTTTTCCAGAAGCATGGAAGATTTCAAAAATCATCCCAATTCCCAAGGTATCTGTAGTAGAAGATATTAAAGATCTGAGACCAATCAGTATTTTACCAATACTCTCCAAATTATTCCAATCTGGATTTCGAGCCCATCACGATACGACAACTGCACTGGCATGTATAGTTGATGACTTCTACAAATCACTTGACATAGGTGTTTAATTCTCTTGGACTTCAGTAAAGCCTTTGATACCCTAGATCATAATATATTGTGCATGAAGCTGAAGTACCTTGGATTTGCAGATAATGCGGTAAATTTAATAAGGGACTACTTAACTAGTAGGTTCCAATAAGTATCGGTAAACTCTTCATATGACAAAAGAATGATTACAATGGGTGTACCACAAGGGTCCACATCAGGCCCTTTACTATTTTCTTCATATATTTCAGACTTCCATAACTACGTAAAAACTTGTAAAATACATTGATCACATTTTGAACTCCTACTCTTTGATTAACGACGATATTAATATGTTATACAATATATCAATTGCACATAATCTAAGCCTTAATGCCAACAAATCAAATGCAATGCTGTTTGGCTCTAAACAAAAACGTATGATTTCTTAGCGGTCGTTTAATCTGAACATTACAGCGAGTACCAAATTCGTGTCTGCGCTTCTCTTTTGGTATAAGAAAGTTTGATCACATAAGCCATATAGTCAAACAACACAACATTCTAAGTTTAGATAGATTGAGAAAATTGCATTTCCTATCACTAATCCACAAAGTTCTCGTGAACAAAAAGCCGGAATACCTTTTAGATACAATTTCAAAGTTTGAAAATATCAATACATTACACAGGGTGACTTCGAAGTTGAGTCATTTATTTTAACAGTGAGTAGATCTGATCAAAAGAAATGTTTTTTCCTTTACCATTTTTCTGGTAAAATTAAAGTAACAAAGTTATAGCCCTTTAGAAGTTTGAGTACCACCCTGTCTCAATAATAATATTATGTGCTCATGTTTGGCGACAACGGATATAATCCGCCTTATCGGTTCATCGCATCGGAAACAAAAAAGCGAAAGAATTTGGAACGATGTTTTTACAATTATTTCATTCAGTTGTATACAGTCAGTGTCAGTCGGTAGTGAATAGTGGTGTCTGTTGCGTGGCTCAAACGAAATAAAAAATAGCACATGTTTATGCGGATCGGTTTCCCAATCGAGTGCAACCAACCCCTCGTGCCTTTGTTAGTGTAGTACAACGGGTTCGTGAATCTGGTGACTTAAGACCTCACATATGGACGGCATGCCGGTGCTCCAAGACCTCACGATCAAATACAGGTCCGCACTGAAATACTTGTCGGGAGGATACTTTATAAAACAAGGTAAATTTTTTTTTTTATTTTTTTTTTTTTTATTTTTACACACATATTTTGGTTTATCTTCCTTCTACAATCATTATCTGAAAATTAATGACTCAACTTTAAAGTCACCCTGTATACGAGAAATAGGCGAATGATCGTTATACCACCTCACTCAACATCAACCTTTAAACGCAGCTTTTCATATAACGCAGCCAAACTATACAATTGTCTCCCAAATAATTTTTATGACTTCTCTTTATTGAACTTTAAGAAAAAGCTGAAGAATTTATATCTCTCTGAAGTATGAAGGATCCTATATGCCGACACTGTTTACGCCAACTACTTTTCTACTTGTCTCTCTTTCGTTCTTGTTCTATTAATTGTTGATACAAAATACTTTTTCGTTACCTTCAAAACTGAATTATGATTTGCTGATAGGATGTTGGTAGCTGCACCAGCAACAAAAGACTTTTAATCGTACGTTCCATTGAGAAAGTTATGGTAGTTAAATGGATGAGCTGAAACTCACTACATTTTTTTTTCTTTTTTTTATGGTTAGTTCCTTTCTCTTAGGCACTAGATACACCTTACAGAACAGTTATTATGACTATCATTGATACTTATGTTTATCTTTATTATTGTATGATATGTATATGTTCATGATACAGATACAATTTTTTATTTGAGGTTGAGTTGAAAAATACCCCTACGGGAACACTCCACCTTTTCAATTTTGCACTTTTGCTGTTCTCAAGATATTATTCTTTTGTTTTATTTTGTGTATGCAAAGTTGAATAAAGGCACATTATTATTATTATTATTATTATTATTATTATTATTATTATATTATTATTATTATTATTATTATTATTATTATTATTATTATTATTATTATTATTATTATTATTATTATTATTATTATATTTACGGTTTATGACGTAAAATGAAAGAAGTATTTTGACTTTTCTCAATCAGGTCTTTAACAGACTAAGCCAGGGATTCGGTTTCTGCGACGTATTATAAGCATGGTTGAGATTAAGTTCCTAAATCTTTTTGTAACTTGCCTCTATACATGCACAGTAAAAATTAAAATGCAGTTAAAGTGACCATTGCGGTAAGAGTACAATTAGGTACTTTAGGATGATGAATACGGGTGTGTGGGGCCAAGTTTCTGGTGAAAAAGTCAGTCTCTTGCGGTATCTCGTTAGTTCCTGACCTCGGATTGGTAGTCTATATGCCCAATCTACACAGACAATTCTCATGCACCATGCGGGTGCGCTAGAGTTTTTGAATTGGTTGATCAAACGTTTTGTAATAACTAAATTTCTCGTCGGTGTATTGAAAACGGAGAATTTTTGAACTAAATAGTTCGAGATTCGGTTTCAACGATTCCAAATACATTATAAGCATGGCTGAGGTGACATCTTCAACTAACATTATATGCACAATTCTTTTACTTGAATTTTACTCCAATAAAGATCCATTTATCTGACCAAGGTATTTCGAAAAGGGAACCTAGCTAACCGACAGGCTTGTCTGGTCGCTAAACGAAATCACGCACTTAGAAGTGGTTTCAGCTGAGCAGACAGATAATCATGGAAAGTCACATGATAAAGTTCAGGTGTTATAAGAATCGCGCAGTTTCTGAAAACCATCATTTTGTTTTTACGATCCAGGACAAGTGTTTGAGTTTATATCTCACATATTTTTCAAGCCCCAAGTACTCTATCATCTAATAATAATAAATTTTATGTGTTATCATGGCACGTAGCATGAAAAAACAAGTGTCATCTATTAGATATTCTTACAGAAGTGTGACTTCTTCCAGTGTATCCAACATCAGAAAAAATCTACATCCTTTATACGCCGAGTCAGTTACAAATTGCGCCTTTTCCATTCCAACCAGCCTTTGCAGCGGCATGTCAGATCGTGGTCTTGCAAACCTGCGTCTTCCATGTGGGATGATGACCCATAAATTTACCCATCCATATTTAAAATTGCGACAGCATAAAAAATAACCGCCCCTAACGACATGCCTTCCTCCGCTTTGTCTCGCTCAAAGTGCCGCATTCTCTAACTTCATAGTCTAGTCGCAATATGCAGGTCTCTGTCGTCACTGTAGCTCAATGATTGCTGATACTACTGACCCTTGATCGCGATTTTATCTAGAGGGAATAAAGAAGATATGAAAGAGTCCAGGGAAATTTGAGGAGATCCAAGGTCAAAGAAGATCTGAAGAATTTCAAGAATTTTTCGTTGCGTAAAAATGGTGAGATTAGGCTTTCGGATTCAGTTATGTTCTTGGCACACTTATTTACCTTGGAGTACAATATTTGATGACTACACGGCTAGCTTGTTTTACCGGTTAAACATACTGTTAACAGATTTCATAAAATCGACCCCCATTGTCAGAGTACTGGATATCCTCACCCAAAGGTAGCGATAAGTGGCGCTACTCATTGACAATCGGTGGTTTCAACCGTTGCACGTAGAACCTAAGATAAGTTGGTTCTCCACTATCGGCTTGCCCAGGCATGCTGACAAGGCATAGGTCTTAATCGGAGCAATTGTGTGCACGCCAAAGCAGTGTACAGTTGAGAATGTAGGTTTGTACCTTTATTCTGAACTATACGATTACAGTTTATTCCGTACTTAAATATACATAGTAAATTTTTAGGCAGTATGGACCGAGATATCTGAAAACAAAAAGCTATAAATTCAGTTTTTACGGATATATGGGGTTGTCCAAAACGGACTCAGGAAAGTAAACGCATATTAAAACAAGAAAGATTAATATCCAAATCAAGTTGGGTACTTAATTTTTAAGGTTCATTTATACCATTTATGTATGAAAAATAATATCGCTCAAATGTTCACCACGACTGGATTTACAGACGTCCACGCGATGGTCGAAATTTTCAATGACATTTTGCAACATGGTCGGTTCTATGGCATTTATCTCGGCAATGATGTTGTTTTTGAGTTCTTGGAGGGTGGCTGGTTTGTTGACGTAGACTTTGCTTTTCAAATATCCCCATAAAAAGAAGTCCAAGGGAGTCAAATCGTACGATCTTGGTGGCCATGGCCACATATTTCCTCTGCGCGAAATCACGCGATCACCGAAGAAGGACTGCAATCGATGGAGATTGACGTTGGTTGTGTGGCATGTTGCACCGTCTTGTTGGAAATAAACATCGTCCATATCCATTCCTTCAAGTTGCGGCAAAAAATAGTCCTCTATAATCACGTGATATCGCTTAGAATTGACGGTAACGGCGTCCCCGGCCGCATTTTCGAAAAAGTAAGGTCCGATGATGCCTTTTGACCACAATGCACACCACACAGTCACTTTTTGAGGATGCATCGGCTGCTCTTGATACTCACGGGGATTTTCGTTCGCCCAGATGCGGCAGTTTTGCTTGTTTGCCGTCCCGTTCAAAGTGAAATGCGCTTCGTCGCTGAACATGATTTTTGATGAAAAATTGGCATCAATTTGGCGGTGTTCAAGGAGCCAATCTGAGAACGTTCGGCGCGAAAAATGGTCGGCCCGACGCAGCTCTTGCGTCAATTGGATCTTGTAGGCGTGTACTTTCAAATCCTCGTGGAGAATGCGGAGCAAACTGGTTCTCGAAATGCCCAATTCTTGGGATCGACGCGTTGTTGATTGTTTGGGATCGTCTCTCACACTCTCCTTCACAACAGCAATATTTTCCGATGTGCGAACGCTCCTTGGCCGGCCAGAGCCTGGCAGATTTGCCACAGAACCTGTTGCCTCGAATTTACGCACCAGACGACCGATGGTTGTTTCGTTTGGGCGGTTGTTGCGACCGAAATGTTCACGAAGCGCGCGAAACATGTTTTTTATTTTTGCACCACTTTTATAGTGCTCTTGAATAACTTTAATGCGGTTTTCAATCGAATACGACTCCATAGCGATCAATGGTAAACATTCAACTAAAAAAATGACATGTCGGTGACAGAAAACAAAGATGGCGTCTATGTCAAATTGACGTTTACTTTCCTGCGTCCCTATTGGACAACCCTTCAGAAGGTAATTTATCTAAACACGGCAAATATTTAGTACCATATAAAATGTTGTTGACATTTGACACAATAACAAGGATACCTAGGTGTAATGTAAAACTAGACGGACGGCTAGAAAATCCGGGGCCAGAGTCAATTTTTTCCAACGAATTCGGACTAATTTTTTCACCTTCTGCGTTTTAGGTTAAATATTGAAATGTCTGACTACTTACAAGATACTAATAAATGGTGCTAATTGAGTAGCATAATGGATTGTTTGTATCTCATTTGGTTTTTTAATAAAAAATGTCATTCAAATATCTTACTTTTTAGCAGTTTATGTGACACAAAACTCAAAATTTTAAACCTTATAAGCTTGGTTTCATCAACATCTTACAAAGTACCTAGTGCCCAAAATTGAACTAAAGGTATTTTAGACTCTGAATCAAGTGGTCGCTTTGTAAGTTATACTTTGCATTTGTTATTTTTTTACAGAAAAAAGGGTAATAAAGGATATACATGAACGTGGAAATGAATGCCTTATTTATTTTTTCCAGTATTTTTTTCAATGATACAATTCTACTAGCTGAAGTTATACAACAAGAGTCCTGCTATAAAGGGTAACGGAATTTAATATTTAATGGCTCTCCAGACCAATTCATGATTATAATAAAAATAAAGAAGAACTAAATACAGGACCAGGTCTCAGTATTTTCCCTATACTTACGTTTACATGCTCTTACCACAACCCTATGCTAGATTTAGTTACATGATGCACACATGGTACATCACATAATTAAGTGTCAAGTGCGGATCTGCGTAGATACTACATTTTTGTCGAACTTTAGCTTAATTTCAAATTAGTCTGGAGGATGAAATTTAGTGGAGTAGTGTATAGAATTCCACTGCCTTTTCTAACAAGAGCTCAGGTTGTACTTGGTAGAAGTAAGTCATTGAAAAATAAGTAAAAAAAGGTGTTAAGGGTACATAGCATTGATTTTCTCTTCCATTTATAGTATGTGTTGCCTTTTCTTCTGTGAAACAGTAATAAATTCAGAGTATAAGTTACAGGGCGTTGCACTTAATAATATACAAGTGAACAAATTAAACCCGACCCTAAAATTTTGAGTACCCAATTTATCTTCAGCTTAATTTCAAGTACTATTTTACAGAATGTTGATAACCTTGAAACTTTTTGTTCTCTGTGTTGTGAGTTGTTGGTCACATAAGCTGCTAAAAACAAGGTACCCTTAATAAAGTCAGTAAAGGCGTTTTTAGAGAACTTTTATTTCAAAATTAGCGTAGATAAGACTCAAAAGTATAGTTTGTGTTGGCTTTGTTCAGTATCCATAGAAAGATTTGGTTTATCGTCAATATTTTGCATTTTCAATGTTGTTGTTTGGTATAACCTATTAACAAGCCTTAGATTTGAACTGGACTCTTAAAGAAACAAGATTTCTAATGAATTAAATTAAAATTACGTCTAGTTAAAAGCTCAATGTTGAGGTACGTACCCTTTCTTAACGCTGTTGACTATGATATATTAACATTTATATTACCGCTAAAACGATCTGCCCTTATTGTGTTTAAACTGTCTCTTTCAAAACAAATTGTATGCTTGCCTACCTAGTCCAAATTTTTGGTGCATGCACCATGATCATCTATCTCTCATTCCTTTTACCATCTAACAAAAAGTATCCTCATCTTATTTCGTTAGCTTTGGCGCCCTTTTCATAGAGCCCACATCTCACGTCTGCCAACAATCAACTGACATGACAGACACAGGTCTCCAACAGCAACGCATACCTCAGATGGCTTAAGTCGACTAGTCTATCAGTGGGTTATGAATTATTAAACAACGTCATTAGAGTTAACCGGTAATTTTTACAGTCTTCCTGAATCTATACAGAGCGTTCTGGAGAGCGGTCCGCCGACATAACGTCCGCGAATTTACACAATATAATAAGTCCGTATGTCTTCCACACTGACATGACGGATCTGGACTGCTTTATACTCCTCCTTAGCGGCTGGCTCAGCAAAATGCAATGTGGGGAGATACACGGACATCTTTCATGGATTTAACAATGCTTAATCTGTTATTACAGCAACATCACTTTTTGTTACTTTTTACTTCGGCGTCATGAGCTATCGCGGCCACAATGTTTAGAATCATATATAAAAACATTGTGTATCTTATATACAGGGTGGCCCATTAGTCCTTTGAGCTGGAAAAAAAGGAATAAAACCAAACTAGTTACATTATGAAGAATTATTATATTTTGTTATCATCTTTATTGAATGGGAATTATGTTTTAAAAATCACATCGTCTAAATGCAATCCATTACGATCACGGCACTCATATAAACGACGTCTAAAATTGTCGATGACTGCGCGTCAAGTCAACACTGTAATGCTTGTCATTTCTCTTCGGATATTTTCTTTCAGGACATCAACTGATCGCGGAGTGGTGTCGTACACTTTACTCTTGAGGTAGCCCCATAAAAAGAAGTCCATTGGGGTCAAATCTGGACTACGTGGTGGCCAGGAAATGTCTCCTCTTCGAGAAATTACTTTGCTGGGAAAAAGTTGACAGACGACGGGCATAGAAGTGTTGGAGGTGTGGGCAGTTGCTCCGTCCTGTTGAAACCAGGTCTGCGTATTATAGCCTGGAAAATTCTGCAACGCTGGTGTCAAAAACTCTTTTATCATTGCTACATACCGCTCCGAAGTAACAGTTAATGCGCGACCTCTGTCGTCCTCAAAATAAGGGCCTACGATGCCATGCGCTGACATAGCAGCCCAAACTGTAACTTTAGGGCTGTGTAAGGGCTTCTAATGCTTACGCCTTGGATTTTCGGGGTTCCAATAACGGCAATTTTGTTTATTTACATGCCCGTTTAAATGGAAGTGAGCCTTGTCCGAGAACAACACATTATTGAGCGAAGAAAATCGATTCAACATTTCGTTCGTAAAGTTTAGTCTCCGAATAGCGTCATTATCTTTTAATTCCTGCACTTACTGAATTTTGTAAGCGTGCAGACGTAAATCTTTCCTTAAAATCCGCTGTAAAGATGTTCTGGGTACGTTTAGTGCACTGGAACGCTTACGAGTAGACTGGGTAGGATTTTGACGAACAGACTGTGCCACAATGTTGATGTTTTCTTCAATACGAGTTGTCCTTGGTCGATCCCACCGCTGTTTATCTAACGTCGAACCAGTCTCTTCGAACTTAGCAACCCCGTTCTTAATCGTCTGAGCTGTTGGACACTTTGTAAAATTGTGTAAATTGTGGTATTCTCGATATTTACGCTGCGCAATGGTTGCCGAATCATTATTTTGATAAAACGCGCGCACACAAAAAGCACGATCCGCTCCAGTGAAACACTCCATGGCGACTGAATTCCCAGACACTGAAGACACTGCCCCCACCTCGCCCGCGCCGCTCACGCTCACCCGTTAAATTTTATTCAAATTTGAAATTTCAAAGGACTTATGGACCACCCTGTATATAAACAGGTCACTATCACCGCAGGGCGATTTTTTCCAAATCCGGTTTGTAAACATGCAACTCCTTTGTGGCAAATAAAGTTGCATGTGGTATTGTAATCTTTTTGAGAACCTTGTATCACGATCACTACAAGACTGGTCTTTGTGTTGTTCAAAAAATTTACTTATTTTTATAAGAAGGAGAAAGTCTTTCTTTAAGAGTTCTCTGTAGAATAACTTTCTGGGTATTTAACCAAAGCCTCTGGAAGCTTAAACGATATAGACGTGAGATTGCTCCATGGATATACTGACAGTACATTCCTAGATTACTTCTTCGCCTTTTATTAAACAAAAGTCTTATTGCAAAACTTCAGCATGCCAAATGCCGCAGGACCCGCTTGTTTGTAATGCAAAACTGCTCTGAAGCAATAATAACTACCTGGTTTGAGTGATTTTTAACCGCAGTTAAATACATTTTAATACACTTGCGTATGGGAATTATAATGTTCTAAGTTGTAGTGCTACTAGCACCGTGTTATCTTGATGATCGATGTCGGAATCGTTATCTGCGCTATCTTGAATGACTTGAGACGCAAGTAGGGCAGTAGTAGAAGTGAGATTAATTGTTACGGATTTACAGAAGCAATTTCATGGACATTAATTCCTGTTTTGACAGAGCGCTAATCAAAATGACATGTGTTTTCGCTTTGTAAAGTACTATCTAGTTAAGAGGAACGTCGGTAAAGTTTTCTTCACTGGCAGGTGCAGTTTTCATCAGAATGCACTTCAAGTATGACGATCACTATTTTAGGCCCAGTTTCTTCACTCTATACAAGCCCCAGGCACAGGGCACTACCAGAGGCGATAGCCTATCAAAAAGTAGACAGACAAACGTTCAAGCGATAAAAAACTAGTCTGTAGCGTATTTCGGGGCTGTTTTTTTTTGGGGGGGAAATCATCAAATGCGAGTTTATTTAGCATGTAATGTTTCGTATAGTTGTTATGATCAGAATACAGAATATTTCTTCAAAAGCTCCATACATTTTTATTTACGTCCTATAGAAACATTGGCTGCTGGCGCATTATTAGGATAGTCGTCAAGTAGGTGGTGGCACCAAGATCAAAGAGATCGCCTCTGTACGTATGACATCTGCGACCCTGATAAGACTCTGTCTGGAGTACTGCTTACACGTCTACAGTATATTCAGATAAGAGATAGACCGGACATAAACAAGACCACGTGATCATCCAACGCTGTAACATTCGGCAGGGACGTATTATTAACTTTGTAGTAAATTAGCACAATTCGATGTGTATACGATTGGTGATGGATATAGGATCATGTGGGGGTGGGGTAAGAAATATATAATGATGTAAATATACATAAGGGTTTCAAAATTTTCGCTTCGATTTCTAGCTTCGGATGCCGCCTGATGTTTGGTGAAATACAGTCGAATATAATCTCAAAATGGCGTTTAAATTAGCCTAAATTAAAAATAATCGTATATCTCTTAAAATTGCTTTTAGAATATTGATTAGTATATTTTTTGATTTCTAGGTAAATATGTATCCAAATTAAAACGTTCAAAACGTAAAAAAATGTGCATGGTTGAACATTGTCAGAAAGTAGATTCTTGAATAGGTTTTGCCAAAATGGGTTCAAAAATGTCAATAATTAATTAAAAAATACAGTAGCTTTATAATTACTTATAACTTACCGAATTTGATGAACGACATCTTTTATTGGAAAGATGAGCTTTCATCATCGCTACTGCCTGAAGCACCAACGTCAATAATGAATGGCTCGACTTGTTCCTCAAAAATATTGTCCAGTTCCCACATTCTCTTTTAAACTTTGTCTTTCACGTGCTTAATACAGTTTTCCCATTTTTGCGCTGTTATTAATTCTAGTGCTTCTTTGAAAAGTCCTTTGAGATCACAAAATTTAAAAGTTGTATTGTGCTTAGCTATATAATTTTTAACCTCTGCCCATATGAGCTCAATGGGATTGAGCTCGCAATGGTATGGAGGTAAACGGAGCACAGTTTTATTTTGACTTGCTGCCATTTCGTCAATGGCGTATTTTTGATATTCCGCCTTGTGATCCTTGACAATTCTTAATAATTGTACGTTCAGCATTGCTTCTTCAAAGTTGATATTTTTCGAGCGGAGCCAATTTTGAACATCAACTTTCCTTGAAGCCGTTGTTGGGACCTTCTCCATTCTTCGAGAATGATAAGGCGCATTATCCAACACAATTACTGCGTTTTCCTCTAAGTTCGGTAAAATTTTTGAAAACCACTGTTCAAACGATTCGCCATTCATTTCCTCGTGATAATCTCCAGTTTTCTTAGACTCAAAGCACCACAGACCGTCAACAACAAATCCATCCTCACTGCCAATATGGCAGATAATGAGCCTTTTCCCTTTACCTGGAAATCGAAGTACTAACTGGTGTAGATTTATTTCAATAAGCGAACCTTTTTCAAATGTTTTCATCACATTCAGCAAAAAAACATTGAGACATGAGTATCAGATTGCTATAATTGGGATTATTTAGTCATATTGAAAGAAAGAATATTGCACGTCGTATGATTACTCAGCGCTTCACAATTTAAAGTTATAAACCTTTAAAAAATGAATGATCAGGAACCTGAAATACGCGCAAATATTAATATTAACAAACTATAACTTTATAAAGCTTAAAGTATGAATTAAAATGATTAGAAATATTAGGAACGGTACACAATATAAAACTTAGTAACTTTTTTTAAGTTTATAATATTCGACATATTTTAAGATTATATTAAAAAATTATTGAAATATCGAAAACACATAAAAACATGGCTTAAAAAAGTTCTAACAAATGAAAATGACAATAAAACATCCACGCATTTTATCGAAAGTTATAAAAGTTTTGTTACTTGTAATATGTTTTATCTGCCCCCTGGAATTAATGTTTAGAACCTTGTTCCCAAGGTTTGAAAAACATCCGATTGTTGTCTATTACTCGTATTTACCTGCTGGATTTTTTAATCCGGTGGACAGTCCATCTAGAAAGGCCCTCCTGGATGAAGTTACAGAATCATCAACCCATACTTTACTTGTAGTGTGTCCTGCGTTTACCCACGTTTCATCAAGGTAATAAATCTTCCTGTTTTGATTTCAATATTTCCCAATTTTTGTTAAATAATCCCTCCTCCATAGCACAATTTCTTCTCTATCCAGTAGTAAACTATTACGACCCCGTTTTTTCCATTTGAAATTTAAATGCTTCAGTAACGCATGGAAAGTTGATCGTTTGAAATTTGGCAACGTTGTATCTCCATTTACCTCCTGCAGTACTTTATCTATAGTAGGTATTTCATTCCTAAAGAAGAATTCATGCACTTTCCTCCTAATCGCATGCTTATCAGCTTCATCCAATGATTTAACAATACTTTTGCGATGTTTACTGGTCATTGGTTCAGAAAAGGTGTGATTTTTTTTGTATTGTCTTAACACATTAAACACTGATGCGCGACACACCCCAACTTTGTGAGAAACCTTCACAACAATTTCCTTGATGGTTGATGCCTCGTTCTCCTCGCGCTCGATCTTATATATATTCAAAATGACCTCTTTCATTTCTGCACTCAGGTGTCTTTTTTTAGAGCGTTTCCTAGGTGGACTACAGGAGTTTACAACTTCATCGGCAGTATCTGTACTACTGGGCATTTTGCGCAAGCAGTTGATAACAATAACAATCAATAACAAGGTATAACAATAACAACGACAAACTCAACAACTTAATAAGATAACAAACGAAAACGTCCAAAGAAATATCAAATTGCAATGATGCACACGACATACGTAACACGTCTGAACCTGAATGTGACTCTGCCTTGATACGACTGCTCTGCCGCTCGGCATAGGCATTTAATTGCGAATTGACCAATGAGGGCTCCTGTTTTACGTCGAGACGGCGGCGTTAGCGTGAAAATCACCCGAACCTTTTGTTTACATGCGGTCTATCACTTATCTGAATATACTGTACTAGCCGATGACTCTTTCCGGTCTCCAACGTGTCTTGCACCGATGGGCGGTCTGTGATCTATTTCTCTTTAATCGATCTGCCAACAGTACGCCACTCTTAGCTTTCTTCCATAATGCCACGCTATAGGCCTACTACACCAACTTGCCAGACTTATGCTACATATTCTAACGTTATGAAACTCTCCAAATCTGGAACTGGCCGGTAGGGCAGATCATTTTGCAGCAGTCTAGGTATCTTGGTACTAAGGCTGTTTACCTTCGTGACTGAGGCCTTACACAAATCAATGATGTTAGACGCCGAAAAGTCCAGTTCTAAATAGGTATGATAGCTTTTCTTCAGTACATGTTAGATTCAAGGGATATGTCAAACATTTCTTCAGTGAATTGAACCCCGACAAGCCGAACTGAATGGATTCCCGATGAACTTCGGCATCCCATCAGAACCTCATATATGCGTGGCTCATTAATATGCAGTAATAATGGATAGATACTAAATATACGCTCATAAAAAGGTATTGGAAACGGGCCTGAAAACCTCCTAAAGTGTTTCCTCATGAATGCGGGCGGGTACCGGGCAGCAGGTAGGGCTCAACGTCCGTAGCAGTAATCGTAGTAAGCCGCGGTTACAAAAAGCTCCGTTATAATAACGTATAATTTAAGTATGAATACGCGTGTGAGGATCACTCGGTATCCGCCACCGTTACACTTCATCGCTACTACTTGATTTCGATGCAACGTCGGACCGCTTCTTTTACCTTCCACGCCAACTGGAGAGCAAGTGTTCTAATCGCAGGAAATGTTAAAAATGGCATATGTTTTTTTTTTTTAGATGATACATGGTGCTGTGCACAACAACAAAGCGCTTCTGTAGGGATCACTTTGAGCTCTTTTCAGAGGCGATAAAATTGCTAAACAGTATTTTGATACGTCTCACTGGGCTTGTCAGTTATCAGCTTCTGGATGTAGAATTAAAGAACGTTTGACAATGTCATAGGTAGAGATTGAAACGGAATCTGACCATTTTGTAGCATGAAATGAACCTCTTTTCAGTTTTATGCTAACAAGACATTTACACTGCTTGCAAACCGGGCAAAGCAAATACAAGTCATCGAACCTCATAAAAAAGTATTTGCAGTATCACTTGAAAACAAAGTATATCGCAGGAAAAACACTACGTTGTGATGAACTGGACTCACTCATTCCCGGTCTGCCTGTTTGTCTGACTAGTGATGGCAGGTATTTCACAAACCGTGATTTAGTAACTGATGTTTCTAAATCATGAATAACGACTGTTACCAAATATTGTGAAAAAGCGTGACGTGATCGTGACTTGGGAACTACACGCTTTAAGGCAACGGCGCAAAGGTTTGAATATGTGTGGAAAGGTCGAAAATCGTATGTCATCGTATCACATCGCCTGCAAATGAAAGCGTACCTTACAGGTATTGGAGCTAAGCGATTTCATCGCGGTATTTTGCTCGGCATATACAGGGTGACTTGGAAGTTGAGTCATTAATTTTCAGATAATGATTGTAGAAGGAAGATAAACCAAAATATGTGTGTAAAAATAAAAAAAAATTAAAAAAATGTCTACCTTGTTTTATAATGTATCCTCCCGACAAGTATTTCAGTGCGGACCTGTATTTGATCGTGAGGTCTCCTGTGAGGTCTTAAGTCACCTGATTCACGAGCCCGTTGTACTACATTAACAAAGGCACGAGGGGTTGGTTGCACTCGATTGGGAAACCGATCCGCATAAACATGTGCCATTTTTTATTTCGTTTGAGCCACGCAACAGATACCACTATTCACTGACACTGACTGTATACAAATGAATGAATTAATTGTAAAAACATCGTTCCAAATTCTTTCGCTGTTTTGTTTCCGATGCGATGAACCGATACGGCGGATTATATCCGTTGTCGCCAAACACGAGCACATATGCAATATTATTATTGAGACAGGGCGGTACTCAAACTTCCAAAGGGCTATAACTTTGTTACTTTAATTTTACCAGAAAAATGGTAAAGGAAAAAACATTTCTTTTGATCAGATCTACTCACTGTTAAAATAAATGACTCAACTTCGAAGTCGAATAAATAACTATGGATTATAAAGAGCTCGGAACGGTTCCTCTAGCTGCCCAAATTACAAATTACTCTCAACAAGAACGTGTAAAATCAATTATGCATCTCAGTCAAGATTCACTAAAATATCATTTTCTGTACGTCACTCTACAGGATGCAATGATATAACAAACAAAACTCTCCACAAATATCGAACGATGTTAGAAATAATTATGACTTTAAATCCCACTGCAAAGTACCGCTTACATTCTGTTGAAATTTTGACACAAGTTTACCACTGCGCCACGGGTGAAAAAGCTTTGTAGCTTTTGAAAAAAAAAAACGTCAAAAATCGAAATTGCTCAAACTTCATTCGTTGACGTTTAATTGGCTCCTGACCATTTTCAGAAAACATTTTGTCAGGATTAACAATTTTGGGCTGGGGATTATAGGTGGTGGGGAAGGTTTAAATTTTTGGGGTTTGTGTGATAGAGAAGTATTTGCAACCCACGCGTCTCGTCAACGCCACGAACGTACATATACCTAGATAGAGGTCTGAACGATGTCTGACAGATAGGTGGCAGATGAGTGGCAAGGTTAGCGTTTATCTTTCGAAGAAAGAAACTAAACCCAAAGATATTCATGCATAGTTCACGTGAACATAATAATAATAATAATAGACGTCTTTATTTATGCACAATTACATGTAGTACAGCCAAATGTCAGACTTATATGGCGAAGTTTAGCATGCTGCTACTCTTACACTTAACCATATAGTCTCTAGCAGATGTGCAAAAGAATACACTATCCACAAACAGATTTGGTTCATTGCATCGAAAGTAAAATTTAAAAAAAAAAAGAGAAAAAGGCATACTTTCCAAACCCAAATGCACCAAAAAATTATTAATCTGAATTAAAGATGGAATAAAAAAGAAATGAATAATTACGTAAATTATATGTTTGGAGGGTTGAGTAATAATGTTTTAACTTTTTGTCGAAAGACAGGTAATGAAAATTCTTTATATACTTTAGGAAGGTCATTATAAATAATAGCAACATTGTAAGAAAAACTGCGTTTAAAAAGTGTAGACGTATGCAGGGGTATTCTAATATTATTTTCTCTGAGAGTTCTACAGTGAACATCATTATTAAATGAAATTTTTTCCTTCAAGTAATAAGGTTTAGACGTTAGCAGCAATTTGTGAACAAAAACTGAATAGTGATACTTGACCATGTCATTAATTTTTAACCAGTTTAGAACGGGATATTTCGCCGATACATGATCAAATTTACGTAAGCCAAAAATGAATCGTATACAATTGTTTTGAATAACTTGAATAACGTTTTTAGTGAAATTGTCTAAACAAGTATAGTATACGATATTACAATAATTTAGTATAGATATGACCAATGCTTCACATAGTTTTTTACGCATCTTAAAATTTAGTAAATACCTGTTTGCTATAAGAGTGCGCAGCCGTAGGTAGGTTTTCTGAGATAGACTTTTAACATGTTCAATAAACCTTAATTTTGTATCAAAAACAACACCAAGAATTTTTGCAGAATCAGAAAATTGCAAGATTTGGTTATTTATCTGAATGTTCAAGAGCTGTGTTAAATTGTATGTTTTTCTTTGTGCGCAAAATAATAACATTTTAGATTTTTGTGGATTAATAAGTAGATTGTGATCTAAAGAGTATTTAATTAATTTATTAACATCGTTTTGTAAAATTTGAGTAGTATTATTGACATTATCTGGGTTAAAATAATGAAGCAATTGCGTATCGTCTGCAAATGACTGGACATGAGAATTATCAATACTTTTGCTTAAGTCTGAGTTCTTTGATGAAGGTAACTGTCGAAAAATGAAAGGGATACACTGTCAAGACCTATGTAATTTAATTTAGCAAGTAATAATTTATGATTGATGCTGTCAAAGGCTTTCGAATAGTGTATAGAAATTAAGGCTAGCGCCATTTTCTTATCTAAGGCATTTAAAATATTGTCTCGCAGATTAAGTAGGGCTGTATGTACCGCAGTGTTCTCCCCCATTCCAACATTCTGGTTTCTCATTGGTGATTTTGCCCAATATCACTTCTGCTCCCCGTTTCTTGAAATTCACTGAACATGCGCTGGTTATGTTTTGTTTTAGTGCCGGTCTTCGATTAACAGACAGTAGTTAGAGCAATGTGTCGAGTAGGCGTTACATATCTAGATCGCCACATGAGCCATCAAATTTTTGGTTTGTGATGTTCGTAGCTAACTGCAGAGTTATCCTAATTGACGGGATTGGTTTAACCCTGCTGGTGCGTTTGAGGTCATTATCACTTCTTGATTTAGAGGACGGTCAAGTTGGAAGGCTTACAAGCCCTCCTAACAGGATCAGGATACCACGTTAAGATGGTTTCAGAGGAACATAATCTATCGACATAAATGAAGAAAACCGATACACCTTCCAGCAGGCTGTTCGGGTTACTTTTTCGTTTCTCTCCTGCTAGTGCATTTACCGGAATTCGGAGGCTTTTTTACTTATTCCGGTTTGGGCTAGCCAATGAACTAAATAAAAAAGCATGATTTAAGATAAGATTAGATAGAGAAGAAGTGGTTGTACTGCCCAGTTCTCCAGATATAGACCCAAAGTATGACTAGAACAGTTGTTAGTTGCAGTGGACAAGTAACCTATTTAACAATTTCACTAAGAAAATTACTTGTGACGGCTAGTCATAACTGTTATCCAGGGGCAAAAATGTTGTCCTCCCAAGTGCTGCAACAGTGATCTTTAGACATTGTCCTTGGAAACACGTATCCCAAACATGTCTAGAGGCAAACAGTTGACAATTCAGGTAATAAACGTCTATCAAACCTTTTTGAAAGTAGTGAAATCAATCGAGTATATTATACCGTAAATTTACAGAAATGTCATCAATCAGATTCCGCCGCTGTGCCGCTGGAATCTCGTATATCTTTCTCTGAAGTCAGTATCACAGTTGTCAGTGACGGGTTATAATTTTTTCATTATGAGTGATCTTGACGTCATTTATTATACTGTATAAACAGAACGGTATGATAGTCACTCATATAGGCCAAACCGGTCACCTGGAGACTATTTTAACGAACAACCACAAGCGATATCAGGTAGCGACGGTGATATCAACAAATAAAAGCACAATGTAGTCTCAGTGAGACTATTTAACTGTAGCTCAACACCTGTCCAGTGATTATGCAGAAGACTTTTATAAATTCCTCCTATAGGTAAAAGTGCATCTCACAAAAGTACGTCTTCTTTGTCATATGATTTGTCAACTTGCTTCTACATTTTATTCTAAAGTGCTTCTCTGATCCTATATTTCAACATTCAATATTCTCTGCACATATAAACATATCGCCGAGCAATAAAATAGTTCCTACAACATTATGCGGCTGCCTTTTGAGGAGTGTTGAGAACATTAAAACACTTTTTGACAAATCACCGCTTCATTAGGCATGGCCAATTGATTTCCAGCAGAGATCATCGGTGATCTCACGTTTGCTTGGTAGTGTTCGGAGTGATGTTCTCACGTCATCCATGTCGTTTGCATCGATATTAACTGCCCATTTATTGCATGCTGGGTTCTACTGAGTACTTTACGTTATTTCTGGGGATCCAGAAGTATCTACTTGCTTCAGAGGCGTGGAAATGCTTTTAAGAGACCAAAAGGTTTGAACCCAGGCTACACACTAAGAAGGGTACTCTGCAGTCAATCCCAAATTCAGCAAGTCGTGATACTGGGTTACTTCATGCTATTTCTATGACCTGGGTCTTGACGATTTTTAGAAAATAACAGCATCAGTTCCAAGCTGCACACTAAGAGATGATGTCAAGTAAGTTGGCTTTGCATTTCACACGCAACGCTGTAAACTGTTCATAAAGGATTATTTATGTTCTTAGAAAGAAGATAATTACGAACAAAAAATTAATTCAATGTATCAAGTCTGTCAAATATTCCCATAAAGTTAGTCTGCAGGGCCTAGGCCGGCACGGGTATTACGTACCTTGAAACGTGACATTATTTTAATTTTTTGACATTGTGTTGTTTTTTTGTGACACTATGTAGGTTTTTCCTCAAGACGTTGAATTAGCACTAAGCTGAGGGACACTTGTTGTAAACTCGTTTTGCTTTACGTGTTGCCTAAACGTCGTGATGCTTTAGTTATCAGTGTGATGTAAAATCTTCTTCATAGATGGCATTACTGGAGGTCTAAACTGTAAGTTGTATACTACAGCTAGAAGGAAACGGCAACGCATAGGTGTACAGTGAGAATGTGTGTGCTAATAATATCTGTTGATGATAAGTCCATTGGATTCTTGTCTCAAATACACTTACTAGAGATTCAAAGCTAGAAATTAGTTGCTCATCCGCTTTTCCTTATTCATTCTGGAAATTGCATATGCAAATTATGCTGAATCTCAAAATTGAGAGAGATAAGAAAAGAAAATCCCTGGTTGGTGAAGGAACAGGTAAGACATTATGCTACTGACAGGAATATTTATGAAAGTGAAAGGGCTATTACATAACTTTTTATTTAAAGTTATTTAAATTTTATAGAAGTTTATTTTGTGATGCCAATAGAAAATACAAATCAGCACCTAGATGTGAGGCATTGCGGAAATGTTTGATGTGTGATGCGTCATAACTATTTTTTCTGTAATGTGGCTTAATTGCACACAACGCGGGCGTGGTGGCGATTTCTCGTTGTGTTCCTCAAAGTTTTTGGAAACTGAAAAAAACGGGAAAAATCGTAATTTATAACCTTGGACATAACCTGTCTTCACAAACGACAACATATAAATAACTCGTAGGATACAGCCAATAGATATACTTCATTAGCAGCATATTCGGTAATAATTTTCTCACACAGCAAATATCACTGGTCTTATACACATGCAGACCAATACACATAGTCATCCAGATGCGATCTTGCAATTTAACAAACCTTCCTTGTTTCACATCATATCAGAGATAAAAGCTACAGACCACTTGGTTTCACAAAACAGATACAACCAACAATGCGTGTAGTTGAGTCATTCCTCCATAGATGGAAAACTACCTAGTCTGCAAGGTGACATTTTTTTACGTTTAATAGGTTTTTTACATAATACCCCTGCCGCACCCTGCTAAGAACTCGGCAGCTTGATAATATACTTAGCATACTTTTTGTGCAATATTAAAGATTTCCAAGATTAGACCCTATTTTTTCGGGGTTGATACATGATCATCATTGACAAGAGCAAGCTTTTTTAATATTAATATCGAAAGTTTCTCCTGGCCAATTTTTAATCCGCCACTCTTACCGAAATTCCGGTGGTCGCCCATGTCTGAAGAGCGAACCTTCAAGCCAGAGCGCTAGCGATCGACATCAATAAACGTATCCAAACCCGGCTTATTTCGCCACAAGATCCTCGTTTTTGCTCTAGAAAGAGCACAAGAAGATCTGTAAAATATCTAATAGGTGCCTTAAATTACAGGATGTAGAAGTGCCTCAAATATCAACGCAAAAATGCCAGACTTTTGAATAAAAGTTACTTACCAAATTATTTCACAAATGCCGAAGATGTCTTTTTCCGAAACCTTGACACACGTCGCCTTCTTTCTAGCGATTGCCTTTGAAGATTTCAACCAAAAGGTCGAGCGGATTTCTACCTTTGTGTAATAGCCGTAACGACAGGCGAGATACACTCTTATCATAACGAGTATCATGGATCTCACACAAACCCCTTTCTTACTTACATACCATTTGTGCGAAGAAATAAGACTGATTCTGGGTACCAATGAGCTTCAGTCAATCAACGTTATAACTTGAAATGAATGTCTACTCTTCAACATCTTTTTACATACATATTTCACTATTGTTTTCCAGTCAGGATACTCTACCCTGAGAAGCGGTCCGTGTAGCCTTATCCGATTACAATCAAGGATCATTGCTAGTTCTAAGATGAATCAAGCTTTTCTTAATAAAATGTTACACCACTGGTGATATCTATATATGACATTAATCATCGATCTATCCGTGGGAAAATGCACCATTTGTTTTCCTTATTTTATAGAAAAAAGTGATGCATGATTTATACGTTGAGTGATTCATTTTTATTACATACTGTCTTTGTTATATACTGATACTACCAGTCTGACTCAGTGTGTCATAATAAATATTATTTATTATCAAAAGAAGTGCGTATATTCGTCCTTCTTCACAACTTATGATAATGGCCTCACAAGGTACTTAGTCCAAAAATGGAAGGATGAATGTTTCTATTAAGAAGAGATTCTAAAATATGAGACGGACGCTAGATAGTATAAAGCTCTGAGAACCTAGTTTAATGTAGGTAATTCACATTTCGAACATAAGTATCTATAGAAAATATTTAATGTACATATCATTTTCTCCGTTTTTTTTTTTGGACTCCGTGAGGATTTCAACGTTGTAAGTAGTATTTTCAATTACATAGTAGTGGATTAAAATTGCCATACATTTTCGAAATCTCGTCATAAACAAAGAACAAACTTTATTTCTGCCCTAAAACTGAGTTGTGGGTCCAACTTGATCCTTGTACTTGTATACAGGGTTATCCAAATTAAGTGTCCACCATTAGTAACTTTGTTATTAGTGAAAATACAAAGTTGTTTGAATTAGCAAACTAGTAGCATTTTTAACGCTGGTAAAAATGATAAATAAAAAAAAACAATTGAGAGTCGTTATTTT
The DNA here is from genome assembly GCA_963669975.1 of Acanthoscelides obtectus. NCBI lineage: Eukaryota > Metazoa > Arthropoda > Insecta > Coleoptera > Chrysomelidae > Acanthoscelides > Acanthoscelides obtectus. The sequence goes on from CAVLJG010000008.1 coordinate 71,554,137, forward strand.
GATTTTTTTCAGTAAAATAACATTTTTTTAAATGGAAACCCCTGTATATTATATTTTTTTCTGTTAAAGCATCAAATTTTAAACAAAAAAGTTCATAATGACTTTTCCGCTAAAGTCAAAAATAAAGTCAAAATAACGATAAATATTTTTAATTATTTGCAGTATTATAATATTAAGACGGCTATGAAAACAACATGGCGTTCGCGATTTGACAGCATTTAGATAAGCGACAAATTGTTAAACTGGACATACTCGCAACTAGAAGGCTTTGGAAAACAATGATAAAATCAAATAATGTCAAACATTAGTGTAAATACTTGTTTATAAGCTTTATTGTGTCATTAATTTAAAGAAAAATGTTCTCCCATGAAGAAAAGTGTGATATGTTAGAATGCTATTTAGTATGCAGAAAATCCTCCTTGAGAGCAAGAGAATACTACAGTGAATTATATCCCGCTCGCATTCAACCGTATGAACGATATTTTCTGAGACTTTATCGAAAATTTAGGGGCAACGAAAATGTTTTTGCTAAAACAAGGGCAAAAAAAGAATTCATAATAAGCGAGGCCACGGAAATTGCAGTTATTGGATATTTTGAAGCCTATCGTGAGAATTCAATAGCAGATATTCTCAAGGACTCTAATTTCAGTTATGGTACTGTTCAAAGGATTTTAAAAAAATACAAATTTATTCCGTATAAGTACCGACCAGTTCAAACGCTTTTGGCAGGGGATCCAGAGAGAAGACTTGTTTTTTGCCATTGGTATCTTAGCTTCTGTCGCCAAAATGTAAATAACTTTCGTTACCTTTTATGGACAGATGAATCAAATTTTTCAAATTCTGGAATGTTTAATAGAAAAAACCACCATTATTGGTCAAGAGAAAATCTTTTGTTAGTACATCCAAGAGGCCCACAAGTCCGTTTCAGTTTCAACGTTTGGTGCGGTATAATTGGTTCAAAAATTGTTGGCCCGTTCTTTTATGAGGGAACCCTAACTGGTGAAAGATATGTGGAATTTATGTCAGAAATTCTGACTAATTTCTTAGACGAATTGGATCTTATAAGTAGACATCATCTGCATTTTCAGCAAGATGGCGCACCTGCCCACAACTCCAGAGGTACTTATCATTTTCTAAGTACTACTTTTAATAATCAGTGGATAGGAACAAATGGCCCAATACAGTGGCCTCCCAGATCACCAGATCTAAACCCACTTGATTACTTCTTGTGGGGTTACTTAAAGAACCAAATTTACAAGCGAAGGTACGATAACCTTGACGCGTTAAAGACTGCAGTTAGGGAAAAGATAACCCAGATAGATGGTAGGACCATACTTAAGACAGTTCGAGCAGTTGAAAAACGTGCCCAAAACTGTATTGAAGAACAAGGTGGTGTTTTCGAGCATCTTCTTTAAAAAAAATTGTTATTGTATTTTGTAAGATTATAAGTTGATGTTGAAAATAAAGTTTGTCGATACAATTTAATTGTTTCAGATTGGAGGCCATAACTTCAACAATTTGTAACCTAGGAGAAAAGTTATTGTAAGCTTTTTTGTTTAAAATTTGATGCTTTAACAGAAAAAAATATAATATACAGGGGTTTCCATTTAAAAAAATGTTATTTTACTGAAAAAAATCAAAATAACGACTCTCAATTGTTTTTTTTATTTCTCATTTTTACCAGCGTTAAAAATGCTACTAGTTTGCTAATTCAAACAACTTTGTATTTTCACTAATAACAAAGTTAGTAATGGTGGACACTTAATTTGGATAACCCTGTATAGACAATACAGCACACTAGGATTTGGTACTACAATGATAAAGCTCAATGATCTGTAATGCTGAATTTTATATTTTCAAAATTACCGGGATTTTGAATATTCGAACTGGAGATATAAGCGCCTTATGCATCTCATATAAACTGTGGTCGTGCACGAGATAATTAGTCAAAGGATTTTCAGTTTAAAAAAAATTACATATATTGACATTTTTTTAAATGGACTGTTTTCATTACATCATATTCAGATAGACCAGAGTTCCCCAAAATTTTTTGTTTCGTAGACCCCTTGCCATGTTTTTCCGTGTTGGGTAGACCCCCTACTTACCTGATATTGATTTCCTGTAAATTTATAACTGTAGTGAAGTTTAGTGTTAAAAACTTAAAGTAAAGACACATGTTAATTTATACATTTATTAATTGAATTTAAATTAAAACTACTCAAAATAAAATTTTGTATCTGTTATCTAAAATATACGTAACATTAAATAAACAGGTGTCTGACCAATAAGTGCCCGCATTGGGAATAAGTGCTCGCATTGAAAAAAAAATTAGAGGAATAGAATAAATAAAAGTGAAAAACAATAAAAAAAAGTTTTTTACTTAAAATAGTACAATAAGCGAGTTCTTTTATTAATTATAACATAAAAGTATGTTCTACAATAATTTCACTGTTAGTTTGATTAAATTCCGCTTCTTATACGTTTAAGTTATCTAAAAATAGGCAAAAAATTAACGAATTTTAGTGTGTACCTATCCTTGAATTTTCAGAATAATTTAAAAAAGATATTTTCTATAAAGGAGGTCTTTAAAAAAGTCAATGCGGGCACTTATTCCCAATGCGGGCATTTATTGGTCAGACACCAATAAACATAAAATAAACTATAAATAAAATAACATAAGCAATAAGTCAATATTTTTAGTGAGAAGGATGAACCTGATGCTTTAATAATAATTATCAACATTTGGCGTGAATTTTGTAAGGGTTAATCTTAAATCTCCTCGGCTAATGATGTCCAGTATGTTTCTTTTTTTCGTTAGGAGACTGGTAACAGCGCTGAACCCCCTTTCCACTAGGTATGACGATGGAAAGGAAATTAAAAATTTCCTCGCTATATTCCATAATACGGGATAAGTAACGGGTATGTTGTTTTGCAGCCAGAATTGCTGATATCCGTTTTTAAACTGAACCTTAAGTTCTTCGTTTGTACTTAGTTCAGTCAGTTCCTCTTGTATTATGACATTCGTTTCTTCCATGTCACCATATGGATTAATTATCCACGGTGGTATTACCAGAGTCAAAATATCCTCAAACCTAGATTCAAAATCTGAATAGAGGGCATTTAAATGTTGAACGTAAGTTGAAACGTCGTCATCCTGGAAGCTTGTCTGTAACAAACTGGGGAACTGAGAAAATTCGCCCCGTCCAATATTTTGCTTCATTAGTTTAACTCTGGCAAGAAACGCTGATAAGATGGGCTTTGTTTTAATCAAATTCAAACTGACGCCTTGTAATTGCAAATTAACCATATTAAATTTTGTAAACAAATCTGTTAAATAGATGCTGTCTGTTTTGCTCTTCATTAAAATTTCTTTTAAAATTTTATTTTTAGTATCCAGAAATTCTAAAATAGTCTCAAAAAGTGCAAAAAATCTTGTCAAACATAAGCCTTTCGACAGCCAGCGTACTTCAGTGTGAAGGGGTAATTGATGAAAGTGTTCGTCATTTTCTTCACACAACTGCGCAAATAACCGCGTATTCAACGCGTTGCTTCGGATTCAGTTTACTGCATCAATGACTAAATGAAGTGATTCATGCAATCTAACACTCAAATTTTGTAGCAACTGAATGTTGGCGATGGATGACGCAATGTATTGCTAACACCCCTGACACATTTTGTTTTAAATAGCTTATAAATCCACGATAACGTCCAACCATGGCAGGTGCTCCAACTGTAGCTACTGATATTATATTTGATAAAGGAATTGCTTTTTCAAGGAAGTAATCCTTCAAAACATGAAATATTGATTCACCTTTAGTGTCGGTTATCAAAGTTCTTGCGAAGAGCAGTTCTTCGTAGATTTCTTGATTCATAATAAAACGAACATATGCCAGTAATAATGCAGCATTATCAGGTAAAGTTGACTCGTCCAGTTGTATAGAGAAATGGGTCGTTTGCAAATAACTACATAAGAAGCTTTCAATATCAGAACTCATTTCATCAATACGTCTTTCAACAGTATTGTTGCTTAAGGGAATTCTTTTAACGATATCAGATGCAGGTTTGTGTAAAACAGTTTTTAAAACCTCTTCAACGGCTGGAAAAATTAACTTATCTCCGATAATATGCGGTTTTCCGGATTTTGCTATAAGTAACGAGATATTGTAAGACGCCCGCAAACCATCATCATTTCTTTGTGACGTCGAAGCGAACATTCTGTCCAGTGTAGGTCTCTCTGATATTTATCTTTGAGTGTTTGAAAGTATTTCAAATCTTTCTTTGTTTTATCAGGGTGGTATCTTCTCAGATGATCTTGCAGTTTAGATGGTTTCATAGCGTCATTGCCCAAAACTTTGTTGCATATAGGCGATTGTTTGTTCGGCAATGATGGAATGAAGCAAAATTTCAAATAATCAACACTGTACTGTCTACATTTCTTTTTATACTCGGACATGGCATTAGTCATCTGTGGGCAAAATTAAATTAGTTAAATAAGACAGAGAATCCAGCAGCTGTATATTAAAAATATTTTTTGATTTTTCCGAAAACATTCCACAATTCGAACATCTTGCAACAATTAGCTCGAATTACGGAGATTGCACTGTAATTATATTACCGATTGCTAAAACTTTCAAAAAGAAACTATTGAGGAGTACTCGTGTAATTTTGCATGATTGAATATTTAACTACTAATAACTGAATTCATGATTGGCGTAATTTATCTATCTTTGCTAACTACGAGTACAAAACAAAAATTTAATAAAAAATAATGTACTTACTTTTCTCCAGCACTCTCTAACAAAATAACACTGACCCACTATAATTTGTGTGATATACTATCTGTTTATATTTTTTAAAATATTTTCTTACCACTTTCCTTTTCAAGATTCACGAAACGAATAAACGTATTTGTCCCACATTCGTATTTATAGAGTGACGAACAAGTCAGTGCAAGGTAGAGAAGCTCTGAGACTGCGACTCTCAGGTTTTTACAAGTTCAAAATGTATTGCGACCACAAAGCAAATACCAACATCCTACAACTTAAACAATTTTATAAACATATATAATAAATTTTTTACTTCATATGTACTTTTATAAATAATGTATATGTTTTGATATTATAAGATAGTAAGATATAAGTAAATAGGTTCCATCAGTGTATGTGTTGAGATCCACTATCGTGGACCCCCATATTGATTTCATGGACCCCCAAATTTTTTTTCGCTGACGTAGACCCCTTGCAGGTTGTCATAGACCCCTAGGGGTCGATATAGACCACTTTGGGAATCACTGAGATAGACTCTTCCAAGGGAAGACGGTTATATACCATTGTTGAGTTATAAGTAGTTCAATGTACAAAAACTCTGACAGCCTGACAGTCTGACATTTTGAAAGATATTAGTTTCATTAACTAGAGTTATAAAGTACTATAGTTGTAGTTACCGTTCTTGGCGGTTGCGTCACCAACACCCTATGAAATAAGCAAACAGGTCGAGTCTCCGAACCATGGGCGGAATACTGCGCGGACTAACCTTCAGCGCATCTGCTACTCTCCCCAGTACGCATGAAGTGGGTAACAGGGACCGCTGTTTTCATTCCCTTCCCAGAAATACTCTAATAAATTTAGCACGGGCTGTTGGCCTTCTCTACTGATCGTATTTCCGGGCACTGTACAATTTTTTGTTGAAGATTGATAACAGTACAATTCGAATTGCATGCCGATCTCAAGTAAGTTGGCACTCTGACCAATATGATTGAAAGGCACTCATACGTAACGACAACGTTTTCTAGACAGAGACACACAACTAAAAAACGTATGTCTTTGAGCTTACCGGACAAATGTTCACACACAGAGGTAGCTTGCATGTGTATGTACTCGTATAATAGAGATGGAGATATACAAAGGGATACTGGTAGTCTTACGTTGAACCGCCAAGTACGGCGACTACAACTATAATAAGGAACTTCAAACTAAGGTATCACATAATCCGCCGCCTTGGAATTTTGAACTGTCGATTTCACGCTAGAATATATGCAGCGTGTCCTTAAAGTTTGGACTTTCCTTTACTGAGCGTATAGCGTATACCAAAGCCATAAGATAACCGAGATACTAAGTTCCAAAAAACAAAAAGCTTCAACCAGTAATTACAAACATGTGACAGGCCAGTACTTTTCTTCAGTTCCTTTTTTGCGTTGTCAGTGCTGTTTTAGCGCAAACTAACGTTATTATCTCAAACGTAGTTCTTTCTGAAAAGGAGAATCCCAACTTTCCGGACATTCTGGATGAACTTCATTACCTGCTCCGAGATCCAGCTTACTAGATCCGTTAAAAAAAATAAAAAATAAGGGGCCCTCTGAAACGTGCTGCATAAGAGCATAAGTGTTCTGAAATATACAAAATTTAAGTTCCTCAATCTCTCATATGTTAGGAATCCCAACTTTCTTGCAAACATGTCTAGTTTTCACATGACCTTTCGTAATGCTCACTGATGCATAAAATGGTCATCGGTAATTGTTTTTTAGAAGGAAATCCTGTCGTAAAAAGGCATATATTTTTTTCTACACCATTAACTTTCCAGTGAAATGATAAAGCTAGCACAGTAATTGTAATTAAAAATTAAGGTTAAAGTAGAATGCAACACCAAATTAGCTTTTAAGCAATAAAGGACAATGTATAATAAAACGATTATGATAGTCCATCTATATTTTAATAATATATCAAACTCATGAAGACTAGGTAGGCTATTAGGTATAGATTGTAGTCAATGTCATAGCATCATTATAATAAGTGGATAGAGATATGAAGAAAGTAATGAAGGATATTATACAGAAATATACATTTATAGCATTTTCAGAAGCACTGGTAGTTGAGGTTTTCTCTCATCCTTATACTACTAATTATGTTATAATTTGCCTTTTCCCTACCTTCGCAACAAACACTTAGTTGAAAATCATGATCTATATCTATCCGTGTGACGGTCAGCTATGTTTTTGACGAAATTGTTCAGATATGCCAAAATATAATAGGAATGTACCAATACCGTTTTGGTTTGCAAAGTTGGTTCAATTAAATAGTGTAGTTGAACATAGCCAATTATATACTGAATAACGTAACCCAAAAAAGGATATTTTATTTATTTTATTTTATTTATTGAAATCCACCACCAACAGTGTTAACCAATTACTGGTGGCAAAACAACAATAGAAATAGTAAAAAAAACATATAAAAATACAACGAAAACTAAAAACTAAATCATTTCACTGCAAACACTCTTAATATTCGAAATACTTGTGTTGAACAAATCAAATGTACTCTGTAGACTATTATAACATGAACACATCGAGTACAAAGGTGAGTGCAACAGTAAGTTAGTTCGTGGGGTAGGTAGGTAAAAAGTGAGTGTATTGCGAGTAACAAATTTTGGAGCATTAAATTTAATCTGTGCTAGAAATGATGGACAATCATAACTGCTATGCACTACTTTATGCAGGAATATTAGCGAGTGAATCTTTCTTCTGTTATCAAGACTGATAAACTTGTGCTTACGTAACAGGTCTTCCTGTGGGACCCCAATGGGTGGGTACGTACGATATGAAATGTATTAGCGCCATCTGCGAGACGGTAGCAGAACAGAAAAGTGAATTTAGGAATCTACTTTGAGAAGGGTTTTCTGATTCTGATACTGTTTCATAGATGACGCTAATATCTTCAAGTCCTTCTTGGTGCCTCTTCAATACGGTTTCATTTGGGTTTTTCGCCAAGAAGAAGAGGTAGAAGAAAACAAGAAACATACTCAATAAAAATAGGCATTAGACAGGCGCCAAGAGGTGCTCCAGATCCTAGCGCCATCTATAAAAGAGTAACAGAACCAAGCGCTCCAACTCCTCTGAAACTAGATTTCTATTTTGATTTTTGTGCTGTACTAATGTCTTATAGATCCCTTTCTGAAATCCGGAGTACAGCATATGGTTGTCTATCTTCACGAAGAATACGTTATTCAATCGAGTAGAGTGCAGAGTTGGAGCACGCTCACCTTTCCAATCACATGACATTTTGGACTCCTCATCTCCATTGTCATGACGACAAGTTGGAGTCGCGGAACTGATTGTCATTTTTCGAGGTTTTTCACAAAGATCAAGTACGCTAATATCTAGGTTATCTTAAGTCTTTGGTTTACGGGTTACCATAAAAAATACCCCGCAGAAACTTTATAGGAAATAAGATGTCTGATATATTATAGATCTCCAAACGTAGAGCAAAGATTTCCTTAGAGCCAAACCTCTAGTAGTAATCAAAGTTAGACCGGATAATTGATGAATAGCTTGTAACATTAAGATCTGTTGCGTCTATTTAAGAAATGGAAAACTCTTGCTGAATAATTTGCGTTGAAATATTGAAAATAGTAAGAGATGCCAGTTAAATTAGAGCACGATTTGTCATTAGTATACAGTTCTTTTCAAAACGTCCCACTATACTTATTTTTCTGGAGGGGTCAAGCTAGGAAACTGAAGTTGGAGGTAATTAAATTGTTGCGTCGAAGGTATATTCAGGCGACAAAATCGAAATGGAACATTCCAAGATGGCAATTGGGCGCCTCTTTGATACCTGTTTTAACTGGAATGGGGGGTCGGGTGATACCTCATTTTGTATTTTTAGAAGTCACTACGGATGCTCCATAACGCTGGAATATAAAATCATCAAGACATTATAGTATGTTATACCAACCTTTCTTCTTTTGAGAGTGTCTATCTAGATGTGCTGTAAAAATGGGACATTTAGTTAAAAAAAAACGACAGAATCAGGCGATATTTTTGAATAAAATTTTATACTATACCGGGTATTTCACAACCTATCCGACAAATTTTAACCACATATGCACTGTCCTACAGAAATTAATTTATAAACCTGAGTTTCAATTATAAATTGACAAATAAATATCTGAATTTTGCGTTCATCGTCGTGATCTTGTAGCAAATGTTGTACCAAGCAACTGACGAAAACAAAATACCAGGAATTTTTTGTTTTTTGATACGGATAAGAACGTGTAAATAAGGTTTAATCTGTATCGTGGGTGAATGAAGAACGGTGGATTTTAGTGAAGTTAAATAAGAAAGTATCTTGCGAGTGTGTTTTTAATTATCTGTTAATTAAAATGGCACATGTGTACACTAATGAGGAGTTAGTGGACATTGTTTTAGTGTACGGAAAAATAGGGCAAAATTCGCGAGCGGCTTCTCGTTTGTATGCACACCGATTTCCGAGAAGGCACATACCACATCACGAAACATTTAGTTCAATTGTTTTACGTGCACGTGCTGGTGGAGATTAGACGCGCCCAAGCTTGTATCGCATTCAATGGAAACAGATTTGAACAGCTTTTATAAGTAAGCGAACTGTTAAGCTGTAGGTATTATTTTATTATCTCGATTTCTGTATGACTTTTTTTACATTTTTTTTTTGAGAAATCAATTTATTTCCTAACAGTGCCTATGTGGTTTAAATTTGTCAGATAAGTTGTGAAACACTCTGTATATTCCGAATGACTCTTTTGTCGAAGAGAGTTTGTATAATATATGCATATTTTTGGTGATTAATTATTAGCGGCTCAATGTACAAAAACGCTAAACCTTGTCATTATTTTCGAGGTTGGAGATTTTGGATTTGAAGGTGCTCATAAGAAGGTTTAGAATGGGGTATCGCAGGACGCCCCATTCTATTTAAAAGATTTTCTAAAATGTCTCAGCCGCCCCTTCGCACTGACACTTTTACGCTAAAATATAGTTCATAAATTTCATCCTTAATTCCTGCTTGCTAACTTGATTCGTACAAAAAAAAGTAAGAAAATAAAGAGAGAATTTCTGATACGTTCAATTTCAACCCTTCAGATTAATAATTCCGATGTTGCCCAAACTTTCCTCAGCACCTTGTGAAATGCAAAAAGTTTCAAAAGCTACTAAAGCTGTCCAAGATTATATTATTATATATATTATATATATTATATATATTATATTTCCACTTCCGTAGTACGCAAAATTTGTAGTAAGTACAAATTTTTCAAAACCGTCGGCCTTCGACCAAACCTTCGTCCTTTCTTGTCCGAACACGTATTTTTTTTTCGGATGTTGCCGATACGAATGCTTCGGTCGGACCCTAGTAGATAGTGGTTATTCACAGTGATGAACAGATACATATTTTATATCCATCCTGTATATTGGTGGCTACTCACCGACCACCGTTCGTCCGCGGAGATTGCTTTCTAACGGGCGGGGTCGACCTACGCAACTAACTACCGCGCGCCGTGCCGCCGCTACACTTTTTTTTCGCCGCTTGACGCGCATGGCCTGCTACCATTGTGCCGACACTGCTACCATTTCATGCACAATAGCCTTCACAGATCGATCGAATACCTTTTGTTTTGTTGCACGCCACGCCACCGCCAAGTCTTATCAGTAGAAAGTGGTGTTTTGAAGGACCTTCGGGTATACAAGCTGAGGATATTGTTCTTGATATCGAGCGATGTAAATCTTTAGCATTATTCACTCTTCTAGATTATACCATAGTGACTTGAAAAATAGATGGCACAGTTGCTACCACAGCTATAGGTGTTACACGGCTTTTGATAGGTCACAGTTACTTTCATACATCCATCTCCCTCACACATAACATACCTGTACATGTAGAATCGGACTCCATGCACGAACGCTTGTTTCTCTGCGCCTCATAGGCATACGTTTTTTAGATCTGTCTGACCAAGCTGAACATCTTCTCTTCAACATACATATGAGCATATTATGCTTGACACTGATAATATGACAATTTGCTTGTCATGGGTGTACGGTGTTTACCTTTTATCAAATCAAACCGTGAAAAGACCTATACTGCGGATTCAAAACAGATTCAATATGCTTCAAAAATCTGTTGCAAAGGTTGAGGCAGTAATTTTTGGACTAATCTTCGTATTTCGAAAAACCGCTCTGGGACGCCTCAGGAAGTAGATCTTGATATACAGGGTGTTTCACAACTTATCCAACAAATTTTAACCACATATGCACTGTTACAAAAGAGGTTGATTTCTCAAAAAAATGTATTAAAAGTTTTACAGAAATCAAGATAATAAAATAATATAATTCACTTACTCATAAAAGCTGTTCAAAAATGTTTCCATTGACTGCAATGCGTCTAATCCAATTACGTGCACGTAAAACAATTGAACTGAATGTTTCGTGTTGGGGTACGTGCCTATTCGGAAATCGGTGTGCATGCAAACAAGCAGCCGCTCGCGGATTTTGCCCTGCTTCGCCATACGCTAAAACAATGTCCACCAACTAATTTTTATTTAAAAATAACTAAAAACATAAACTCGCAAAATACTTTCTTATTTACTAATCGACGTTCTTCATTCAGATCACACACGATACAGATTAAACCTGATTTACATGTTCTTATCAGTATGAAGAAACAAAAAATTTCTGGTATTTTGTTTTCGTCAGTTGTTTGGTACAACATTTGCTACAATAAATTATTAATGTGTGTTCTAATATCACGACGATGAACGCAAAATGCAGATATTTATTTTTCAATTTATTATTGAATCTCAGACGTAACCCAATTTCTGAAGGACTTTTATTACATTTTTTTTTTTGAGAAATCAACTTCTTTCGTAACAGTACATATGTGATTAAAAATTGTCGGATAAGTTGTGAGACATCCTGTATAGTAGCTAGGATAATGTTTAGAGTCTAATAGTAATATTTTTGCCTAATCAAACTTTACATTACAGATCAGTTAAATTTAATTGCATTATTGGTTATCACGAAAATACGTTGCAAATTTGTATTTCACAGGAGAAGCATATTCTTAAGGGTAAATGAAAGAGTCCTTCATTCAGAACTAGATATAGTTTTACTCAGTAATATTTTTGTTGAGCACAAAATATGATAAAATAACTTTTTCACAAATAAAGCTTTATAGTCCACAGAAGCTACCCAGCATGTTTAGCTCCAAGCAGAATGCAAGGTACCAGTCTTGTCTTCATAAATAGCCAGCTTTTTCAAATACACCAGAGTCGTTTCTTAAATAGTTATGTGAGGCAATTCCAGCAAGATTTTCTACTAGGAGTATGTGAACTAACAGCTTTGGGGTTTTGAGCTTGATATGCAAAAACAACTAGTAGAGTTTTGCAGTAGGAATATGATGGTCTCGTGGAATCAGCATGGTCTTGTCGATGGTAAAAGTAACGAAACTGCAGAATACAGTTTTGCTGAGTACGTAATCACAGCTCTTGTGTGTTGATCATAAGTTGCTGATGATCTGCAGATGTGGAGTTTAGGGACTGCCATTACCACTTTTTCAATCATACCTTCAAGGAAGAAAGTAATATGTCCATATTAATCATGCAAATAGTGATGTGATGATTATCGAGGCAAGCGTTCCCCAAGGATTCGTCCTGGGACCTATCACTTTTATGCGAATGTTGTAAAATTGAATCATATGCGGATGATACTAACAAGTTGATGACCAGTTCTGATAACATTATGAATAATAGTGAAACAGTATGAACAGCCGCTGAAAAATGCTCGGAATGATGGTGATATGTTAAATGTCCTCTTAGAGATTTCAGTTTTTTTTAGTAACATTTCAACAATTGAAATATCTCTTTCTGTTAAGTTGTTGGGTATTACCATTGATTGTCGTCTTACTTGGGAGCCACATGTAGAATCGCTATGTCATAAATTACGTAGAAGTGCTCATGGTATAAAATATTTACAAAATCACTGTAGCAAGCAAGTTATACTTACTCAATACTATTCAAGTTTCTGCTGTCACAAAACGATAGATATAGTTTTTCTTCTCCAAAAATATGTTATATGAATGATTACAAAATCTTAACTGGCGTGAATCTTGCAGGGATTAGTTCCGATCATTGGGAATTTCAACACTAGCTTGTATTTACATCCATGAATTTTCAATATTGGTGCATAAGAATAAATTGAACCTCTACAATAACAAAGAAGAACAGGCTTGAACAGCATATTAGAAGTTCTTGAGTTACATAGGTTGTAAATTTTCAATAATATGAAAGATGATATTCAAAAAGCACCAGCATTACGCAGTTTCAAAAATCACTTGAAATCATTCCTAACAGAAAAGTGTTTTTATAGCTTGGAAGAGGTCTTTGCATGTGAAACTGTTTTTTATTTTGTATTGTTGTGTTTTTCAAGTATATGTGTTTTTGTGCTACTTTCTCCTCTTGACCTTTGATTCGTTATAGTCTGTGGCTACTTAACAATGAGACAATAATGTATTGCTATTACTATTTATTAGAGAACACCCGGTATAGTAGGGTGAAAATTGTAGGTGTGTTCACTTTTTAGACATATCCTAGCTCCAAATATTATACATTTCACTACCTCTACGAATGATTCCCATTCAAGGTCCAACCAATACCACCTTTGCTATAATCTTACACCGTAATAGTATTACAAACACTACTTTTTATCTTCTCGATATTAAATACAGTCGTTGTATAAGGTATTATTGTACAAGAGATTATTAAATAGATCAATCGCGTATTGGTGAACAAAAAGCAACAATAAACAAGGTCAACAAATTGCATAATGAAAACTTAGATCAAGAGTGAGCTGTTTGAAGGTCCGGCTTCATCTGGCCGTATCAGATTGAAAAAATTATTATGTTTGATCTGCGTACAGTAGCAATGAAGGAATACGGAAATGTTAGCGATATCTGTCTGTCTGTAGTTGGGCTGAGCGTATCTTATCGGGAAAACTGACAGGCAGTATTTATCTGATTTCAGAATGACCTTAGACGATTTCCTTTTGTACATATTTCCATCGGTGAATTGGGTGTGGGACTAGTGGATGACAAACGGGTAACTAACATGTTACTGTTGATATACACAGTATACCATCGAGCTAATTCTGATCAGTAAAATTACATATTCAGACTGTCCCCAAATAATTGACCAGATAATCTGTTCAAAGGGGACATTTGCTTCCCAGAGAGACGTATATTACTTTAAAGCCCCCCCCCCCTGAATGTTACTTAGTAGTAATATGGTAGGTAATATGCTAAATTATATAACAAAGGACTTGATGATTCATTAGCATGAGGGAAAATTATATACCTTGTCACGTGTCGGAATCATGTAACCTCTTTTCGCTATTTTGATCACTTATCAGTAACTTGAGTTTCTCTTTATTGATTATAGAGTACCCATTCCTAGGCCAAACCTTCTTTTGGCAAATTTCATAGTTTATTGATAGTATAACTTCACACGTATTATATCTTTCTTTCTCAGCGACTCAGTATCGCGTTGAAATCTTCTGGACACTAATGTTATATTATTATTTAAAATTTCCTCATAAAATATCGTTGGACACTCGTAGAATTGGTTCTGCCCATTGGCAGCGCCACCTTGTGATTTGCGTACGTACTGGCCGTATAGGGATATTTGGTCCTATCAAGATACCTTCTTCAAGGCCTTTCATTTAACCGTTTCTTAAAAGGTGCATCCTGCATCATTTACTTTCCTCCCAAACATCATTTAATGGAGTACCCTTTTATTTTGTACCTTACGTTTAGTTGTTTTGGTTTGGGTGCTACCCCGTCCATTTCATAATGGGATTTCATTCTTCAGCATGAAAGGCACCATTCACACCCCTCCAGCTTTGTTATGTAGCTGCCTTGTAGCTACTTCGCAGCCGATTTTGTTGGAAGACATCCCGTTCCTTTGACAAAAAAGCTCTGATGTGAACAGGGTTTTTTAAAACCGCAAATTTTGGGAACGAGGCAAGCAGCCCGTACCTTGTGACGTGCCAACTACTGGCCACTGGTCTTTGATCTGAGCGTTTGTGTGCTGACGACATCTCAGCTGCGCCTAGAGTTGTAACTGTAAGAAGACATTATCTAGATAAGTTTAGGTTTAGGTATTAAAATTTGTAAAGCCTGTATTTGTACAGCATGCGTACGTGTACAATAGTAAACGTTTTGCAGGGTCAATAATCACGGTCTAATATTGTCAGGTAGTTTTGAATAATATCTTTCTTTTAACTTGCTCCAGTGGTGCAGCATATTTGCTGCTTGTTTTGATAATATATTGATTTTTTTTAAAAATCTCATTTTATTTAGCTCTCTGTATACATCTAATTAGATTTTGTCATTACTGTGAGATTCTTTTTTGTTTGGTGGTCAAGCAAAGCAAGTTCCGACTAACTCCTCAGGGATTTGTAGCTTAATCCGTCTCGAGTCACTGGCGCTCTTAGCCCCCCTACTCTCCGCTTTATTGAGCTAGGGCCTAAATTTGCATTGACTGGCCCTTAGAATTAATTCACAGTGTTTTAAGAATTCATTAAATAATTAAAGAATAAGGAAATAGAAATCACACCACCATTTCCTCTTCTTCATAAAAAAGGCGTGGCAACCTAATCATGATCAGGGGATAGTCATTCTTCTGGGTACAATTTCATGATTTCACTTTCTGACTCTGGAATCTTGAACTATGAGAGAGTAAATTAGATATGTTGTTGTCATATCAGTTCATGCTGCTTCTGACGCTGTTAGCATAGACAATTCCAAGCACTGCCGCAGCCTATATGCGCCTGTTTATGGTAATTCACTCCAGCAGCGAAACACTCCAGATGACCATATGCATCAACGCTTCACACCTATTAGACACGAAAGAAAGTTCCGGCAAGGAGGCGCTCACAAAGACAGGTGAAGATTTACAGGTTCAGAAGCCAGCGTGCTGCCTGGCAACGCCTTAACTTTTGCAAAATTTATTGGTTTGCATAAATCATCTCGCATGGGTTTCAGAATCCACAAATGAAATGTAAACCTCGTATTTATTAGTCATAGTGTGCAATTTAAGAACGATTTTCAATAACTCCAAAGCCTCATACATTTATGGAGGGATAAACTTGTAAAATCCAAAAATATTAAACTATATGGGGTGTTGCATTAATTTTTTTTTTTTTTGAGAAAAAGCACGAATTGTGTTTTTGAAAACCCTATATTAAACCCTCAAACGTTTAAAAAATGGTTGAATTGAGTTGAAAATGAGTAAAATAAATTCTACACAGAGTTCACTGCTCCACCTGCAGCAGATATGCAGGCTGTCAAATTTTGACCTTTTTATATCAAACTAGCCTAAATCCACGTATAGGCTAATTGTTTCAAACCCTTGTGGAGGAGGGTGGTTTCTGACCAACAAAGAAATCCTATACTCAGGTTAATTATTTATTCAACACTTTAATGCAACAATAAATTATATAGTTTCAACTGTGTAATCTCAATGAATAGTATGTGAAGTATCTCACAATTTTTCTAGCCTATCTTCACATATATGCTTAAAATAATGTAAAAATTGTACGTATAGTTGCCCATTCAATCTTCCTTCATATAAAGGCATTTTGGTATACAACGCTGTTAGCTGTATCATTTATGGCGTAAGCTCTACTACTCCTTTGTAAAAAATTAGATTTGCGTTTTCCGGGCATTTGAAAAACTACCAAGTAATATTAGGCACCACAAATTATAACATACTTAAGTAGATAACTATGACTAATCTAATTACAATGTAATAACAATAGTAGGCAAAGCAGACAACTAACTTAATTAAAATCGACCTAAAGTTAATAAATCAAGACCAATTTCGTATTTATAAATCGAGACTTTTAACGACACCGAGCGAACTAAAACCCAACTAAAAAAACAACCATACTGCAATATAATCACAATAGAGCACAGCCATCCTAACCCAATAAGGTGAAGTGAAACAAAACACCAAACATATCTAAATCCTGTCAGTCACGCTCAAGCAAAAAGCGTTGAAATGCAGTAAATGCATATGCACTATTTATCTATTCTCACTCAATTCGGTCGAACCAGCCAGTGAGCGCTTGCGCACCTCACACGTTATGTCATATTTCAAAGTCATTTGTTATGTTAAAAGTGTTATTCCAGACTCTAGTATATCCCCGTACCAAATTTCTATCAGATCTGTCTAGCCATTTTGGCGTGACTAAGTAACAAGCATTCACACTTTCCTATTTATAATGTTAGTGAAAATGCGCAATAGCTCAGCTACTAACAATAAAAGCCGCTAAGCATGTCAATATTCTTATTTTAAAAGGGCTTTTCCGGATATGTAATAAAGAGGAGGGCAATCCATTTGAAATAAAATCAACTTTGATTTGCGGGACAAAATTGGGAACCAGTGTGCCCCGGATTACACATTGTAAGATCCCATGCATAATTTTCTTCGATAAGTTTTCTTCCAGAAGCACTTCTCCAACCTAACACTGTTGAGGTACACCCTGTATGTATATGTATGTTCTTTTATATATCAAGCGTTCGAGAAGGCAAAGCCCAACTATGAAACAGACAAAGGTATTACGGAGAAGGAGAAAATATTTATCTAGATCTCTTTTCTTTCCAGTCACGGACCCCTAGGAAATCAGGAACCTCTTCAAGAACCCCTCATTGACAAAATCCCCCGTACTGTGGGGTGGGAGTTAAAATGCCGTCTACCGGAAAGTAAAAAGCGTGGGAGGGAGGGACAGTTGCTCTGGGTAGATCGTCCTGTATTCTTGACGTGTCAGGAATGTAAGAGTAGTCGTACTGGAAAACTTGTACTATAGAAGGCGACTCCTGAAACTTAACAGCTCAAACGAGCACATACCGTGCAGAATTCTTTTTCCTTTAAATATCCCAATGAGAAAAAAGCCACAGATGCTTAAATCTGGTGACCATGCAGGCCACTTCAAATCACCTTTCAACAAGACAAGGTGTCCTGGAAACATTCCATGTTGAGCTGTGTGAGCTGTGAATCCAAACCACAAGTTTTCTAGTCCCAACCAAAAGTATAGTAATTTATGGATATATGGTTTGATTTGGTCAAAGGAATCATGCAGTTAGTTTCATTATTCTCTCTATTTGAGTCTAGCGGTTCTGTGATCACAACACCCCAAATAGTTGAAATAAATAACTCCCTCAAGGATTTGTTGGTTAATCTGTAGGCAAGCATCGACATGTAGTTGGCGGCTAAATACCATTTATTTTTTTTGGACATAAGGGAGATCAAAAAGGAACTGACGATCCTAGCACCATCTGAGAGACAGAATCAACCCCATCAGCTTCATTTTTTCTAATCGGTGTTATATTAGATTTTTGCACAGATTAATGGAGTTTTTAATTCTGATTCAAAAATGTACAATACGTCATACATTAACACTGCCAAATCTCAGTTATTTCAAAAAAAGCAGAATTTCCTACGTAGGCCTTGAAATTATCAGATAGTCATTTGTTTCGTATACCAGATTTATTCCAAAACCACTATTATTTTTTTGACTTCATTTGACATGGGATTTTTAAATAAATTACATGTTGTCATTGTTACCTATTCTCCTCCGCAAAACAACCGTCAAATTTTCAATTCGATCTTCTTCCGAGTACCATCTCCTTTGTTTTTTCATACGGATGCTCCATAGGAAATTTGTGCATATTAATGGACTTTTCAGTCCTAAATCCAGTGATGTGTTCCCTTAGTTGACCAAGCATTTGTTGGTGGATGAAAATTATAAGGATATGAAGAGGTATTTTGCAACCTATGAACACAAAATGGAAATGTTATTGATGTAATAACAATATTCATAAGTAAGCAGAAGTAAGCCATTGTTCGTTATTTTGTAGGCAAAGCGTGACTCTTCTCTGTACATTGTTCACTGCTCGATTTATTCGTCTTCAAAACTCTGTTGCTATGTTCAATTTGAAGTCTGGTCTTGTATATCTCATAATTTCAAGCCCTAACTAGGAACTTCTGTTTTTCTGGAGTAACTTAGGTTTGACAATGTCAATGTATGAAGTATTATACATTTTTAAAATCAAAATTGAATACTCAGTTCATTTGCTCAAGCATTCAATGTGGCATACATAAGAAAAAATAAAGTTGAAGCTGGAGAATAAGAGACGAAAGGTCATGTCATAATTAAACTCTAATTCTGCCATCTTGTCGAGGAGAAAAAGTGTCAAAGTTAGCATTTATTTTGGAATCCTACCTCAAGTAGGGTCAGGAAAAAATAAAAGTGATTTCGGGATACATTTGGTATGCAAAATAAACGGCTTATAGTTTCAAGGCCTACCTAGGGAATTCTGCTTTTATGAAGTAACTAAGGTGTGGCAATGTCAAGGTATGACGTGTACATTTTTGGAATCAGAATTGAAAACTATTAATCTGTGTAAAAATCCTACATCGCGACCATGACAAAGAATAATGTTGATACTGGAGGACAACAGACGAAAGAGAGAGAGAAAGTGGTGATATTGATGTGTGCAATTTATTTTGAAACCCCGCCATAAATAAAATCAGTCAAAATCAAAACGATTTTAGGAGAATTAGAGTTTTCCGTCTCTCTCCAAAATTAATTTAAATTTCAAAACTTTCTAAACAGCATTTTGTTGCTTATCTAAATACGCAACTTTGCCCCCATTCAAGCGACTTCGTATCTCTTACGATTTTGGAGATGATGAGGGTCGAATTTGAAACGCCCTGTATAATATGAAGTTGAATATCTTCAAATATAATACGTAAAATAATATATGAGGAAATGTGACATATAGTTGTCCGTGAAGTTAGATGCCATTTTATATTTTCATACTATTTATATATGAGTACCAGCATCACATAATGCATAGCCTCTTCCCCTTTCCCGTATCACCTCACTTCTAGCCGACCGCCCGGTTTCCTACCAAACACAATCGCATCTAAATTATGCCTCCCACACATCGTCGTCTAGGCGAATGCAGTACCGCTGACTGCCTATGGTACCCCCTCCCTTCCCCTCTATGCCCGCGGCCAGTCGCTCATATCGCACTAGACCAATGAGGAATTAACTCATCGCCAACTGTGATCGGCAATCTAGACGCGTGCTGTACCGGCACGGCCTGCCTAAATGGAAAGTTTTGTTTATTAGTAGCGTTGATACGTTACGTGAGTATCGGATAGTTGGTGGGGTATGTGTAGATGTGCCTGGAAGGAGGCTTCGTCTGTAAACGAAGTGCTAATTTTATGAATTTGGACCTTACGAAATTACAATTATTGTCTTGCTAATAAGAGGGACAGAAATATAAAGCAAACAAAAATTGGGAGGGCGTTTCTGGCACGTAAAGGCGGCTTTACACTTGCACTACTACAGTTCTAATCTAGACTCTTGAGTTGTGCGAAGTTTGGTTGGTGAATTTTTTTGAGAGACATTTTTTTATTATGAAGGAAACACGGCTGCTTCCTTTTATTTTTTCAACTATAAGGATACAACGATTAAGAGGAAAAGGGATGGAAAGGGAAAAGACAAGATGGTCAAGGAAATGGCTTCTGAGAAGAAGCTAGTATTCCCACGTCTCGTTATTGAAACAACTGAGGAGCGAACTTGAAGACTGTCGTAATTATTTGCGAATGGACACCTCAGCCTATTGTCAATTGCTGGAGTTAGTAACAGAGATTTCTGATGCATTCGCCTTTTTCAACTCTTTTCTGTAAACCGATCTCAACGAGTTTCCTCATTTGCCATAGGGTCTATTTCTATCTATCTTTTATAAGATCCTCATACGCGACGTTTTTTTATTACCGTCACTATAGTCTTCATTTTTCGCTTTCCCCGTGGGTGCATTGCCGCAAGTCGGATATTATTAAGTTTTTTGGAGAAAAAGGAAGCGAACTGAAGTGGAGCTACTCGTGAACTGAGCCAAGATCGGACGTCTTGTCTGAACATGTGTTTACACGTTTCGTTTTGTCCTATCATTTCTCGCAAAATGCTGCTTCTCCCATCAGTTTTTCGATCTGACCTTGATTTTATTTCGATTCGACAAGACGCCACATTTTATTGGATAAGATTTGTCCTGTCCCACAAAACGTACAATAAGGCGAAGCGTGTAAGCCCGCCTTAAGAGCAGATCCAAGCACCCTGTCCCTTCTCTAAAGAAGCGTCAACAGTTTTTCATCGGACAAGTAGGCCTTAAAATTTCTGGCATTTTTAAATTAGGCGTTCATTTTGAATCAGGTCAATTATTTCGCCAGGTTTAAGTTTTAATATCAAGGGAGCAACGGGAGCTACTTTAAATCCCCAACGCAAAGGAAATAGGTGTTTTGGCGGTAGTACACGGTAGTAGAGAAAATTGTTACTTTATGCGTATTACTTCAAACCTTGGTTTTGGCATAAGTCCATGTTTCTAGTACGAAGGTAAAAATTGAAGTGTTTAGAAAACTGTCATTAATAGAAGATCCGAATTAGAACCGACTTTCGATGGACTGAAATGATTTTTTATCAGAGTTATTATGTTTTTAGTGGGTCGGCTGAAAAGTTCTTGGCGAGACCTTGATTAATTAAATAAAATTAAAATGAAAACGACTTTGTGGAAAATCCGTTTCTTGCGTCTATTTCGAGAAGTACTCGGAATTGCAAAACTTTCCAAGTAGGTACCACTGTAATGTGTACGAGAGAGAATCGTGCAATACGTATGTTAGAAAGAGACAGAAGTATCACGTTGCCTAGCAACCCGAGTTACGAAGCCACGGACGCAGCTGTGGGTTGCCATCGGCGCACTGTTCCTAACAAATGTTACATATTGCACGCTTCTCTTGTACACATTACCTCGTCAGTGATGTTTGGATTTCTCTGTAAATCGTATACCGTACTTACTGTATTCTCAGGAAAAAGTTTCAAAATTTTCCATTGTATCTAATTTCCAAAGCAGTCACTTTTTTATAACACTTGTACTGATAACCAACAAAATCGAGTGTTGCTTTGGTTAGCTCAACCGCATTGCACTTACAGTTATTTTCTTTACGAAAAGCTGATGTCATTAAAATCAATTAAGCAGTCGTCCGGGTCACACAAAGAAGCACTTTTTGACAAATACTTTATAAATAGACACAAGGATGAGTTGGAATATGTACCTACTATTTGACATTAACTGAATCTGTGACCTGCCGCGCTGTGCAGGGTTTCACAATATTATAATTATTTTATTCAAGCAAAAGTCAGTCTTCAATTTTTAATCAATGATAGTCTCACCAGCTATTTTTAGTCAACCCATTCGCCATATATTTTCTAACATAATTATGTGATATTAAATACTTTTCATTCATTAATTAGGTGGATAAAGGTCGTTTCTAATAAAGCTACATTATTTCCAAATTTAACAGTGTATGAATTGCAAATATAATAAGCGAGCAAAAATGTAGGTTAAGTCGCATTGCTCCTGAAAAATGGATACCAACGATCTATCTCAGGTAATAAAAATGTAATTTTGGTAATTGTAACAGAGGAATATCAAAACATTGCCTTTAATTAACAAGCATTTTACTATAAGCCGTCAGTAACCTGTAGCCTCTCATCGGAGCATTCCCCTCAGGTTTCACAGCCAGATTACAAATATCACGGATATAGATTTGCATATCATCATAGAACCAGAAGCGATGTCAATACCTAACGGAACTCTCGTTTTTACCTATCGATAAGAAATCACTTGCACTTTTCAATAAAAACAACAAAATTCAACTTGCAGAGCCACTTTCACACGTAAACAACAATAAAAAATAGAGTGAGCAAAACTGGTATCGAATACCGACTGGACCACAGCAAGCAACGGCCATGCTCTGTATACGTGGGAGCTTCAATAATTTTCAACGTGTTCAATCATTGATTAATGTATTCCACCAGAATATAGCAAATTCAGTTGAAAACCGTCCCTGCTCACAACTATGTGTGTCGATCACCATCTTTAGACCATTTGTGGTGTCATGCTGAATCTTATGCAAATTTCCATCCTATGACCTGTCAGAGAAGGTTTGCAGATGTGAGAGCGACTTCCTATTTGGCCGTAAGATATCCGTCGTAATTGACTTACAAATTCTGAACCCCGTGAGAATACGGTTGAGTACAAGTTTTGGGGTTTTCTGGATTTATCCGCCCTGAAAGAATTTGCTACCTCCTACTCTTCAAAAAGCTTTCGGGACTGATATACTGTCCCAAGAAGTTCCTACAGGCGCTCATAGACGTTGTGTGAAACTTCTATTTAAATAAGGAAAACTTAGATGAATTTAATTTTTTACAAAATATGCGAAACCCTATCTTAAAATTTGGCCAGTATTTGTTAACCTATCGTTTACCTGTTGTCTGAACTGAGATCGGCTGCGGTACTTGTGCATTGGAATTAGATGGATATTTCAGTAAATTTATAGCTGCAGGATAAAGTTTCAGTTTGTTTCCGTCAAGCTACTTCTAAGGGGAAGCTATCTTGATAATTGTCAACCACAGCAGATATATCGACGGTTGGTCAAATATGCAATGCCATGGCCGAGAGCAGTCGCGAAAAGTGTGATTAAATACTTCATGTGAACAGAAGTTATTCCCAAAACCTGTAAGTTGCCTCACAGCATTTAACTGTTATTGACTGGGCCCTACGCGGAATAATTCTAGTAGCGAAAGAGTAGTACATGGTTGAAATTCAATTTGTTTCTAACCTCAAATTGCACATATCACCAACTATAAGTGTATTTGTCATGGCTGTCAGTTATCATCATAATTTGTCAGATCTTTGGATCAGTGTATAGAAAAAGATTGCTTAATGAATCTTCATTAGTGTGATGCGCTGATTTTTTTCTAGTTCTGTGCTCTCGGACAAACTTAAGATCATTTTGGCTTTGTGAGTCCTTTGATCAAGCTGACCGACATTTAAGGTGGTGGTATTGATACATCCCAACGTATTTTTTCGTTGCTTTTGTAATAAACTAATACTGAATCACTTAATAAATTGTTGCTGCTCGATTCTTCATTTGAAGGTGTCTGTATCATATGGCGTTGGTGAGTGTAGGCAACAAATCGCGCTCACCTGGTAGAAGTTGACGCTAAACTAGTTTGGCCGAGTATAATACCAAGCGAGTGGGCAGCACATGGATTGGGGCACATCGACATGTTGATACGATCAGATTGTTTTGTTATTGACAATTGTGACAAGGAGAGAGATTACAAGAAAAAATAGCCTAGACATGGACCGTCCGTTACGCCATTAGGTGTTTTATCGTGTAGCATATATTTGAATTAGATGAGCGACGAATTAGTGCCTTATGTCGTAGGATGTATCTACAGCTACAATAACATGTCGGACAAGCTATGGATCACGACAGAATCGATAAGCTTCTTTCTTTGATGACCTTACATGACCTACAAAGCCATCTTTGTTTGACTTTTATTGTATATATTTCCTCAAGAATCCCTAGATCCTTCAATTTATGATGCCAAAACTGGCAACGCTTCTGCTTCGGTATATTTAAATTATTTAGGCATAAAGAAAGTCATATATACCACTATCTAGAAGCCTATATGTCTTTCAAACTGGAAAACGACTGCGTGTCAAATCTATGGAAGCAGTTGAAAGTAAAACGTAAAGGGAACTTACTTCACCCAGATCTTATAACGCTTTAAAGGATGCACACCAGGAGATCTATGTATTCAACACACAAGCTTTTTGGAAATTATGACCGCGGTTCGAATCTACGGATACTTGGTTTCAAAGAAAGAAAATTCGTACAATAAAAAAGAAAACCTTCTGTTGTATGCTCCAAAGCTACTCCATTTTGATAGCTTTATACTCTTGAACCAAAATGTTCCGTGATTTGGGGGAGGGGGGGGGTTAAGATTCTAATTTAGAATCATAACTAAGTAACGCACATTTCTACATTGAAAACAATGTTATCCTTAACCTAAAAGCACTTCGTTTAGTGAGTAGTCTGTCTCATCAAAGCCATGCTTTTGCATGATTTTGATGTTCATCCAAAAACAGCTGACAAATCAGGAAATTAATTTAAAAAAATGCTCTCCTTGCATTTGATTTACTGCTCTCGAACACGAAAGGTCTAGTCACTGTTATTAACCATTATCTATTATGAATTCACACATTTAATATTCATCTCAAACCTGCCAGGTTCCATGCTGGGAAAACAAACATATTGAGCATTTATATAATTATTCTCGAATGCATACTTATTTTTCGAATCTATAATTACGAACAACTAGCAACAAACGGGTGTAAAGCAAGGCACACTTCAAAGTTAATTAAACTAGTCAAACGTACCAAATAGAAATGAGGAAGCACGTTAACAGTATGTACGTCAGGAAGTACTGTGCTGAGCAACTTCGTCGTTATAGTCGGGCATGGAGACACAATTTTACTGCAAGACCGCTTGGTGTTACTAAACTTTGTAGACCCTGAATAGCAGATACATCAACTCATTTACTTTCAAGGCTATTCAACTTTCATGACCTTCTAGAGCCGCTGCAGTTTCCAGTATTTTTACCCGAATGCTTCAGAAGAAGTGCTATATTTTTCGCGCATGGGTACGCGTATGGGCAAAAAACTCTGTTTCACTTGCCATGGGCTTGATAAATTTTATATCTGAGATGCTTTCGGTTTGGTGTTAGCAGTTAAGATTTGTTTGCATATTTCAAAAAAATGTAGTCAACTAGGTCGACTCTGTACTTCCCACGCAACGCTGTTGTCAGCTCGTAAGGGGTTATCATTATAAGAAAAAAGTTAACACGTACATGCATAACACAAAAAATAATTAAATGGATCAAGTCAGCCAACCAGAAGATTAGGCGGCAGCGGCAGTCGTAGACAGGATTTTGTGGGCACCGGGTAACTTCATAGCGTTCGGCAAGTGCTCTTACAAAAATGATCGGGGGCCTCTGCAACGTTCAAAAATGAACCTTGACCGATATTTATTTTTTTGCATTTTTGGCTCTTTCTCCGCCGCTAGTAAACAGATTTTCAAAAATTAGAAAGCTTTTTGGTCCTCGGCAAAGTAGTGATCTTGTGCGAAAATGGCTTGGCTTTTGTGATGTACATGTCATCTAACATCCCGAAAACAAATCATTCTCTATTTTTTCCGCGCTTATAATACTTCCTCCCAATAGGCATGGTAAGTAACAAAGTGGCAAATTTTAAGTAGAAATTTTAGCCTTGGAATACCTCTTCCTCAGGCTAAAGCTTAGACGGCTTGATGAATTTTGACGTACGAACTGTTTTCATATTGGCCTTGATACTGCGAGTGATACTGGGTATATGAAATTTTTATAAGATCAAAATAGCTAATTTGAAACACAAAACTATGTTCTTAGATTCGTCTTGATATCATAATTACATCTTCATTCTTTTCAGTTACTGCAGCCAGGCTGATTGTATTTTTAAACGTGTCCTTGTTAATACACTTCGGGCCAATTTCACCAACATTTATATTATGGGCCAATGGGAAAATACCTTATTTAACTGCAAGTTGATGGAAGCTGTCAAAGGTCTCTGAATATTAGTGATCTCTATTGAAAAATTGAATAAAATCGTGAAAATTCGACTGTATTATAAACAAGACCACTTTTTGATTCCAACATGATGCTTTTGTACAGAAAAAACAGGACAACTTTCATGTATACGTATTTTGAAATATGTTATAGGTTTACATTTAACAATCCGTTATCTCCCTCAGCGAATGGGAATGCGGCAAATAATGGGTCGATTTTCTAGCTGTTAAATTTGGCAACAGATTTGGATGTTTGTTAATGCATGGCACTCTTGAATTTACCAACTTCAATATACTGAAAGTTATCATTACATACCTGTTGAATAGTGTGGGTTTGTCTGTATTTTGCAAGAAAATAAAATATAAAATACATTCCATCCAATTCCTCATCTTCCTTTACGTCATAATAGTAATCATTTATTAATTTATGGGACAATGAATTTCTGCATAGCAATAAAAACATTATGTCCTTTCCATCCTAAAACACAGATAATATACGTATGTGCAAGACGTGTCAATCCCTACATCTCCCTGATGCATAATGCAATTACTATGGACATAGACAAAAAATTATGAAAAATGTTTCAAAATAATGTCTTTTAAGTCCAAAAAACCATAAAAACTGGTATTTTTTTTCTTTTTGACTGGCGGGGATATCTATCTGTCACTCGCAGGGTTGCCAAGTCTAACGACGATTACGTCCCGTGGTGGAGGGTACGAAATGAATCTTTTACATTTGCTGGTTTTGAATTTTTTTCGTGAAAATTTACTAGGTATCATGATTATAAGCATCTTTGGTAGACTGTTCAATCCGGAATGGGAAAGATCTCGTATTTATGAAAATATTTGTGGTATCATCTAACCGTTGCAATCAGTGCACAAACACTGTGACATATGATTTATAGCATAACCCGCTGCCCTATCAATACAAATTTAACATACAGGTCGCCTAGCCGTGAGGATGCAGTGGTCCGGATGACTATAACGGCAGCAGCTGATGATTTGGGCATGTCTGGTAACAACGTATGAAGTGAAACTAGCTAACTTCACAAATTTGAAGATTTTGTACAATTTCTTTGAAAATGATGAATGATATGTCTGATTTGGCACGGTAATGTCGCAGCCAAATGGCAGTCACTCTTTCTGACACAGTCCGTATCGAAAGATGACGATACTCGTGAAATGTATTGATACTTCTAAATATAGTATCGTATCGAACATCCCTACTGTCAAGATGTATAACCCAAGGTACCGACGGAGCTATATTGCGGCGTCAAGGAAATAATTTTAAATTTTCATTTGCATTTTTTCAAGTGTTGCGCAATGATTTTGGGAAAAAAGTCACGAACAGTCTTATAAAGCATAGTAGAGTATATTTCAACAGTTGGCGGAACTTACTCCACTGGGACCAAGAGGGTGAAACGGGATATTAATGCACAATCTGGCAACCCTGTCGCACCCTCACGAAATGGCCGCTGATAACCACACAAGTCACCGTGTTGTCATTGAATAGCATGGAATTAAACCTTCAGAGTATAATATGTTTTGTGACTGGTACCAAGAGTTGACAGATCCCACACAAGTGTCAGTTCTTGAAATGCAATAGGTAATCAGCTGTAGTCAAATAATGTCTAATATAAATACAACCTAGAATGTGTACTCGTGAAAAAAGAAAAATATGGCAAATTTGTAGTTTTTTTGCAGGTTTTAGGTTTGGTGGTAGCTTTAAGGGGTATATTTGGGAATTTATTAATCGCTGTGAATATAGTGTGGATGTTTGTTCAGTTCCTGAACAACGAAAAATATTCAACTTTATGGATGTATGGATATCAAAAAACCTGAATAGTTTTGTGGGAATATCAATCTAAGGTGCCATAATCGTTCTGATGAACGGCAAGTAAATGAATGAATGAGCAATATCTTTTGGTAGAGCCTGTCATCAAGTAGGTGCTTAATGGCTATCTGCAAGAGGTTTATGGGAAGGAACACCCAGTAGATGATCTTGAATCAGTAAAATCGCATATCAATTGAAGAAAATAATATTATCATGAATAAAAAATCAACAATGGTAATTAAAACATGAATTTTATTCAAAAATCAAATATCTGTTTAAATTTTGACTGAGTTATATGTAATTTCTTAATATTCAATAAGCTGGAGAAGTTTCAATGACAAGTTGTCATCTCATACTTTGACAGTATTTTGTTTTCAACATTTCATAGCTATTGGTTGCTAAAATTTGTTGATTGGAACTTGAAGCTCATTCGCTGTATTTGACGGGCTGTTACCCTATAGGTGGAGAATAACGGACTGTTGTGGGTGAAATTGGCCCTTCATGCGGTTTGAAAATCCGACCAAAATATTTGTTGACCGGCCTATAAACCAGTTCCCATTACTCACAGCTCTGAAACAAACCGGACAGCTCCACCATAACCTATTACAAGCTTGGCTGCGTCAGTGCTTCCTTATCACGATGCATCTGGTATTTATTGGAGAAAATTCTCCAGTTCTTATCAACTATGCGTATCGATTCGTATCACATCGCATCATAGATGAAAATCATAACTGCCGTGCAATTCTACGCAGGTGATGCATCTTAGGTATGTTCGTAAAAATTTTCATATTGGATTCTGGAGGAGATCGGTACAGTGAGATAGTAACGATTTGCAATTAGAAGGGATAATTAGAAATTATAGAAACGGAACGTAGTATTTGTTACTAGCGTTAGAATTAATTTAACACCAATGATAAAATGAAAGGTACATAATGTACTAAGTACACCTCCCATCCAGAACTTCCTTATACTGCTGTTGTCTGCCTCCTTCTCACTAGCCTAGGCTCATTGTTGAAATCGAATCCTCAGGGACAGACTGGTTGATGGTGAAGGGTTGTTTGGCGATTAGATTTGATTAGATTACAGTAAGATGTCTTCAGCCTCCAATCAAACTCCCTAACCTTGACGTAGAGCGTTGGTTGCGGCATTTCGCTTCTGGGTCTTACCAGAGCTTGGCAGTTAAACAAATGGTTCCCTTATGCTACAGATACTGAACGGAGCTAAAAAAGATCTGCTCAAAAGCTTCTTATATTAATTTAGATTAGAGGTTCTCAAATTTATTCCGTCTACCACCCTCTTTGAGGATCAAAAATTTTCTAGCACCCCGAAATTACTTTGATTCAAATATGTCCAGTGTCACACACAAATTAGCCATTACATCGCACTCTCAAATCCATTTATCACCCCTCGATTTCTTCTAGCCTCTTTACCGTCACTTGTAAATCCCCAGTGCCCACAAGGAGGCATGATAGCCTCATTTGGCCCCTATGACCTTCCTATTGAATCCAAGGAGTTCCTGTGTAAATACAGTCTATCGTTCCTTCATGAACACTTTTGCTCGACTTCATCTAGATTGACAGTTCTACTAGTCCATAGACTTTTTCTTTGTCCAATCACTTACGAACTGACCGATGCGTGTTCGTTTTACACGACCGGCTGCACCATTTTTATTTGCTATGCGCCCTACGTGTCCTCTGGTACGTGGAGCAAGGCTCTTTTGTCAATTTTCGAGTCCTTTGCGAATATTCACGTCATAGCTTGGCAACGTTAGTATCAAATTTAAGCTTTGATGGCTGCCTGGCATACCTAACTTGCTCAATGAAGCCTCAAAGGTACCACGGCACTGTCCATTACCAGCTGGCCATCAGAAGTGGTTCCGCTACCGCTGGCTGATGCTGTAAAGCGTACCGTAGCGTACCGCTCGCAGCAACTTCACAGCGGGTACCACCTCATCGTGCCCGCCTCTATATGAATGCTCTTTGTTCAAAACAGGAACTCCCGAATCATAGTATGCAGTAAGTAACTCACAAGAAAAGCGAGAGTGCTCTTAGAAATGATCGTAAATTGTGCAACAGGCTGGCTAAAGATATTACACAGAGGAAGATGGAGAAAAGTTACTACTATCAAAAATAATTGCTGTCAAACATAAAAGTTTGTCCATTGTCAATGTACAAAACAAATAGAGATTCGGATAACTTTTTTGAATTAGAGTAATGGAAATACAAGACCTACCCACCAATGAAATTACATATTATTATTATTATACACAAAAGAAGAGTTGAACAAAGCTATTAACTCTGAACACAGATAAGAAATTAAACATAGAAAAAATAAAGAACATGTCAAAAGCAAACTAGAGTTCGTCGCGCACCGAAACGGTTTTCGAACCCGTTAACTATGGATGCATTAACAACGTCTTAGGGCAGCCTGTTCCAGGTATCAAAACTCAGTTAGACAGGAAAAACTGGCGGATCGTAGTTCTAAACTTCTCTTTCATTAGTTTGTGGCTTCTCAGGTGGTTTTCGTTGCAATGGAAAAGTGAGGACATGTCAGTGCCGAGGAAACCATGCAAAGCTCTGTATGTGACTATCAAGTTCCCTCGTAAGCGTCTATCGGAGAAGTGAGATAAGCTCAATAGGTCTAGCCTCTCTTCATAACAAGGCCGTACCGTATGAGATGCGTGCCGTCCTCGTCTGAATACACTGATCAACAGCCAAAACATATCCTAAATAAAATCAACAGAATATTACTATTTTTAATGTGCTAAAACCGGATTGAAACTTATTTTTTCAATATTAGTTCAAGTTTTAGAGATACGGTAATTATATGTGTTCCTGCTGTGACAGTGTTAATATACAATTCACAAGAATGCACGTGCTACATTTTTATACTCGGCAAGGAAAGATGATGTAATCGGCATGATTGTGTTACGTTATACATACGTGTACATTATATTGTTTTATATTAGCCATTTTTTCCTCAGTTGGCTGACAGCGTTCATGCAAGATGTCCCGAAAGTGTGTAAACAATCCAGATCAGTTTTGTTACGCGTGTGGTGATGTGACTTTTGCGTCTCAGAGACGGTCTATTACTCCACTAATAACAAAGGCATATCAGCTTTATTTCGGTTGTAAACTAGGTGATCAAGACAAACAGTAGGCACCCCACATCTGCTGTAATACATGTGGTTCAAGTCTGAGGAGCTGGTTAAATGGCAAAAAACAGTCTATGCGCTTTGCTGTCCCAATGGTTTGGAGAGAGCCTACAAATCATATTAATGATTGTTACTTTTGCATGGTACCTTGTGTTGGACAAGCCACAGGTATGTCCAAGAAAAAAAAATCGGTTATTAACTACCCAAACATACCATCTGCGATGAGACCTGTGCCTCACAGTGACGAAAATCCTATTCCAAAACCCCCAGAATCCTACACTTGCGAATCAGAAAACGAATCAGGTCATGGCGATCGAGTGATTCGTCAGGAAGAAGATATGCCATCAACGTCAAGAGATCCTGATTTTATACCGAGCACGTCATGCCACCAACCGCACAAAATAACACAGTCAGAATTAAATGATCTTGTAAGAGATTTAGAACTTCCAAAATGTAAGGCAGAGTTATTTGGATCAAGACTGCAGCAGTGGAACTTGTTAGAAGACGATGTTTCGGTATGTGTTTATGTGTTTTCCGTAAACGCCACAAAGACCATTTTTCAATATGGAGAATAACTTGGTTCCCTGCAGTAACATTAACGGCTTACTGGCGGCTTTAAATATAAACTATAACCCAGAAGAATGGAGATTGTTTATAGACAGTTCAACATTGAGTTTAAAGGCAGTGTTATTGCATATTGGAAATATTTCACCATCTCTTCCTGTAGGGTATGCAGTTCACATGAAAGAATCATATGACAATATGAAGTACCTATTGACATGCATAAAATACGATGAGCACCAATGGCATATTTGTGGCGATTTGAAAGTTGTTGCACTTTTACTTGGGCTGCAGCTAGGCTACACAACCTTTTGCTGTTTTTTGTGTGAATGGGACAGTCGGGCAAAGGCACTTCATTACACCAGACAAAACTGGCCTGTTCGTCAATTCCTAGAGCCAGGTCAAAAAAATGTACAGCATATGCCATTAGTAGATTCGAAAAAAAATTTATTACCACCACTGCATATCAAGTTGGGCCTAATGAAAAACTTTGTCAAGGCATTAGATAGAGATGGGTCAGCTTTTCAATACCTGCGTCAGAAATTTCCAAAACTAAGTGAGGCAAAGGTTAAAGAAGGTATTTTTGTTGGGCCACAGATTCGAAATATTTTGAAAGATACACAGTTTGAAAACACTTTAACAGGTATTGAAAAAACTGCTTGGAATGATTTCCGTCTGGTGGTCACTAATTTCTTGGGAAATAGAAAAGCTGAAAACTATAAAACCCTTGTCAAAAATATGCTGTCATCGTATCAAAAGATGGGCTGTAATATGTCGCTTAAGATACATTTCCTACACTCACACCTGGACTTTTTTCCTGACAATTGCGGAGCCGTAAGTGATGAGCACGGCGAACGTTTTAACCAGGATATTTCAACAATGGAAAAAAGGTACCAGGGAAAGTGGAATCCTTCCATGCTTGCAGACTACTGTTGGACTCTTGGTAGAGATGCTCCAGAAACGATCCATAAAAGAACAGCAAAAAGACAGCGCATATAGTGATTCTTATAAGTATATGAATCTTGTTACTTTTTTAATATATCCTTAAAAATAAAAAGTTTTTTTTCTAAACAGCAACTAATTTTTTTATTTCATTGTCATTTTTGGATTCAGCGCCCCAAAATTAACAAAGAAGTGCACTTTTCCCACAAGATACAATTAAAAAACTAAAATTTGTTGTCCAGTGATACTTTCCAGTACGTTGTAGCGTTGGACACCAAACAGGTCCAGCAAATTCCATAATTGGTCCCAGATATGACGTATACAGGAGCCCAGCAGCAGATTGTCACTGCCCTTAAAAGATCTTTCAATAAGGTATAGACTGCTTTTGGCCTTAGCCGTTGAGTATTGGATATGTTCGGACCATGATAGACTATCAGATTCAACTCCTAAATCTTCTCCACGCTAATGGGCAGCAGCCATCTTCTGGACCATTCGTGAACATTGTCAAGGTCGCGTTGAAGGATGTTATTATAGGCACTCGGCATATTGTATATCTTTGTGTCGTCAGCATACAAGGAGCAGGAGGAATATATGACTGAAGGCAGGTTCGATGTGTATAGTAGAAACGGCAAAGGTCCCAAGACAGAACCCTGAGGAACGCCGCTAGTCACCATCTATGATAGTGTATCGCCTACTCTCACCTGGAACTCTCTGTTACTAAGGAAAGCCCTTATCTATTTCCAAAGGTTTCCAGTTATTCCCAGGCGTTCCAGCTTGTAGAGAAGGTGTACGTGGGGTACTCGATCGAACGCTCTTGAAAAATCCAGGTATATTACATCTACAGGCATGTTGATATCTGTCGTATTAGTCCAGTCAATTTCACAATTGAGCAGGTTTGTAATGATAGAGCGACCTAGCAAGAAATCATGTTGATTGGCTGGTAAGATATTATTTTCCGTAGCAAACTTGATCATTTCACAAAGTATGATTTTTTATCAATTATGTGAGTGAGACTGACGGGACGATAGTTTTTTGCATTGTACTTATCACCTTTCTTGAAAATTGGCTTAATCATTGCTTTAGGCCAGCATTGAGGTAGTGAATTAGAAGTTAATGAGGAGGAAAATATCATACGTTGCTGGCTTGAGTTGTACAAACGTTCCAGCCACTTTGGTGTTCAAGGTACAGATTATAAGAGTGACAGCGGAAACATATTTTATATTTGTCTTCCGGCTGACAGATCATGCTTTTCAGGCCGCTACTATACATTTTTTTGAACTGTACATTGAAAACTGCCACAGAGATGATCGGAAACGTTAGTAACAACTCATAAGTGGCTTAATTTAACGACCAGAGAACATGATAAGTTTCAGATGTCACATAAAAATAGTATTTTTGTATCCGTGACTTACTTTTATTCAAAGCGTGGTAAGTTAAGCATTCTTCTGTATGACAAATTACGTAACAGGGCAAATAATGAACAGTACTGAAGGTAACAGGTAAATATAGGTGTAGGTACACATATGTTTTTGCCACACTATACTTCATCTACTAGTACAATAGTAATAATTATGTCATTTTTAATGATATCCATTAACATAAGCAGCTACTAATTTTACACAATAAAAACTACTTTGTTTACGTTCCAATTGTTTTGCATATTATATGCTCATAGTCGGGCAATTATAAAAGTTCATAAGAGCATAATATAGTACTTAAACAAATGTTTTTTAAAGATATCTGCACATTGAACCAAACGCTAATTGTTACTTAAGCATATGAAGTTTTGCTATGCTATACAGAATCCCAAAGGTGTAACCTTTCCAGTTTATTTTTGTCGATTTTTAGTTGCTTATATGTTGAATATAACGCATACTTCATCAAAGTTTTCCTTTGTAGGCCTCAAATTTGCAGCATCAGTATGCGTCGTAAGCAGAAATGAAAAAAAAACATGACGATACTTGTTGTTGGCTACCACGAAAATGCCTTTAGAAAGGAAAAAAGTAAAAAAGTATCCCATTTTTTATGTACCCCGCATGCCTTAAGTTACCGCACGAGCTCTACTACCGTTAATCCTAATTCGCAGATGACCTGTAATAATAAACATATGATTGATTCGCTTTTGGCACATTTATTGCCGTAACAAATAAACGTTTTATGCTTATGTTGTCATAAATAGTTTTACGGCCCATCACACAGCTATAGCGAATAGGATACCTTAAAACACGCCAACCTCAGTAGAGTAGCACTGAACAGGATCATATATTCCAAGAGAGTAGTGATTTCTGATCTAGCTTTAGTCAGAAACTAACTGCAAGTCTTTCTTCCAATATATACTTAGACGCTGGTTTGTCACTTTGAATGTTATAAATCAGGCTCACCGCACCTACTGGTCATTAATGTATAGATTAACCAACGTTAGGGGTATAACCGTTATCTGTGGACCACCTGTGGGGCGAATACAAAAAGCCTTCAGTCACATCAGGTGGGGCTACAGTTTTGTCAGGAAGCTGAGCAGTTTTGTGTTCCTGATATGAAT
This sequence comes from Acanthoscelides obtectus, assembly GCA_963669975.1. Classification (NCBI taxonomy): domain Eukaryota; kingdom Metazoa; phylum Arthropoda; class Insecta; order Coleoptera; family Chrysomelidae; genus Acanthoscelides; species Acanthoscelides obtectus. The sequence continues at coordinate 71,589,537 of CAVLJG010000008.1, forward strand.
TGAATTTATAAGCTATTGGTATTCAGTCAACTCAGAGCATTTATTGAAAAAACGACGCTTTGACAATTTTAAACGTGAGCCTGAATGTCTAAAATGCACGCGCGGATCCAGGAGGGGGTCATGGGGGTCATGACCCCCCCAGGCGAATCTAGTTCAACCACCAATTTTTAAAGTTCCAAATATGTTAGATAAATCTGTAATGTACACATATTAAATGGATGGAGTAGTTAGTGGTATTTTCTACTAAACACTGGCGGCACTGCATCCGTCAACTTTGACTTAACTGTAAGCTCATAGATGCGCAAGACTGGTTGGCTATGCGGTCAGCTTGATGTAGAAAAAACTTATTCGCGCGCTGTGAGCAAGTTTGATAAAAAATACTTTTTGACGGACCAGTGGCGACCTTAGGGAAAAGGGCCCGATCGGCAATATGCACTGGGGGGAGGGCAGTGGTATGATCGGGACACACGGCAAATATAACTGTTTTGCGAATCACATAAATTAGTGCAATTATTGACAAATAAAATACGGCAATGGAAACTTTGAAAGTTGCATGATAGCTCAGAAATTAATATCAAAATTTAATGCGTAATGTCATGTTAGTGGAATCGTACATCAGCCTAGTTTTGCATTTAATAGTGCGCACGGGCACTGGACAGGTTGTAATGCGCATCGTAATTTTTTGAAGTAAATTAAACTTGATGATTCACCAGCAAACTTCTTGTGCATAATAGAGTTTAAAATTTATCACGGATGCTACCGATAAGCAAATGGCGTCGAGTTAAATTTGGAGTGCACGCTGTTTATAGAATTTGCATAAAATTATAAGTAACAAAAAAAAAGAAAATGATCGACAGTTGTTGTCACGTCTGCCGTGATTAATATTTAATTGAATACAAACTTCGTGAACAACACTAAAATACGTTAAATAACGTGCATTACTACAGGATATACCGGGCACTATTTGCGAAAATGATAGTCTCCACATTTATGGCTGTTTGCAAATTAATGACGGCAACTGAGAATAAAAAAATTAGAAAGATCTGCACAAGTAACCGAAACAAGCTCATGGAAAGGTTTTTGAACAGTAATTTGATGCAAAAAGTTATTCTGATGCTGCTTCAACGTGCCAATAGAACAGCTAATTCAAATATTTCTATATTCACGCGTATCTAAAATCCATCTAAATTCCTCAAATAAAGTTCTTTAATAATTTTTCAAGAGCTCATGACACCTTCAGCACTAGTTAAACCGATAGGCAAAGTCAAAAACAATCTGAATAAACTGCAGCTCTCTGGAAAACTGTCTACAAAATTGTTTGCAATCATGAACTTCAAATAATCTAGCTGGCTGTCATTAGTAAAATTACGATTTTCCGAAAAATACATGCTCGTAAAATTGGCTAATTCATATTTTAGATCTGTAGTGAAAAATTCCGATATTTTTCCATCAAATTAGTCCCAACTAGCAAAGTAGTGGTATAAGCTTTTGGTAAAAAAACCGTTCAGCCATAAAAGCTCTCTATTGTTGTTGCCTGAACACCAAAATGCTGGCTTAATGTTGTGCGGAATACAAATTTGCTTTCTGCAACATATTTCCTCTAAAATGAGGTGTTTAAAATATTCTTATAGCATAGTTATACAACACCTTATAGGGCAAATTATTAACTGTTGCATAACCGTTTATACAACTATTTTATACGGCATATTTGCAAGTTAGTCAAAATGGTTGTGTTGTGGCACCCATGCTAACGGTTATAAAACAAACTCGAGCCTTGTTGCTTTGCTGTGCAATTTACTACATTAGCCAACAAATTGCTCCCAACGGAAGCACTTATACAACTGTTACATATGCTAAATATGTTGGTAAAAACTTCACCATAACCTAACTTTCTGCTGTCATATTTTTGTTAAAATGCCATAACCAGTATTTTGAGACAAACAACGCATGCATATCGGTTCAAAAGGTTTTATCAACTGTTCAAACAGAAGATATAGATCTGGTACAAATTCTGGGTAAATCATTCGACTCTGTCGGTATTTCATTTCAGACATTTGTCAAATTGTTGTATAACACCTGCAGGCAACACCAAAATATTCTAATAACCTAAAGACAACATGGACGATGCCATGATTGTACAGAACCACCCGCTATATTGGGCAAACATTTATTCCTCTATTTAATATTAAATAATTAAGTTTCAGTTCGAAATTACAGATATAAAGTGATAACCATTAGTGTAATTGTGTCTAAATATAGGATTTGTGGAACATTTAACGCAGATAAGTTCAGTTTTCCATCTTAAAAATCTAGACATAGTTTTGATCATTGTCAAAATATGAATCAAATACGAAGCCCGTAGAAATTGGGTAACTAATTTGCACGATAATCACAATAAAATTTGCTGCGCAAGTAATTCAATAGCCCTAATAAGTGAAAGTGGGAAAACCATGATTTTTCCATTCCATCTCTTCCCATTTATTCTTAGCTTTCAGAACAAAACTATCGTATTTGCTTTCGCTCCTCAAATCATTTAGTTTTTTTAATGCTGCTGAAATGTACCTTTGAGCCATCAGCAAGCCTATTTCTTTATTTTGCATTAGAACCTGCACAGTATTCATTATGCTCAATACTGAGTGCTACCATAACAAATTGAGGAAAAAGGTTCAGTTCATGGAGGAAAGGAGAGATCTTGCATTCATCATATCTTTGCCAGAAGCTCCCACTCTTGAAATTTCATCTTCTATGCATTTGATAATACAGTCAAAAAATTTCGTCCACGATATTATCACGAAGAAAATAGATATGTCGTCAAATAAAAAAATTCACAGTATTGTGAAAGTTTGAAGACATGAAAAGACTATAATAGACGCAATAGAGTCTTTATTAGACTGGAAGATGCTGATTCATACCACGACGATATTTATTTACTGAACATTATATGCCAGGTAATAATATATCACTGTAAGCACAAAATGAAAAAATAACCCCTCCACTTCTTGAGAAATAAAAGGGTCATTCGGTCAATTTTTGAAATGAAATAGTAATTTTTCAAAAAATTTCTTAAGAAATGAAAGGGAAGTTTTCTTATTCAAACTGAATGCTAACGTGCTGTTTCATAAACATTACACAGATGGTCATCAAAAGAATATAACAACACTCTGACTTCTTGTCATCAATTTTACATTCAGACGCGCTGAGCAATATAGACATTAGAGCTGATTTTTGCGGGGGGGGGGCTGTGACCATCCTTCCACTGAGACGGACAATCCCCCCCCCAGACGAGAAGAACATCTTCCTGAACATGAAGTTTTTTGACCAGTGTGACCCCCCCCCCCACACAAATCCTGGATCCGCCGTTGCTAAAATGGTTGGCAAAAAAATTGCATTTCTGCGAAATAGATGTTGGCAGTTTGAGTATAGGTCCACGACCATCTGGCAGAAATGTAATTACTCTTACCAAAAATAGTCTAGAAACTCGCATGATAAAGATGCAATAACTCAATAACTAGGAGTAATGACGTCAATCTCTCTAATCGACTAGCGGAAGCTAGGAAGTCCATACTCGATCACTATCATATAGTAATGCGTGCGATACTTAAGAAGTTCTCTGTCGATGTACATTATAGTAGCAAGTTTCAAACGCCTGTGGGTAGCTAAGTAGCCATATAGATTGATGAGCTCCAGTTCTGCCTATTTGGCACTTTAATCACAGTAATAAAATATGACTTATTAAAAGTCTGTCGTTAATAATTTTACAACCCGTCTTCTCTATCACGCAATAGCCTACTGTATTTCTAATATGACGTTTATGCTACAACAGGAATAGTTGCTTAATTGAACTGATTTACTCCACTGCCTCATCGATGTTGGCTTTAATTTTGAAGATCGTAAACGTTGCCATAAAGACAGTACTGCTTCAGCGGCCCCTTACTGCTACAATTAGGGTAATAAAATATGGAGTACAGCTAGCTGACCCAGTTCCTATCTAATAAACAAAGTGTGCTTTTTGTCTAGTACAGAAGAAATACTTTGGGAATCTAAAACCTAACTTCGATAGTCGGAATCTATTTTTCTCTCTTCCTCTCTTCATGGCCATGGCCAAACGATGTTCAGGTGCCTTTCTCATAATAGATTCGCGAACTCCTAAGTTAAGCTTTTGATGGTGATCATCCTACAATAGTCCTTACAATAGGGAAGTCTCTCCCTTGGTGAACCGCTCAATATCAAGAAATTCAAATATATTTGAAGGAGCCAAGACCATATGTTAACATTGGTTGTCATAAAAATTGCATAGTTTTAGTCCATACTTTTGACCCGTTTGTCTACTAATGCCTACCAACGTGACAGTGTTTTTATCAGCACAATAATAATACCTACCAGTGGGAGCATCTACCCTCATCAGGTTTTTGCCGGTACTTGCAATTTATGTAAGAAATTGTCCACCACTACAATTTCCTCCAATCACTTTTAAGAAATAACGCTAAAAACGCGAATTTAACGACAGAACTGTAAAAAAACTGTCGTAGGTCAAGCGCACTTTGACCTCCACTACATACTATGAGTATAAGAAGGCAAACAAACCCTTGACTGGCTTCTTCTACTAAGTCTGAATTCGCTGCTCATCATCCTCACTACCATTAGGACGTAGAAGCAGCCACAGTGGCAAGTAGACGAAGAGATATATGTGTGACTTGAAGAGTGAAGCAGATTGGAAAACCTGTATTAACAGGAACGTCAGTCTCTAGTGTTGCTTAGTTCACCGTGTACACTAAGAGTTCATGCAATAACATAAATAATTCATAAGGTACGCAATCCATCATACCAAACATTTTTCGATACTTCCATTTGCATTAGAGCATTAACAGGTTAATTGCGGTTAATTTTAGTCTAGACTATAGGCTGTTTTGTTGTGCTATGTTATTATATAATTGTTGAGAAGTGACATTATCAAATGCACCTATTTGCATTGAATATGTATATGAATTAGATATTGTGGGAAATTGTCCCATTAACAAATGGAAAACTAATATCCACTGAAGAAAAACAAAATATATACGAGTATAATATGCGAACCATGCAAAGGAACAAGTAAAAAACAGAAAAGTTTAAGACTAAGCAAATATTGTTGTAGGAAGGACAGTGGCAGAATTAAAGTGCATGCGGCAGTACGCACTATGAAAATCAAGTGACATGTACATCTATAGCAAAAGAACTTGTCTCCAATTTTTACCGGCTGTCTGTTGTCTATCCGGTAATCATTGGCCAATCAATATTTTGACACAACGGCAGCGGTATTACGTAATCTCAAAAATGACATTGTTGGTTTTTCTGATATTATGTAGGTTACTTTTGACATTAGATAGGTTTTCGTACAAGATGACAACTAGGAACTAGCTGTCGTTCACTTCAATCTCACATAAAGCAAGCGTGGAATGAAGTATTTGCATACTACCAGCTATCTAGTCAACAATGTGACATTCTACTGTGTTTCTTGACATATATTTTTTCACGTAACAACTCTGCTGTAGCGTCACCTTGAAGATAAAATACAGTTGTAGATTTCGGTTGAAAAGTGCTAAAACAGTCTCCTGACTAGTTTTGTAAAATATTTTCTTAGACACGTATTCACTTAACATACTAATTTATTACTACCCAACAACACTAGGTTATAGCATCGCAAGCTCACAGTGCCGATTCGCGACTGCCCTCAAAGATTGACACCTTCCTTGCCTTTAAATATGTGTTGCCTGTTCTTGATCTTTACAGAAAGTTGGAACGTATTGAAGTTTTTCCTTAAGTAGTTTCGGTGATGGCTTATATATAGATGGCACTCCGTCGGTTGCTTTTGCTGGCAACAACAGATGGCGCTCGCGATGGTGACGTTTTTGCAGAGGCCATTTTGATGGTAGAACTTCATAGTTATCTGGCCAAATGGAACCACTATATAAAACACTACTCCTTACTGACGTTACTGCTGCTTTTTTCAAAGCACACTTTAATGTCAATGACAATACATCTCTACTTATCTGTCTTGCAGGTGACAGTTTATTTGCTTTTCTTTTCTTCGCCGTTAGTTGCAACAGCAGCCTGAAAGGTCCTATGCAGCACCCCAAAAACACAGCATTGCCCAGCATCGTCTGGGGAAGAATTTGTCCTCCTAAAAAACAGTCATCCACCAACAAGTGTTGTCAATAATTATCTTGTCACTATTAGTTCATGACATTGTGCAAATAGTCACTAAATTGAATGAATATCGTATAGAAACCTAATCACACTGAAAAGGTACTGCAAGTGGTACCAATTACAAAACAGAATTCGCAATATGCTGCTTAATTTTCACCCTTGTCAAGATAACGGGTACTCAGCGAGAAAGGCCACGTTAAAAGCGAAGTGTTTAACGATCATATCAACACACCTTTTGTCTTGAATACCTTTAATGCGTCAATTTATAGCGCCGAACCTGCCTGATCGCTTTAATAATATTTATCAAAAGATAATGTGTATTGACTTCATTAAGTGGAGTATTCAAACAGGGAAGGATGCAAAACTTTTTGAAGAGAGGGACGTTTCTCCAATAAATAGATAGTTCAGAAGTATTGCATACGTAAACTTTAATGCCAACCTTAATTAACATTCACTTCATAAATCAGTGTCTGCAGCTGTTACATGCTTGTTGTGATGAAAAACAAAATCAGACCCAAATTAACCCCTTTCCTCCCTACTTACCATTGTAAGTGAGAAAGTGTGGATGTTTGTTACGCCATAATCGGATGAACGGATCTGGATGCAATTTGGTACACAAATAGATTATAGTCTGGCTACCGGTGCAACCACGGGCCAGAAAGCTGGTTGAACTTAAATGTTAAAAAAGTCGGACGTTAACGTTTACGTATATGGTATTTGTGATTGACAAAACTCTACTTTAGTGTTATGACATGACTAATACTAATGTAAATATATGAGTTTGGAAGATAAAAAGCTGTGAATAGTAGTGCAGTATCTGATACCACTTATATTTGATTATCTTTGTACCAAAAAAGCAGCGAAGATCTAAATGAAAAAGTTAAAGTAATCATGTTGATCCATTTTATGATAGATCTTGCCCTTTTTTCGCGTTCATGCTATCATTCGTAGGGGTCAGCAGTATCGCGATTGGAGAAACTACTCGCAGGTGGCGTGTCACCATTGTTTTTCGCAAATCACAATATTGAGTAATTCAATAGACGCATATCTTTTTGTTTTCTTTCCATCATATGTCTCCAAATGGCCAAGTATATACCGTACTGATTATTGCCAAAGAGCTTGAAACAGTGTTGTATGCGGTTGGTCATGGTCGCAGATACGGAAAGCAGGTGGAACCTATTCAGTATATGTTCAGCTTATACAACTAATGCATAGAACGTCAATACTGGCAGCACAGTGAAAATCGTGTCGCTTAGAGACGCCAAAACACTGTGGTGACGTGATATGGCAGGCCGTGATTGGCGAAACTACTCAGGCATTTTTGCCTCTCGCATATCATAGTGATGTGATGTCAATACTAACATTAATTTTTTTTAATTCAAATTCGGTTTAGAGTTGTAGAAAGCAGGTTGTCAGGTTCAATGTACACTGTTTTACCGAGGTGATCCAGTGTTCACTCCTGTCAGAACGCCATCCAAAGAAGGTCAGCTTACTGCGTGTATGCGATGAAACTGTCACTCAAGTTTGTCTGGCTTAACTCACCTGGCCTCATCTTGAATATTTCCACACTGATCCTAATGCCCATCGTAGAAGTTTAATATTTTCTGAAGCATATTCTGCATATTCTGTTAGAAACTGCATATTCGTCTTCACTAATCGCTTTTGATGAATTTCTACATGCTTTGGTGACATGTTCTTCTTATCAAGGTTCGTACAAAATATAGTGGCTTGAATGGACCTTATCAGTAGCCATAGATATAGTGTCACATTTCTTTAAATTTACACAATTCATTTTTGTTATAGCCCTTTTGCAAGACCAGTATATATAGACATTCAGTGGTAGAAAGAGTGGATCAGAATTCAAATAAAGATGAACGTGTTTCGACAAAATGATTGACACAGTAATTGACAGAATGTGCCTATAAACTCAGCACATCATTACTTGAAGAAGATCTGCCAAGCCAAGCTTGTATGTTTACATTGCTGCCATCCAGCATTAACTGTCACTGTGTTAGCACGGATTTGTTACAAGTCTTCAACAACTATAAATCTATACTAAGTGACATATAAATCCGAACACCCAGTTTAAATGGTTTTATTTTAATAAAAGTTGGTGAATGTATTTATCTTACTGTAAATAACAAGTGAAAAAATTTTCAGCCTTAGCAGTTGGACATTCCGTTTTTTATACCGCTTTTTTTTTAATTCACTAACGCTCTAAAAGTGAATATTTCAGGCGCAGTAAAGAATCAACGTTGGCGGATTTTGGTTCTTGACATCCTTTACGATCGGTTACGATGCCTAGAGTACGGAGACCTGTACGATTTCGTCAACTTAGTGAGTTTGATAGGGGCCGTATAGTGGGACTTCGGGAAGCTGGACTTTCTTTTCGGGCAACTGCAGTTAGAGTGCAAAGAAGTGTAGACACTGTGGTTAGGTGTTGTCAGGCATGGCTTCGAGAAGGCCGTACGCAAAGAGCAAGGGGCACTGGACGCCGCCGTAGAACAACAGACCGTGAAGATCGCCGCCAAAGATTATTGGCCTTAAGGGACCGTTTCTCCACTACCAGGTCCATTGCAAATGAATGGTTTGCAGAACACGGAAGACCTATTGGCATGCGAAGTGTTTACAGACGAATGAGAAGTTTTGGTTTGTTTTCATACCGGCCACACTGGATCCTCTCTTTAACTCGTGAACACCGACGTAATCGCCTTAAGTGGTGCAGACAACGGTCACTCTGGGATCAGGAATGGAACAGTATTGTCTTTAGTGACGAGTCTCGATTTTGTTTAGGCATGCACGATGGTCGTGCCAGGGTTAGAAGGCGACGTGGTGAAAGGAGGAATCCACAGTTTTTTGTTGAAAGACATGTTCATCACACTGTTGGAGTTATGGTTTGGGGTGCTATAGCTTATGGTTCCAGGTCACCTTTAATCTTCATCAGAGGTAACACGAACGCACAGCGTTATATCCACGAAGTTCTAGAACCCCATCTTTTACCCTATCTTGACACCCTGGCAGATCCAACTTTCCAACAAGATAATGCCCGACCACATGTTGCAAGAGTCACAATAGACTTCTTTCAACATAATGATGTCACATTGTTACCATGGCCACCAAGATCTCCTGACTTATCCTCAATTGAGCACGTGTGGGATATGATGGGTAGGAGATTGCTCAATTTGCAACGTCCTCCTCAGACTCTAGAAGCACTTCGAGAGGAGTTGGTGGTTGCCTGGAATGAGATACCACAGGAGGACTTTGACCACCTGATCAGAAGCATGCCTAGGCGCGTTGAAGAATGCGTAGCACATCAGGGTGCATCCACACATTATTAAAGGTCAAAGAGCTTTAAAGCAGTGCAATCATTTTGAAATTTTTATCATTTACTTATTATGCTTCATTAAGTACTTACACAAAATTTTATTAAAATAAAACCATTTAAACTGGGTGTTCGGATTTATATGTCACTTAGTATATTTACCATAGCTCACGGCTGACTGATAATAATGCACATCGATAAGATCAACCATGAGACCTTATTAAATAAGTTAGGCATCCTTGGCAATTTGTTTTCTAAAACGGGTTCAAATCTGAATCCTTCGTAACACATTCTGGAGCCTTCAGGGCTCTAAGCTGGGAACATTATTGTTTCTGATATTCTGATAACGTAAACGTCTGTGCTTTGTTGATGAGTTTAAGATTTATTCAAGGCTATATACGCCCGGTCAAACTGCAATCTCAATTAAGCTTTGCACATTCTTCATGTGTTAAAAAGTTACGGCTCAATATATTTAAAATAGTACGTTACACCAGGAGCAAGATTGTTTTTGAGCGTCCGTATTCTATTGACGGGCCTGCGTTATAAAAATACTCTAATATACTGGACCTAGGTACATTTGATCAAAAGTTAACTTTTAGTGAGCATATAGCTAAAAAAGCGACGGATTCATTGATAGCATATGACTTCATACCTACGTCCGTTGCTATATTATGCACACGTTAGATCAAAATTAGACTAGTGCAGTTTATTTGCTTTAGTGCTTACTCTGACCATTATAATACTGCTATTAAACGAGTATATCTAAATTCATGAAATTTGTTTTGTACATGATCTAAGGGACATATCCAGCAAGAGGTATGAGCTATGAGGAACTGGGCAATAGGTAGAAATGTCTACTAAACTTTGCCTCACTACTATTTGGCTACAAACTACTGCATAATTTAATTGATTGCCCTCCAATCCCGCAACAATTCAAATTCCATATTCAAGCATTTGCCACACGCGATCATATGATCTTCAGGCATCCTAGACAATGACAAATATTCTACTTAAGTCACCGTTACGTGGAATTTGTTCTAGTTTGAACAGAATCGGGTAAGCGGCTACGTATGTTTATCCGATTTTAATTATTTTTGGCTATATGTTCAGTGTCCCTTACTAGTAAAGTGATTGAATTTTCAGCTTAATTCGTCAACTGACTGCAGAAGCTGGTTCAATAATGTGTTGAGGATCCACGTTTTCTTATACACCCATTGACAAGCCTGGGCATCATGCCAATAAGGTGGTCAATATTCTGTTGGGGTATTTCATTCCAGGCTGCTGCAACCTCGTGAGTAAGAGCTGCTGAATCTGTGGAGGTTGTTACAAATTCAAGAGTCTGCAACCCATCATGTACCAGACATGTTCAATTGGAGTTAGGTCAGGCGATCGTGGTGACCAAGGTAAACAGTTAATGCGATGTTGATCCATGATGGCTAACGATGCTCTGGCAGCATGCGGTCTGGCATTATCCTGTGGATGAGGATTTTGGACAGTATTAAGGTATGGAATAAGATGAGGCTCCACTACTTCCTGAATATAGCGTCGGGCTGTCATATTGCCTCTGATGAAAATTAGTGATGATCTGATACCATAAACAATAGCACCCCATTCCATAACTCCCATGGTGTGGTGAACAGGATGCTTTCTGTCAAATTGTGGGTCACTTCTTCCCCCACGTCGCATTCTTACTCTTGCCATACCATCGTGCATCCTCAGACAGAAGCGGGATTCGTCACTAGAGACCACCTGATTCCATTCCCGTTCCCATAGAATTCTTTCTCTGCACCCGAGCAAACAGTTACGCCGATGTTCAGCTGTGAGAGGTAGCACCTAATGTGGCGATAGAAAAAGGGCCAAACTGTCGCATTCGGCGATATAATAATAATAATAATAATAATAATTAACGTCTTTTATTTGTAATATCCTTACAGGAGGCGAGATTTATATTATATATTTATTCTACCGTACGCATACCAACCATTCTTTCACGCTCTTCAAACCACTGATTAGCGATGGCTCGTGAACTGCTGAATCTGTCTCTCAGAGCCAGAAGTCTTAACCATCGGTCTTGTCGCTCTGTGGTTACTCTGGGTCATCCAGAACCCCTCGCTTGCTGTTCTCAGCTTTCCTGAGTCCACGCTCGTTCACACTGCAGTATACTGTGTAAGGATCTGCTGATCCTCCTAGAAACTTCTCTTATCGATATACCAAAGTCACTTAGCTGAGACACCAGGTGAATTCTACGCTCTCTAGGCATTTTGAGCAATCACAAAGAGGTTTCTCAATGAGCTATACGAAACTTAACATTCAACTGACACCGTAAATTTACGAAAACTAATGCTTCTTTATTACCAAACAATACACGCAGTCACCACAAAAACTTAACAGAAAAAGCAAACCATTTTAACACTTGTTGTTCATGGCAAGATAAATCTATATGTAAAAAATTCTTGAATTCTAGTAAACATACGATGGTGTTTACATTTTATTGTCACTCGGAATACTATATTAATACTTAGTCATATTTGATTTATATTCTTGATAGAGGTGAGTTTTTATTTAATCTATTTTACGTTAGTTCATACTCGTACATTATCCTATAAATGGGAGACATTAGCGCAATAAATCTGTTATTATTATCATTGCATTGCTGTCGCCAAAATTGCGTATCTTTTGTGTGAGTCATTCAACTACATGACCTACCTCCATTAAGCTTGTGCCGCTCTTTACAAATTATGCAAGAAGTACCATGTTCAGACATTGTCTAATACCACAATTATCTGCAAACATTCGCACTTAGAAAAGAACACTACAAGTTAAATCCTAACCATATACTGGACTTTGCAGACACACCAATTGTAGCCTTGCTCTTTCTACATAGTCTGGGTTCGTTGTCCCTAATAAAAAAAAATTATATGATGTGTCCCTTACTCTCCGCCACTGAGGTTCAACCGAGATCGATTGGGTGACGAAGCGAAATGAAGATATTAATGTCAGATAACAGAGGGAAATCTTCGGAAGGCATTGTCCAAGGCGTCGTATTTTTCGAAACACACATATAGGTCGAGCCAAGAGGTGAAGTACGATCAGCCGGGCCACGTCAGAAAGGATTCTCGAATTCTCGTGAAAGTACATTTCGACGTATTGTCTGAAAACATATTGTTAAGCTTAATGATACCTTGCAGCAGCGGGTCCTTATTTCGTCGTTTTCGTTTTTGGGCTTTACGTAAGGCGGGGTCATCTTGAAAGTGAAGAAGTGTGCAATCAAAACAAGCTTTATCGTGGAGGGCTAAGAGCAAATCATCAGGAGTGGCTACTGAACCGTTTAGATTTCAAAGATTCTTATCACCATCTCAAAACCGCTGTTTACTCTTTGCTTGACCAGCGTCTAGGAAGACCGACTGGCATTGTGCTGTGTCCAACTTTTGCATCGAGCTGCTTTCAACTGTATGAACAGCTCCGTTAGGTCTGTTTCAAGACTTTATATCAGTTTGTATGTCCTCTGCTTTTATAAGAAGTTTCGGTGTGCTTGATCCTCTGTCGAGGAACAGTATGACGGCTTTCAGTCTTCTGTCCTTATTATCTACTTGATTTAGATTTGTGGATGCGTTAAAATAAATATAAATATAGCAACTAATGAATATTCATGCCTTCTTTATGTACAATGAGTGCAAATTCGTGCATTCCAGGTGAAATCAATTTGTTGACGGTAATTTCTCAACTGAAAACATCATCCAATGTTATTTGGTTGGTTTTTGGGTAGTTAGGCCACAGGACTCCAAACTGTGAACATCTTCTGAAGATGCCAACCACTCGTGTTGGCGACACGTCGAATAAATATATGCTACGACGGCCTAACTATCGAAAAAATAATGTGTTGTTGTATTTTAAATAGTAATTTGTTCTATAACATGACGCAGTTGTAATATCGCAACTTTTTGAAATAAGCTGTAGTGTGTTTCTGGACTATTTTTAATTTTTTTTCTAGTGTTGCACTCATGCTGAATATGATATTTGGAAACAGGCGATTACCTCATAACATAAGTTGTGGGTCTTGAAAAAAATCAGTGCAATACATATTAAGAATTTCCGGTGATTTGAAAACTTCTCTGCAGGATTCAATTCCAAAAATAAATTCAACGATTCTGTTTTGCGCGACAGACACTCTCTTCACTTGACTCGATTTTTCCCAAATGATATGTTGTAAGATGTTCATAAGCCAAGGCATAATAGGTGTTCATTAGAGGTGTTTCGTTTAGAAAACCCTTTTCCTGCAGTATGTCAAAATATGCTTAACCGAATTTTAAAAAACTGATGAAGGCGTTGTATGGAAATTCTAGAGTCTACGTACTTAACGCTATTTTTTCACTACCAACATGAGAAAACGCTTTTTGGCCACAATTTTCCAATGAGAAGTAGCTTCTCTCTCCCTAAATTAACAACGATATCTAATAAATACAGCTCCCAGGTATTCATGAAAATGTTGTCTGCTATCAAAATATGTACCAAATAATTCCAAGAATTGAATAAAATATGATCATATATGAATACAGTCAGATCTGTATCAATCATGGGTTTGGTGTTAAACCTTATTACAATGGTGTAACTAAAATTCAGAATTAGCTGACTATTTTGGCATCAAGAAGAGAATTTATCAAATACACTTTGAATTTTGATGATTTACACTTCTAGCGGATATAGTTATTATCATATGAAAACGCACTTAAGGCACACGCACATTCAGGAGAAGGGGAGCGATATGTGTCACGCGAAAATGTCAAACAACAGTTTCCGACTATGGGGAAAGAAATACATAGCTGTATGTCAAGCGAATCCTTTATGTACCTCAGAGAGATGACTAGGCAAATCATTTACACAAGTTGAATAGCAATGGTCTAAAGGCAGATCTCTGAGGAAGGCACTGCTCAACAGAATATACATCTGACCCCTTAGGCAATCTTTCTGTATGACGTGGATGGCTTCAGTTACTGGGCTGGCCACTTGTTGATATTTTTACCGCTATTATCATTTATATCAGATCTGCATTTCACAAACGGTGCAGTAGACACTCCTAAAAATGAGGCATATCAAAAGGATGGTTAATCTTTTCGAGGTTAAAGAGTAATTATTCGATGCCGCATGACCTAAAAGTCGACGTTAAATTTCGGTCTGTAATTCGTTTATAAAAAATACATCGACATACGGATCCATAATTGCAGTGCACATGCAATAAGAAATTAGCAACATCGGTTTGGGACTTTCAGATTAAAAAAAAATATATAATATTCTGAGAATTTCTTCGTGTCGAAAATGAGATGAAACTATTTTCTGTCCTTAATGCGGTCATTATTATATCCAATGTGAATAAGAAATGATGCGCCTTCATTGAGATTTGGACCTTGGATGGTTGGATTTCGGTATACACGCTGAACCAAGCAAGTTCTGGAACGGACACTATTTTTGTCGAAAAATGGTAAATACGTCCTTGCAGGGTTTTTGGTGGTTACCATTAGAATCACAGAAATTGCGTTCTTACATTCAGTTTTCTCACACATGCACATACTAATCAGTTTGTTTGTGTAAACTCAAACGCATACGTCTTTTTGTGTCTCACCGCCTTGAACATTTTCTCGTCAGTGTATGCGTTTTCCATACGTATACCTCTCACTGTCCTTATGACAACTTGTTTGTAAAGAGCCTGCGATTTTCGTTTACTTTTGGCGATATTCGATATAAAACATAGTAATGTCCGAATTCTACTACAATGTCGACAATCTGTATTAAATTTATAGAGGCGTATGTGCAAGAGCTAGTAACAGTTGCGTCATGGACTCGCTTGCGCAATGTGCAATTTTCCTTAAGCTTGTATGTCAAGATCGAATTTTAGTCTAATCATATTAGACGAAAATACTCCTGGTTTGCGAGATAATTATAAAGTCTGGTTTATTGCTGCAAGTATACTAAGTGACATATAAATCCGAACACCCAGTTTAAATGGTTTTATTTAATAAAATTTTGTCTAAGTACTTAATGAAGCATAATAAGTAAATGATAAAAATTTCGAAATGATTGCACTGCTTTAAAGCCCTTTGACCTTTAATAATGTGTGGATTAACCCTGATGTGCTACTCATTCTCCAACGCGCCTAGGCATGCTTCTGATCAGGTGGTCAATGTCCTCCTGTGGTATCTCATTCCAGGCAACCACCAACTCCTCTCGAAGTGCTTCTAGAGTCTGAGGAGGACGTTGCAAATTGAGCAATCTCCTACCCATCATATCCCACAAGTGCTCAATTGGGGATAAGTCGGGAGATCTTGGTGGCCATGGTAACAATGTGACATCAATATGTTGAAAGAAGTCTATTGTGACTCTTGCAACATCTGGCCGGGCATTATCTTGTCGGAAAGTTGGATCTGCCAGGGTGTCAAGATAGGGTAAAAGATGGGGTTCTAGAACTTCGTGGATATAACGCTGCGCGTTCATGTTACTTCTGATGAAGATTAAAGGTG
Organism: Acanthoscelides obtectus; assembly: GCA_963669975.1. Lineage (NCBI taxonomy): Eukaryota > Metazoa > Arthropoda > Insecta > Coleoptera > Chrysomelidae > Acanthoscelides > Acanthoscelides obtectus. Next base: position 71,605,557 of record CAVLJG010000008.1, read on the forward strand.
ACCTGGAACCATAAGCTAAAGCACCCCAAACCATAACTCCAACAGTGTGAGTAACATGTCTTTCAACAAAAAACTGTGGATTCCTCCTTTCACCACGTCGCCTTCTAACCCTGGCACGACCATCGTGCATGCCTAAACAAAATCGAGACTCGTCACTAAAGACAATACTGTTCCATTCCTGATCCCAGAGTGACCGTTGTCTGCACCACTCAAGGTGATTGCGTCGGTGTTCTCGAGTTAAAGGGAGGACCCAGTGTGGCCGGTATGAAAACAAGCCAAAACTTCTCATTCGTCGGTAAACACTTCGCATGCCAATAGGTCTTCCGTGTTCTGCAAACCATTCATTTGCAATGGACCTGGTAGTGAAGAAACGGTCCCTTAAGGCCAATAATCTTAGGCGGCGATCTTCACGGTCTATTGTTCTACGGCGGCATCCAGTGCCCCTTGCTCTTTGCGTACGGCCTTCTCGAAGCCATGCCTGACAACACCTAACCACAGTGTCTACACTTCTTTGCACTCTAACTGCAATTGCCCGAAAAGAAAGTCCAGCTTCCCGAAGTTCCACTATACGGCCCCTATCAAACTCACTAAGTTGACGAAATCGTACAGGTCTCCGTACTCTAGGCATCGTAACCGATCGTAAAGGATGTCAAGAACCAAAATCCGCCAACGTTGATTCTTTACTGCGGCTGAAATCTTCATTTTTAGAGCGTTAGTGAATTAAAAAAAGCAGTATAAAAACCGGAATGTCCAACTGATAAGGCTGAAAATTTGTTCACTTGTTATGTAGCAAAAAAGTTATGGCCGAAAACTGAGGCAAACTGCAGGTTTTCGGCCATAATATTTTTGCTATTAGTCGGATCTTTTTACCTGTGGCCTCATTCTGTAAGTCTCATAAATTCCTAAAAATCTTATATGAACAGATTTTTTGCTCATGTCAACACTTTCAATTGAATCCCAAAAACACGTTTTCTCATTCTTAGTTGTCAAGTAAAAAGTTTTCCCGCAAAAATTGGTGTACCCATTTTATCCGTCCATGCTTTAAATACCCCCTTGAACAACTTGCACCAATAAAACCAGGCTTTACTGGATGATATGAACAAACTGTTTCTCATCATAATTATTGTACAAGAAGTTGGATGAATGCGAATAATATCCAATTTCTCTCAGCAGTTAGGACAGCTACCTAAATTTTGCAAGAAATTGGATGTAAAACTGCATATTCAAGATCGTTCTGTCAGTAAGAATAGGTTATGTTTAGATGTTTATAAAACATAACCTTAATGGGATGTCTTTCTTGCAATACCTTTCAGCTGAAAAAATGGCAAAGGATAGTTAGATTACATGCTGGTAACAATTGAACGAGAAAGATTAAGATTTAGTATCAAAGTACATATTAAAAAAATCTAACGTAGCCCCTTCCCCAATCACCCCTAGCCCATCCGAATTTCCTTGTCAACAAGGCCAGTCACAGAACGCTATTTATGCATAGAATGATATCACTGCAGAAAGCAATCCTTCCTGAGCAGCATGACATCAGACTCATGACAAAAATGATGACTTGCAACACGCCACTTTGTTTTGTGACTGATGCCACTGCGCATATTCTTGTCCAAGATTTGTGACAAAGTAGGATAGAAAAATTGTTCCTGATTTATGGGATCAGTATTCCGTATGATATTGCGTAGTGTGATAGTATAGTAGTATAATGGTATAGCGGCTTCCACACAAAAAAATATGTACATTGTCCATGACACATCTGTATAAAATCTAATAAAAGGCGACTCAGCTCATTTGTGCCTGAAGTGGACTAATATTTCTCAACAAACTCGGGTGGCAAAAACGCCCAATCAAAAAGATAACTAGGCTCAGTCAGTCGATCTAGAATGGTAGCTACGATAAATTACTACGTTTATCAACTAAACAATGATTAACTCACCAAGTTACCATACTTGTACGTTACAGTCAACTGCAGTATAATCAGTGGCTGTATACACAGTGTGTCAACTTTTTACTTCTCACGCCTATAGGCCAGAAAGTAACGTGATCCCGGAAAAATGAAATTTTGTGTTTTTAGACGTTATAATCAGGAAAAAACATGTCAGTCATTTCCTTCAGTCTGTCTTGGCCCGTATATAACCTGGAAAGTGTCACTCAGATTTTATTGAAATTCTCACGCAAGGTTATTACTATGCCAGGGACGAAAAAGCTTTGCAGTTTTTAAAAATCGGTCTAGTGGCTGCGGAGAAAAAGGACTGATATGTTTCACAGGATCCTGATAATTTTTGAACAATTTTTTAGGAGTAAATTGCGGGAGGGTTATCTCATTTTTTATTCCAATATGTTTATACGCTTCCAACCATGGTAGTTCTACGGACCTATTAGACATATTTCTTACATCATAGATTTCTCTGTATATTTTTTCTTGAAAAAGAATGATAAAGAAATGCTTCCGATGCGAGTCACTGCTTCTGGTGTCTGGGTTCATCGGTGAGCGTACCAGTCTTGTGTGCTGGACTCACTGCCATGCTGTGCATGTTGGACTACCGATAGGGCTAGAAAAATGTCTTTTAAGACGGATAAAATTATATATATGAAATCTCGCAGTTAGCTCCAATTCGCTACTGGTGCTGTAAAGCGAAATGGAGGAAAGCATTGACTTGAGTGACACATGTTTACATCTGACAAGTGTCGATATATTGGCTAGCCAAATACGAGGATATCCGCACTAAGAAAAGCAGTTGAGTAGATCTAATGACTTCTCTTAGAGAACAGCTAACCTTTGGCTGACATACTTGCATCGAGTCTGTATTGTTGGCAACGATGGATCTGGTGGAACTCTTGCGTCAAGCGCTGAAACATTATTTTCGTACAGGTACATACTTCTACTGACCAGAAGTCACATGGAAACGTTGTTAGGCAGTTAGACAGAACATCATCCCTTCTTGATACGACTCTGTCAACTGTCGATATAGGGTACTTTAGGTATCACTAGATAGCTGGCTATTATGTACTGGCACGTGTTGCTGTGAAGAAATATCGTAATGAATAGTATAGATTAGGACCTCACTTTAAATGTTCCATTACCACACTTTTTTTGACAGGTTGTATTATAATCCGTATAGGGGTGCAATATTAGCGCGTCAGTGGCACTGTTGACACTTCAAGCTACGTTAGTGTTGTCAGTATGTATCACGACACCCTGTATTTGGGTGGGTGTAACACTGTAACAACAAGCGGATATAAATAAAGCATAGGCAGATATCTATTTAAGGCAGGATAATTTTGAAACGTCAAACGCGCGAGCCTCGTTAAGGCATCGTACGTTATAAAATGTGTCCCGGTGCACTAGTTGATTATTGAAAAGTTGTCAGGCAGGAAAGTTGCTTCACATTTTCACCCACATAAGTGAGATTGTGCCTGCGTAGAAACCCGATCGGTACTTACAGATTAATGTACGTACTAGTTCAATGTACTTACTTCATTGTGGTAGACCGAGAGCTATCGATCTCAATCACAGTGCTTGCACTTTTTTCATTAAAGAAGCAGCTACTGAGACAAGTTGAAATATTGCATTGGATCCACGAATGATACAAGTAGATTAAGGCGTTGACTATTCTACCTAAAGCTGGCCAAGAGTATACTGTCTTCTAGCATCGAAAATGAGATCTGAAAGATACTACCGCAACCTAGGAAACATTACCAGAACACAAAAAACAAAAATGAATCAAGGGATCCCCTTTAAAAAGAATTTGAGCGTTATGTTTTGCTATTGTCTCAAATATGTCCCTAAGCTCTTCAACCCATTTTTAGACTGTCTAATGTCGACCTTAATGTGGTATTTTCAGGCAGTTGTCAACGTATTCCACCTGAAGATACTCAATTAAAATAGGAACTAGAAGTGCCAAAAAGGGACAAAAAACGATAGTGCTCAGACAACAGCAGATCCAAACGCTGTAAGTCGATTCCCAGACTCATATTTATGCTGAGCTACTGTCTCACAGGTAGTGCTATGATCTTCAATCCATCTTCTCTCCATGCGATACTGCGAATCAATCCCCGGCTGACGACTGTAAATATTATAGATTTTACGTCTAGTAATAGTAATATATCAACTAAGAATGAACGCAAATGCACACCATACGGTATAGTGTAGTTTATGCGCACAAGTTATTACAGGTTCACAATATTAAGAAAAAGCTAAAAAAGCAAGAAAAGTGGATAAACTAGAGTCCCACAGGACTACGCAATTTAGGGACATTATCACCTTTACAATTTCACTTGTATCTTATATGTAAAGAGAATTCCGTGCACTTTTTTTTGGTCACTGCTCTTTACTTTCCCTATCTTCAATCTTTTTGGCGAGTTCGTCCCCTACTACTGAATAATATTCTACGAAAACGTCAGCCGTATGGTGATTATCAGCTAATAAATTTCCTTGTTGGCCATTTATCTCGTTTATTTTGTTTTTGTTTTTTTGTGAATAGTTTGTTGGTTCTTTTTCACAAACCAAAATTGCTCCCACTGAGCTCAATCTCCTTTTGATAGTAAGCTTTTTTAACGGTAGTAGCTTCCATAGTAAAGTAATTTTTTATCACTCTTTTCATCAAAGGGATCGTTCTGCATTAGTTCGCATGTTTTTTCTTGGACATCTTTTAAAAGTTCTTTTGTCATCAATGGATTCCAACATTTTCTTCGTGTTTAATTTTTATTATATTAGTACTTTTCTCGACAGCTTCATTTATTATTTTGATGAAAACTTCCAATGCCATTTTAAGATTGCAAGAATAAAATACTGCATCCTAGTTTTGCTCAGCAACTAATTTTTTAATCTTGTTTTCATCTTAATAGTAGCTGAAGTCATTTTTCTTAGTTTCTCTTTATATATCAAGTACGATGATTTTTAGTACGGTAGAGAAATGATCACTTATATGGGGTATGGGGAAGCTCCGACATCAACAGACAAGGCGAGACACTTCTAGGGTATATAGCCTCCCGTAGCATTGAGATTCTCAGTAAGTGCTCAAAAGCGACCTTTATTGACCACGTGCGGAAAAAAGTTATCCACGTTGCAGTTATTACCCGTACTCTGAAAAATATTGTGATCAACTGGAGGGGATATCTTTTTACAGGATGATCAGATGAGAGCTGGAAGTAAGTGGAGAAGAAACGGTCCACTGCCGGATTCCAAGGGCTACAGACTAGACGGAATACGATGCTACTTTGGATGCTAGTCTGGAAGGCCTAACAGAAGTCTTTAAACCAGAATAACATACGAAGAATAGAGTCCCCAAACTGAAGAATATCGTGTGCATCTCCTTCGAAGCATCATTTCCTCTGAAGATAGTCACCCCTGGGAGAGGTCCTTGATGGCCCAAGTCACTAGCGGTAGAAAAGGGCACGATACCCCTTGGGAAGCCTTCAAGGAGCCTAGGAGAAATTGGAGTCTCTTCCCGATTCCGCCAGACATTCGTGGTTAAAATTAAAAAGAACATAGCTATGGTTTGCCATTTATTAGTAAAATTAAAATAATTCCGTCCTAATCGAACCTCATCGATCCAGTTTTTTATTCGTCGACTATGTGATTCCTTTCACTGTCGTTTAAGAACATTTCAGCAACAATCTCGCCGACTTACTCCAGACGATGATGGCATGGACCATCAAAAGCTCGAGTATATATACAGGGTGACTTTGAAGTTGAGTCATTAATTTTCAGATAATGATTGTAGAAGGAAGATAAACCAAAATATGTGTGTAAAAATAAAAAAAAAATAAAAAAAAATGTTTACCTTGTTTTATAAAGTATCCTCCCGACAAGTATTTCAGTGCGGACCTGTATTTGATCGTGAGGTCCCCTGTGAGGTCTTAAGTCACCTGATTCACAAGCCCGTTGTACTACATTAACAAAGGCACGAGGGGTTGGTTGCACTCGATTGGGAAACCGATCCGCATAAACATGTGCCATTTTTTATTTCGTTTGAACCACGCAACACATACCACTATTCACTGACACTAACTGTATACAAATGAATGAGATACCTGTAAAAACATCGTTCCAAATTCTTTCGCTTTTTTGTTTCCGATGCGATGAACCGATACGGCGGATTATATCCATTGTCGCCAAACACGACCACATAATATTGTTATTGAGACAGGGCGGTACTCAAACTTCCAAAGGGCTATAACTTTGTTACTTTAATTTTACCAGGAAAATGGTAAAGGAAAAAAACATTTCTTTTGATCAGATCTACTCACTGTTAAAATAAATGACTCAACTTCGAAGTCACCCAGTATATATATATAACAAAATAAATATATATATATATATATATATATATATATAAAGAGAAAATTATCATGCGGAGAAAGGTATATAACAAAAATAGGAAAATAGAGGGCAAAATCCGCAAAAAGTGGATTCGAGCAGAAAATAGGATAGGTTATTTGTCGCCTTGAAAATTCGAGGTCTTCTAGCCATTTTATACTACAATGTGTAGGTTTGCTCTTGTTGTTGGACTTCGTGTGTCTTTTTTTCCTCTCCATCTTCGTTTCCTCAGGTTACACCCGTATCCGGATGTGTGGACATGTGTATCTACTTTTGTAGTTGCATATGTGCATTCATTTCGGGCCTGATGAAGCCAACCAGCAGAAATACGTATCGCTCGGGTTACCTATCCTATTTTCTGCTCGAATCCACTTTTTGCGGATTTTGCCCACTATTTTCCTATTTTTGTTATATATATATATATATATATTGTTAAAATGCCTTATTGTACCTTAAAGCAGAAGCGTTGAACGTATGTGGTAGACTCATCCGAACACGTCCTGGCAACGGTGCATTCCCCAATCATACCAACACACTCTGGGTTGATGATTTCTGTTCAGATCAAGTTGGTAAATAAAATAAGGCCTCATTCATAAAAGCATCTGTATGATAAATACATTAACCGGATGATGGTTAGCTTTGTTTATTGATATTTTAATAGCTAGTTAGGGAATCATCTTTTTATTATGAAAGCATCAGTGCTTCATCACTATAACGCCTTTTGTCATTCTTGTAAGTACAAGTACTTCATTATTGTTACTTACTTTAGCTCTATCACTTATCACATGCATGTTAGGCGCTGGCGACATTTCTTCCAAATCTTGCATATCCTACTCTCTTAAATCGTGCAGTCTCAGCCGTTTTTTTACAAACGTTGACAATTCAAGGGGGTCATCGGGCTCGAGTCTTTGCCTCTCCAAGTTCCCAATATTCTGGGAACTAATTCAAACACACTCACCACATCATATCAATAACATCCTAGATATCAATATACATATAAAAACGCATATAACGATAAGCGAAACACCAGCCACTTAGTAGTCGTGTTTAGGTCAACAAGCGATTTTCTAAAACTTTAAACGGGAGATAAACGGGATTATCAAGCACATCGAAAGCAAGCGCGAAAGGCGTCATATTCGCTGAGCGACATAAAACGCCAAAGCGTTATGATTTTCATTCTAGGCAGCAACAGCTTTCAACCAGGTTTCAGCATCAAAGTTATTTGCTTTTAAAATACTGACCTATTAAATAGGCAGCAGGAATTTTCACCTAATCTTATTTTTGACATGAAGGAAGACAAATGCTAAAAGCCGATGAAAATTGAGAATTGGCGAGATTGGAAAGAATTATATGTGAACCGCTTTCGTCCTGGTGCCAGTAATCTGCTTGCGCTCATAATGGTGGCGCGCAATGGTTTTGTTCCATCGCAGAAATATTGATAAGGTTGACGAGGGCTAGATATAACCAGATGCAGCCACAGATCCCCTTCTGAGAAAAGTTTGTAGAGCAAACCTTGTGTTTCACACAATGTGCGATTCACCGCCCATAGCCTAGGCTCATCAACGCAGCTTGTATGTCTACGACAGCACCTTGAGGACAGTAGAGAATATACACTAAATGCATTGTGCTCTGAAGATCTTTTGTTAAAGAGGAGACCCTATCAGTCTCCCTCATCAATTCAACCACAGAGCTGGGTGCTGCTAATCGCAAAATGATCTGATACATCCGTGGATGTCATTTATGTACAATAAAAACAATTTTGGAACCGAAACTGGCGCTGCGAAGCATCCACGCTGACCTACAGCAATAAATTAAGCATGAGGCCTGAATTCACTATGAGTGGGGTGTCAAGTTAATTATGTTCAATCATACACCTCATCAACCACATCAGATGGTTGGACATATCTGATCAAATATAGGGACTAGAGCATTCTAAATCAAACTTGAGCGCTGTTAATACGTATAATTTGTTCCATATATGTTCACGTGTATCAGGAAATGTGTGAAGGCGCCAATAAGTAAGAGTTTTTTTCAAATTGAATATTCATATCGTTCTTACTCCTATTTGCCGCTTATTTATTATACAAATTGTAACAGCAGCGCGGATCAGGTACTGCAGGTACTCATGTAAGAACAGCAGCAGTACTAATTAGTACCATAATTTATTCGGCTATACGTTGCTGTTGCCGCAACTCAATTGTTTACATGACAAATAACGGTGGCTGATTGGTGATTAATAGCTTTTTTACATTTTTATTGTTGTCTCTGCACTAGTTTTATGCAACGCCGTTTCTTTAAGCTAGTTTACCAGCTGCCTGTACTCTGTATTGGAAGGAGGACAATCAGCCAAGATCATAGTACTTATTCCTTGTATATTCCATTCAGGACTTCCACAGTGCCGATATTCTCGTCGTTCAAAATGCAAAAGGTTTGCACTTACTTTCGATATGCTTACAAAAATATGGGATTGTCGTTGGTATCATGCTTATCGTTTGTCGACTTCAAAACGGCTACTAAGCGATTGATTATTGAAGTCTGCATTTTTGTTTATATCTTGAGTGTTTGATGTTATTGATAAGATGGTAGGGGGGTATTTGGACAGTAAAACACTAAGTACCTTACGTTATATCAGTTTATCAGCGTGCATTTAATTACGAGGATTGAAAACTTGGAAAGGCGATGATGAACCCACCCAAATATCGAGGTTTCTGTCTGAGAAAACAATATGTGCAAAATTCAGAGGCAACGCTGCAATTATTTCTGCCAGTGCATTCTAGGTGGTGAGTAACAATGATGAACTAGCTACTCCTCGGTACAATGAACGAAAGCTGAGTAACTATCTTCTATTCAGAGTATAAGGTTTATCGAAATAAGGCAGCACCAAGTGCCAGAATTACCAGAATAGAGCACTGCGACAGTGAAAAGGCAAGCTGTCTGTTGATACTGTATCCCAGATTGAATCGGGCAATTCAGCATTGTTTTCACTCTCGCGTTGGTCGATTTTGGTACTAGATGGCACTTTGTGCTGTCTGATTTCGACCTACTTGAACTTGGAAGATTAACAAAAATATGCATATAATGAAGATGAAACGCTCATATTTTATTATAAAATATAATATAACATTATCTTTCCACACACCCCTGCCTTGTGTTAATTTGCTAGTGGATGCTATCAACTTGTCGTAGACATGATTTATACCGTAACCCTCTCAACCGAGGATATGTTGGTAACATTGGACAAAGCACCGTTGCCAAGACGTGCCAGGCGGATTGAACTTGAAGCATTGGCACATCAACGTGAATGCTAAAATCGAACGATTAATGCTTTTGCGTACATAATGAGTGGCTGAGCATTTTACAGTGATCTGTCACTTGTTACAATTTCATAGAGGTGCTTCCTTAACTGTCACTATCTAATCGCAATATCAGTATCAAACCAAAGTCCACTTAAGTTTTTTGGCATTACTATATTTATATGCTTCTAGCCATTGTAGTTATATGTAAACTAAGTGACATATAAATCCGAACACCCAGTTTAAATGGTTTTATTTTAATAAAAGTTTGTATGTATTTATCTTACTGTAAATAACAAGTGAAAAAATGTTCAGCCTTATCAGTTGGACATTCCGGTTTTTATACTGCTTTTTTTTAATTCACTAACGCTCTAAAAATGAATATTTCAGCCGCAGTAAAGAATCAACGTTGGCGGATTTTGGTTCTTGACATCCTTTACGATCGGTTACGATGCCTAGAGTACGGAGACCTGTACGGTTTCGTCAACTTAGTGAGTTTGATAGGGGCCGTATAGTGGGACTTCGGGAAGCTGGACTTTCTTTTCGGGCAATTGCAGTTAGAGTGCAAAGAAGTGTAGACACTGTGGTTAGGTGTTGTCAGGCATGGCTTCGAGAAGGCCGTACGCAAAGAGCAAGGGGCACTGGACGCCGCCGTAGAACAACAGGCCGTGAAGATCACCGCCTAAGATTATTGGCCTTAAGGGACCGTTTCTCCACTACCAGGTCCATTGCAAATGAATGGTTTGCAGAACACGGAAGACCTATTGGCATGCGAAGTGCTTACCGACGAATGAGAAGTTTTGGCTTGTTTTCATACCGGCCACACTGGGCCTCCCTTTAACTCGAGAACACCGACGTAATCGCCTTGAGTGGTGCAGACAACGGTCACTCTGGGATCAGGAATGGAACAGTATTGTCTTTAGTGACGAGTCTCGATTTTGTTTAGGCATGCACGATGGCCGTGCCAGGGTTAGAAGGCGACGTGGTGAAAGGAGGAATCCACAGTTTTTCGTTGAAAGACATGTTCATCACACTGTTGGAGTTATGGTTTGGGGTGCTATAGCTTATGGTTCCAGGTCACCTTTAATCTGCATCAGAGGTAACATGAATGCGCAGCGTTATATCCACGAAGTTCTAGAACCCCATCTTTTACCCTATCTTGACACCCTGGCAGATCCAACTTTCCAACAAGATAATGCCCGACCACATGTTGCAAGAGTCACAATAGACTTCTTTCAACATAATGATGTCACATTGTTACCATGGCCACCAAGATCTCCCGACTTATCCCCAATTGAGCACATGTGGGATATGATGGGTAGGAGATTGCTCAATTTGCAACGTCCTCCTCAGACTCTAGAAGCACTTCGAGAGGAGTTGGTGGTTGCCTGGAATGAGATACCACAGGAGGACATTGACCACCTGATCAGAAGCATGCCTAGGCGCGTTGGAGAATGCGTAGCACATCAGGGAGCATCCACACATTATTAAAGGTCAAAGGGCTTTAAAGCAGTGCAATCATTTTGAAATCTTTATCATTTACTTAATATGCTTCATTAAGTACTTATACAAAATTTTATCAAAATAAAACCATTTAAACTGGGTGTTCGGATTTATATGTCACTTAGTATAACTTGAACATACTTCACAGATGCATTTACCATTTATAAGACTTAGAACTTAGCGAAATGGGTCGGGTCTGGATATTACAGTGCGTTACGTTGTAGACTGCAAGCGCATCGGCTCGAAGGCTCACGGATTTTAATATCTCGTCTCGACGCACGGGCGCTGGCAGGAATGCTTCTCAGAGGTGGGGTAATTAGGCATCGTCGAAAAAAACTTTTTGTTTACCAATGACTATGTGAAAATCCGGGTATATGGTATAGGGTTTAAAAAGCTATGCTAAATATAGAAACTTTAAAAAGCAGTCAGATTCTCAGATGGAACCGGTGCAAGCCTGAGTAGGCAAGGTTTCGTCGTTGGAGCTAGTTTATTCAATAAGTAAGCGTAAAACTAAACATGATGATTTTGTTTGAGCAAAAAGACAATAACCCATGGACATCTGTTTTGTGCTTCTTGGCGACTCATCAGCGTAGTCTAGGCTTGATCTCTTGTCTTTGGACAAACGAATAAAAGCATCGCAACTATCAACTATCGACCAATTTCCATCTTAACAAATTTTTCTAAAATATTTGAAAAAGTGTTAAAAAAACGATTCACCGAATTTCCAAAAAGATATAACTTAATAGCGGAAGACCAATATGGTTTTCAGGAAGGCAAATCTGCTCAAGATGCTATTGTAAAATTAACAAATAAAATATACACGAATCTCGATATTGGCAAACCAACTGCTTGTGTTTTTGTTGACTTGGCAAAGGCATTCGACTCTATTACTCATGAATCGCTTTTAACAACTTTAGAAAACTTAGGTTTCCGGGGAATAACATACAAACTTATAGAAAATTATTTGTCAAATCGCACACAGTGCGTCAGAATTAATAACGCATTCAGTGAACCCCATATTATATCACACGGTGTACCTCAAGGCTTAGTATTAGGACCCATTTTATTTAATCTATTTATCAACGATTTGTTCAAAATAAATAGTACAGGTAAAGTTATAGGTTTTGCGGATGCTACAGCTATTCTCTATGAAAGCAACCAGTGGCATACACTAAAAACCACAACCGAACATGATTTCAAAACATTTATAACTTTCTTTTCGGAAAGAACTTTGACAATTAATTACAACAAAACACACTATATAGCATTTTCTTGTAACGACAGGCTCTCACCAAAATTTAAAAAACTTGAAATTCATACAAGCAGTGGTCTCAAAGAGATTCAGTCAGCCGATAAAATAAAATACTTACATACAGAGTACCTTGTGAAGAGACTGAGATCTATTATTCCAAAATTCAGGTACTTCAGAGATATTCTAGATAAGAAGTATCTATATAATCTATATTATGCTCCTGTTTATCCTCTATTACTTTACGGAATTTTGGCTTGGGGGGGAGTTATGAATAATAATTACAAAAAGGTTGAGGTAATCCAAAAATTAATTCTAAAATTGATCCTCCATAGGGAGATTACTTATTCAAGTGATTTTCTATATGTGGAGGCTCAGCTATTAGATTGCAGACAAATTTATTTTTATTGTGGTCTAATACATTATTTCAAATATTCAAAATACTTTAATCGTACCATTCATAACTACCCAACAAGATTCAATCAAAATTCAATGTGTATTCCGCAAACATCAAAAACCATTACACAACGATCTCTGTTTTTCTTGGGTCCAAAATTCTATAACTTCATACCAGAGTCATTAAAAGTAATTAAATCAAATAAATCATTTAAAAAACAACTAAAAAAATGGATTTTACAACAACCAAGGTACTCCATCCACGAAATTGTAGATCTGAAAAATCATTATCAAAATCAATAATATTTTACTTACACTAACATCCATACTTTTACTTCAGTTCTAATTGTCTGGATATTTTTCCTGACATTACCATAATAATTCACCAAGTTATACAGTATTAACCGGTTTTTTTTTTTTTCATACACTGACTGTACTATTAGTTTTTATTTTGTACAAACCCAAACACAAGTGCAAACTTTTTTTGGGTGCTTTATGTTTATTGTGCACAATATTTGATATTTACTTGTATTTTGTGACAATAAACATTATTATTATTATTATTATTATTATTATTATCATCTAAACCGGAGTTACGGACTATCGAAATAAGATAGCTTAAAGCGCCATCTATCACACCAGAATCGACCACTGCGGAAAGCGCACAGCTGCTACTGGTTGGAATTATTAGGGATCTCAGTTCAGGCTTAGTAGCCCAGTCGCCACGACACCGCTAGATGGCCGACGATTGAGATATGGTCTAGTTGCCATTGAATAAAACTGAATACGATAATTGCATCCGTCAGACCAAAAACCATGGATAGCTGTTTGCTGTCTCCAGCTTCTTGGTTACACATCCGTATGGTCTGGGACTGGTCTCTTATCTCTGGACATGTTTAGCCTTCTTCAATGGCAAGTTGACGACATCTACTTCACAGCCAGAGTCGTCACTAGTATAGCGGTCACGTAGCGATTGGGCTATTAAACGTGAAGTGAGATTCCTACCAGTTCCAACTAATAGCAGCTATGCGCTTCCCGCAATTGTCGATTCTGGTGTGATAGATGAAGCTTTGCGCTGTCTTATTTCAATTGTAATATTATCACCATTACTACAACTAACTTCTTGCGTGTAGTTAACTTATCGCATCTATGATTCCAACAAAGTTGTCGAATGGTCGAAACGGCAGTAGTCTTGGTTTATTAATTGTCAAATGTGTGGGGGATTGTGGACTGATCATCTGGGGCTATTTCACTGACTTGATTCATGGCTTTCTTTGTTACACAAGTTCATAGTTAAATAAATCCCTCTCGTCACAAGTGGAGAGACAATCTACTTGACGCTCTTTTCATCAAGAAAGCTACGTAATATTGTGCCAGTGAAGTACCAGTAGAAGAATTGCGGACCGACGTTCAAAAGTAATTGCCATCTTCAAACGATACTTATGCGCAAAGTCACTATGATGTGTTTTGATTGCTTCAACGTGATGGTCTCTGGAGAACACCAAAACCTAAAAAACCCCTTTCAAAAGACTCATTAAAGTAATCCCCGGACAGAAGTGGCTGTAAATTTTTATTACCTAACCGAACTTAAACGTCGCTAATTTGTCAAAATTGAATGTGAGAACTGGTTTTTCTGGAGTTCAGCTCCTTGTTATAGCAGTTATTATTCCGCTGAAAAACGTTTAATATTCTTGTTTACAATGACAGTGTTAATATATTGTTTTCGGGTATAATGAGCTGCAAATATGGATTATTAATATACTTATTGTAGCTGCTGTCAGCTTTTTTTAACATCTATGGGGTCTGGTCATATTAGCTTGCGACAAGATCTTTAACATGGTTGATCACGTAGCTACAGCTTTATTTTATTACTATGTATCAGAGTGAAATAATAAGAATTTTTTTCATGTAGGTGCTACACTTTGAAGGAAAATATGTCAGACTTGACATCGAGCGCATCTACGAAATTTGTGCACTTTTTCAGATTCCATCATACATCTTTTACTTCCCACGCCTACTGGCGTTGAAGTATTTTCAGAGGCTCCTGACTGTTTTCTAAGTTTTTTTTGCATTAGTTAAGATTGCGGGTTAGGGGTTGCAGTGGGTGGAGAAGGCGTAGGTATATGTATACGTCTCCAACCCCAGTAACTCTACGCACCTATTAAACATGTTTCGTTCATCATAAACGTCTTCGTCATACACGTGGGATTACTGATAGCACCGATCAAGTGCGCCCGCAGGAATTCCTTTCATGAAGAGGGAACGAGTCATTTAATTTTTTGTTATACATATTTGTAGCTTACCTTTTTGTCAGAAGGGCTAACTTGTGTTGGACATAATACTCCAGAATTGATGACAACGTTACGTGGAAGTCTACTTACTTTACGCCGTTTATTATTTTAGTACTTGATTGTTTTTCAGAAGGCGGACGTGTGCGGCTTTAGGCTTTTTTGTTAATTCACTCAACTAACCTGGTACTCTTATAAGTGCATGGTTCCAACACTTCCTAGTTCAAGTATACTAAGACATATATCATTTATAAGCAAAGGTTGAAAAAATCGATATACAATTACAATTTGTCCTCCACCCTTGATTTTAGTATGAGCGAAGTGGAGCAACACTTTTATTGTACTTCATTGTAGATTCGAGACAGAAAAAGGTGTGCCGGCTCGTTCATATAAAAATACTGATTTGAAAATAGGTGACTTTTGGACCAATAAACAAAACAAGAAACAGAATTCTTGATGTTTTCATAAATGCGACAACTTGAGTTTTTTTTCAGGACCGGAAACATTGCATATACAGGGTGTTTCAGTTTATTGTTGCATAACTTTAAGATTCGATAGAACTTTTAAAATTAATGCATAAAGTCTATACAAACATGGGTCGAAAAATGCGTGGCTTCCGAAATACAGGGTGTTTAAGTTTACTTTCTAAAATAGTTTTTTTTAATATTTCGAACAATATTTGATGTATAACAGTGAAAATTGGTATACAAGGGTCTCTTGGTACGACAAAACGAACCATGTAGCCGCTAGAGAGCGCTCTCTACTGTACCTGTAGATTAAAATGACCGAAAATTTTTTCTTAGTGCAATTTTTTGCTTTTTGAATAAAAAAACTGATTCTTCGCACTTCTCAACATAAAAAAGCTCTCTTGTGAGTTTTCGTTATAGTTAGCCGTTTTTGAGATATTTCGATTTTTGAGGTTCGATGCATTTTCAATTATTTATGGGAAAACTATATTTTTTTTTACATTCTCTATTTGGGCATTACAAGTAATTAAGATGATCGTTTAGATTGTGTTTTTAAACACAGCAATAATTCCTAACTCCAAATAAACACAAAAAAAGAACAGAACATTAATTTGTTTAATTTTCCAATATTATTTTTAACAAATTAAATTAATTATGTACAACTAAAATGCTATTGGATAGTTAGGACAAATATACAAAATCTAAAGTAGTTGCTCGAAATGTAAACCCAATTGTTCAATACACAATTCACATCTACGAATGATCGAACGTGGTATAGCATTATTCAAATAAGGCCTTATTTCATCACATGCATTCCTGATTCTGTCTATTAGCATATCTCTTGTGGTTACGGGAGTCTGGTACACTTTTTCTTTTAGAAATCCCCACACAAAGAAATATAATGGATTTAGGTCAGGGGATCGTGGAGGCCAGGCGACTTGTCCTCCACGACCGATCCATCTTTCTGGATAATTTTCGTCCAGCCAGTTTCTAACTATTCTCGAATAATGAGGACAACCATCAAGCTGGAACCAGGCCAATCTTCTTAAATCTAACATAACATCATCCCACATATTTGCATGTTCAGCCTTTAAAAATTCCAAGAAGGTCGCAGCATTTAACCTTGCAGGCAAAAGGTAGGGTCCAAATAGTCGATTACGGTAGATACCAATCCACACGTTCACACTAAATTCATGCTGAAAATTTCTTTCCCGAACTGCATGCGGATTTTCATGCGACCAAATATGTTGATTATGAAAATTTACCACTCAACGTCTAGTGAAGCATGACTCATCGGTCCATAAAACGTTACTTAAAAACTCCCTATTATTATCAGTTCTATCAAGAATCCACTGAAAAAATGTGATTCTTCGTTCTCCGTCCCCTGGCTGTAGTCATTGCACAGGTTGCAAATGGTAAGGACGTCTATGGTCATTTCTAAGAACACGGTGAACATGGCTTGCTGAAATTCCCAAGGTACCAGAAACTCTCCTAACACTTGTGGTCGGATCTCTATCAAACTCACGCAGAATCATACGGGTAAATCTGCGCTGACGAACATTTATGTTTTGATCCCTTTGGAGATTTCCAAAACCATTTTCAATTATTTGGCGATGCACATTTACAAATACTGAGCGTGTTGGATGTTGCCTGTTTGTCCATTTACAAAGCCATACACAAAATGAATATCAACAACAAAACTAACTGTCAACTAATTGACGTTTAGCCTTATTCTGCTTTGAATTTCAAAAATATTTGCAGGCACAGCCTGCTTCTAAAAATTATCGAGATACTGACTTTTTAACGTTATTTTATCATAAATAATTAGAAATGCATCGAACCTTAAAAATCGAAATATCTCAAAAACGGCTAACTATAACGAAAATTCACAAGAGAGCTTTTTTATGTTGAATAGTGCGGAAAATCAGCTTTTTTAATCAAAAAGAAAAAAATTGCACTAAGAAAAAAATTTAGGTCATTTTAATACACTACAGGTACAGTAGAGAGCGCCCTCTAGCGGCTACAGTAAAACCATGCCCATGGTTCGTTTTGTCGTACCAAAAAACCCTTGTATACCAATTTTCACTGTTATACATCGAATACTGTTCGAAATATTTAAAAAAAAAGCTATTTTTGAAATTAAACTTAAACACCCTGTATTTCGGAAGCCACGCATTTTTCGACCCATGTTCATATAGACTTTATGCATTAATTTCAAAAGTTCTATCGAATCTTAAAGTTATGCAACAATAAACTGAAACACCCTGTAGATCCTGATTCTTTATTAAGTAAATTTGGTTCTGTGACAAACAGGATTCTAATCCTTGAAAATTGTGAAGAATGTTCAGTAACACATTTTTTACAAACGGTACAGGATTATGTCAAATGTTGTCACGTGCCAAAATCACCTTTTTTTACTATTTTGATCCCTTATCAGTAATTTGAATTTCTCTTTATCAATAGTAGAGTTCCCATTCCTAGGCCAAACTCTTTTCAATGATTTTCTTTCGGCAAATTTCATAGTTTATTGATTGTATAATTTCTCACGTATTATTCCTGTCATTCTTAGCGACTCAGTATTGTATTGAAATCTTTTGGACACAAACGTTACCTTATTATTAATTATCTGAGAAATTTCCTCATAAAATATCCTTGAAATCTGGTAGAGTTGGCAACTAGCGCGCCACCTTGTGACTTTACACGTACTAGCCGTATAGGGATATTTCATTCTATCAACATACCTTCTTCAAGGCCATTCATTTAACCTTCTTTTAATGTTCACTTTCCTATCAAGATACCTTCTGTTAAAATTTGATTTACTATCAAGGTACCTTCTTTTGAAATGTGATTTACAATCAAGATACCTTCTTCTAATTGCGGACCGACGCATCCAGCGCCATTTTGCTTATGCTTTTCCGCCATGATTTTGGTTGTGTGCGGCCGTTTTTTCGTTAACTTCCTGATTTTGGGATATTAACGCCCCAAACACCTGTTTATGGAGTAGTATCCTTTTATTTTGTACCTTATGCTTAGTTGTTTTGGTTTGGGTCTGCCCCGTCCACCTTCGAATGGGATTTTAACCTCCAGCGGTAAGTTCTCTTTTGTATACCATCGGACTATGTCCATTAACGCTTGTCCTGAAGAAGTTAGTAAATATCCGATTCCCTTTAGTGAAAAGCAAATGTGGAGAATCACCATTCACACTACTTCAGCTTTGTTTTGTAGCTGCCTTGTAGCTGTTTCGCAGCCGATTTTGTTGGAAGCCATCCCTTCCCTTTGAAAAAAAAAACCGTGATGTGAACAGGTTTTCATTTCATTTTCATTTTAACTGGGTATTTTATAGATATTAATATATTGATTGTTGCTAACTGCAATTCTAAGTGTTCTTGATGTTGTTTGGCATTTTACGTATCCAAGTATAGGGTAGTGCCTACATGTCACTGTCTTTTGGGCTTATTAGATTACATTGATCATGATCTTGAATTTTGAGCTGCCATAACTTATTTTAGAACAAGGGATAACTTTCTAAGGGTATATCACGTTTGTAAATTTTTATCTTTTCTTGCCCTTACAAAAAGAAAATTAGTTTTCTTGTAAAAGAGAATGTACATGGATTTTTCTTCAAGTTTTGAGTCTTTTAAATTCTGTCTCAGATGTAGAGTAGAGAGTAGATTTTTTCTCTCTCTAGGGTTTTATACCGTAAATTTCGAGACCGAGGCAAGCAGCCCCTACCTTGTGACGTTTCTTACGTCACTGCTCACTACTCTCCACTGGTTTTTGACCTGAGCGCTTGTAAGCTGTGCACATAGACCTATAACTGGAAGAAGACCATTATCCAGATAAGACCGTTGTCGAGATAAGTTTAGGTTTAGGCGTTAAAATATTTGTGAGACCTACATTTATAAAACCTTTGCATGTGTACCATAGTAATCGCTTTGCAGGGTTAATTATTACGGTCTAATAATTTTATTGTCCAGTAGTTTTGAATATCATCTTTTCTTCTAACTTGCACTCCAATGGTAGAGCATATGTGCTTCTTGTCTTGGCAATATATTGTGATTCTTTTTTTAATATCTTGTTTTATTTGGCTCTCTGTATACAGTTAATTAGGTTTCATCATTAGTATTAGATTCTTTTAGTTGTGTGGTGGTCAAGCAAAACAAGTTCCGACTAACATCTCGAGGATTTGTGACTTAATCTGCCTTGAGTCACAGGCGCTCTTAACCCCCCTACTCTCCGCTTTAATGAGCTAGGGCCTGAATTTGCACGCCACTTGACAGCTCTTTTACATTGACTGATCCTTAGATTTCATTTATAGTAATTTATTAATTCATTAATTAATTTAATTTTAAAAAAAACGAAAGAGGAACCACCCTCTTGTTTATGAAAAAGGCGTGGCAATGGTTTGTATCGTAACAGACGGCCTTATAGTATCGTTATGTTAATAGAAAGTGCTTAGTCAGTCTACTTGACGCTCATCTTTCATGTCTGTATCTAATAGTTATTCTAGAAGTCAGATCCTTAGTTGACGATATCAAAACGAGAGTTAAAGTAAAATGACAACAAATCAATCTCATTATTCAACCTGCTGGATTTGTATAATTAATTATTGCTAGATGGCTGAATTATGAGACAGTCTCTAGAGTAATTAGAATGACTAATTACTAAAAAGTCTCTTTGTTGTTTCCGGGTGTATCGTTTCATTGGAAAAGCTTACGGATTGGGTGTCACCGGGTCTAATATTCCTGATTTTTCCTGCAAGACACTTTTAATTGATTAACATCTTGCTAGGTTGATCGATGATTCTGATTATAACGCCTGAAATGCAAATCATACAGGATGTGCTCGGTCCGTACTGGTGTCACTGGGAATTCAGAGCATAAATATGTTTGTTAATTCTCATCCTGCAAGAGACTGCGTCCTGGTGGACGTTTCCGCGTTCCCTTGGATTTCTGCATCCTCGATTATGGTTATTCAACAGGTGCAGCTTTGAAGGTAGTCAATTTGAAAATGAAATAGGTGTAGATGGCCAGTCGATGATCTACTCGTAAGTCCATTAGCTCTTCTGCGTTCATGTTGTCTCATTCTAAGCATACTCTTCAGACTTCAGAAGCTCATTCAAGTTAAGATGGTATAAATAGAACTTATTATCAATAGGAGTAACTCAACTTGGATAAGCTGTAAGGTCAAATCTACAGGGAAATCTTAAGATTATAGTGGTCCTATCTCTAAGCTCATTATTAGACATATATATAGTCGGTTTGCTAACACATTAGGGTGTGTTTCAACCCTTTCACTGTATCTGAAACAAAACTCGTGGATCGCTTCCTTGAATTGAGGAAGAGATGTGTATTATAGCTCGTTGACATCATTCTCTGGACCTTGTTCTGCAACCGCTAAAGGACGCCAATATTACTACTACTCGTTGTGCCCCATTATTGGATGCCTTACATCCAAATTGGTTTCAACAAAGCATTATAAAGTAATAGCTTGTTGTCCAACGACAGTTGAAATTCCCTACCAATAATCCAATACATCTCTTTGAGTTTGATGTCCATTTGTATCCTTGTTGAGAAAACGTCCATTTGACATGAATGATTCAGGGATACCTCCCATGATTGGAGTATTTAATTTGTAAATTATTGATTGTTACCGATGGGCAGATTTTTCTACATGAGGTGAAAGTCACATGTTGCGTGGACTTAGTTTCACTACCCTTTATGCATCATTTCTTCAGCCAGTCCTCAGTTTGGAGCAAGTTTCTCTGAGCTTTTGCAACGCTATGTCTGGATTCTCATGAGATGATAAGACAGCTATATCAACTGCGAATATTGCTTCGCATACATTATTTGCAGTTGGTAGATCTACAGTATACAGAAGGTAGAGAATGGGTCTCAAAACACTTCCTTGTGCGACTCCTGAACCGATGTGGATTCAGTATCATTACGTAGAAGTACCCATTTGTCAGGTACGATTTCAGAAGCAAGTAATGAGGATAAGCGAGAAGGTGTTTTAATTCAAAGTACAAGCGTTGATGACAAACTTTGTCAAATGCTTGGGATACATCGAGGAATGCAACTGAACAGTGTCCTTTGTTGTTAGAATTCGCATTAATTTTATTAACATACCTGTACACTTGTTCAATATTGTCGTGTTTCTCCCGGAAACTAAATCGATGGTCCGGTATTATTGGTTTTGTCCACAATTACCAGCATTCTTATATACTATACGTTTATGTATACGTTTTCAAACAAGTTTGGAGACCAGCGGCAGGGTTATTACGTAAACAGAACCGACAAACTTTCAGGCTAGATATGTACTAGTGTACTAATAGTTCATTACGCTATTGCTTCCTGTAAGCGCTGTAAGCGTCACACTGGCGTCATCTATGGACAAATGACACAACGACACGTCAGCGTGCTTTGTTGGTTGCAGAAAGCTGAGATTCTGTAGAGTATGTATCTATGAGGAGGTGTGAAAGAAAGAAAGAAAGTTAGCTGAATAGCAAGATCGCATTTAGACGATTGGTCTGGATGTGTATGAAATCAGTGATATTTGCTATGTGAGAAAATTATTTATGAATATGCTGCCCGTTAAGCTGTACTAGATGGGTTATTCGTGTTCTTCTTTCTGAAGAGAGGTTATGATCAAAGTTACAAATTACTATTTTTCCAGTGATTTTGCGTTTTAAGAAACTTTGAGAAGGATTACGGGAAATCACCACCGCACCCGCGTGGGTGTGAATCAAGTTATATCACAGAAAAGTTGGGAATGACGCACACCGAACATTTTCGCAGTGCATAATGTCACTTTTCAAGATACTTAATACTCCTGCCGTTGTAGGCTTACGGGTCTATATGAGGGGACCTCATTAGGGTTCTTCCCTGGTTTCAGGATAATTTCTATCTGGGCAACCTTCCAACTGCTGGGACAGTAATTCTTTCAAAATTCAACCAAATACTGTCAAGAAATTCAAATTTGCTCTCCACCTCCCCTACAACATCCAACGCCCAATTTTTAATTCGATGATTTTTTTTTAAATGGATGAAGAACGAACGATCTATACTTTTCCGTTTTTTGCCTCTAGCTCTGCCACGACTAGACGGATTTTCAAAGATCATAAAGCTTTTTCTTATGTAGCACAATAGTAACCCCATGTAGGAGTTTCATCGAAATTAGAGCGGCACTCTCCAAGTGATGGACGGGGCAGACATTCAGCACAAACAGACAAAACGATAAGCCGACATACCGGCAGACGGGCGAAACTAGCCTATCAAAGCAAGCGACAGCCAGCCTCCTGAGTGACAATGAACGATGGTCATTAACAAATTAACAGTCCTTTCTCCCAGGGTAAATTGTTTTTAAAGTAATATCATGGCATATGGCCAGTGGTTCCATGAGAACTGTTACCATTCATTTAAAATCATCAATAAAGCAACTGAACTAAAGTGATAACTTGTGTAACGGAATATTTGGGAATAAGGAAGAAGCAGTTGGTTTATAAGAGAAAAAAGAACGGTCGAGAATTCTGGTTCATTTATCTGATCTGAATTAATTCATAGGACGCAGTGCATGAGAAATTTACTTCATTTTGGAAAATCTACAGACAGCTTCTAATGGCTGACCAATGTAGCATTCCATCTTCAAAGAAACAGACTCACGTTTGATGATTCCAACTACGAGATATCCATCAGCATCAGAAAATTATTGTGGAAATTTAGATAACAAAAATTAATGCCAATGTCCTACGTGATTCCATGGTTTCCTTACGAAAGCACATATAGCTGAGAGCTTATAAGCTGAAAACAGGGTTGCTACACTCAATTATTTTGTGGTCCAACGTCAACGATTATGAATATAATTCAAATATGAGTAAATACTTTATTGCCATATTAACATCTAATTGATGACTCCAAAGAAACTCAGTAGTTATTCGCTAAATGTCACCTGATACCATTTCTTTCCACTTTCTTTTTACGGAAAATTATGACATACAAGACCCCCATAGAAACCACCATCGAAGGGTTAGCTCGTGATGAAACCATTTTTCAACAGTCGCAGCTGACGTTAAGCGGTATATATATTCGCTATCATGCCATACGACGGCCTTGTCAGTTTGATAGCACTTTTTAGACTCGACAGTTTGTTGGTCAAATGTTGCGAACTGTCAAAGCTACTGCTATTTAGCAAAAAAGCGCTGCACGACTGGACCGATTTACGATAGCTCATTGTATAATTATAGTTATAGTTTGCATAGAACAACCACTACTCGAGATCCTTCTAATCTAGAGACCTGAATTCGCGTGTCTAGCTTCGGCCACTTGGGCGCGTGTGTCGTAATTTTCTAGATTACATATCGCGGCGGCCGGCAGTTGACTGCAAGCTGTTTTCTTTTGTTAACAGAGACACCGGGCACGGCACACTGCTCTTATAGATCAGGAAAAGGTACATTACCATATAAACAAGTTACAGACTGAATATTATTATGTATTAGATAACAATATTAGGGGTACAACGAATTATCGAAGATTTGAATCATTCTCAAAGCAATATCTTTTAACAACTCAATAAGGATCAGAGTACAAACTGTCTCTGTACCAAATTTCACAAAGATACGTTCAAACGTTTTGGCGTGATTGAATAACTAACACAAACATACACTTTATCCTTTATAATATTAGCAGGTATATATTCTAAACTTCCATCAACTTCATTTCATCATATGACTGTTGTTGATGCGCCATTCCTCTTCAATATCCGCAATATTTTGTCCGTTTAAAAAAATTTTCTACTGTTCCGTGTCAGCGCTATATTTTGAGGTTATGCCACAAATATCTGTTTGCATCAAATTGTTCATGCTTTGATCTATGTCATGTTTCGTCTGCCTGAAATCACACAATTCAAAAAGAAAACATATCTTCACAGTAGGAGAGCGCTGACGCTGACACGGAACAGATAAAATCTAGAAATAGATGTCCGCCTTTCAGAAAGAGAGCAAAGACTTTGAAATTCAATTACGTCAGAAAGGCTTCCTACAATTATAGGAACGACTGATGATACGGCCCGTAGCGCTGGTTTGTTTCTGCCGTTTGTTCCATAATATGTTGAAGCTGCATACATTTCTGGAACGTGAGCAGGCACATGTCGAGCAACATATTCCACGCCAAGCCTGTCGTAACCAAGACGTATCTTAACTATTTGCAGATAGAAAATTGTTTGGAGTAAGTCTATCCCGGATTTATATTCCCAAGTGCACCTCATCTAGAGATCTATGTTTTGTTGAGTTACGCCTTTATTACACGCCAAATTTGAAAAAAATAGCTTATTGGGCATATTTATGGCACAAAAAAAATCAGGAGATGAGAGGACACCCGGAAAAAGAAACTTGTTGCAGCAGCAGTTGCTAAATATCTAGGGCGTGTCATAATATTTTATTCAGAAAAATGACACAATTAAAGATTTGCGGAAATCACTGAGCAATAATAATAAAACCCCTCAACTTGCGGCTACTGTTTCATATTTATTATCCGGCATAAAATAAATTTGAAAAACCTAAAGTTCTTCCATAACAAATTAAGCGCTACAGAAAATTAACACCTCATTTTAAATGCTCTACCCCTTTGCATATCACTTATACCAATACTCTATACAATATCGACGAAAACAAGATTTTTTCTATTCTGACGTTTAGTAAAAAAAAGTTTTCGACAAGACTTTTTTGTTCTTTGATGATGGGATGAGGGCATTTTCACTTACTTTTAATGGTATAATCCTGCAGTAAAATCTGTCCATACAATTTTCACCATAGATATCATATAGTCTATTAACATAAGTTTGGTGAAATTGAATATTTTGCCGAGAGAGTGACTTCACACGTAATTGAAAAACAATCTGTTAAGTGCTCGTTGCTATTAATGAGTAACAGAATTACTGTTAAGTCAGAAGTAATAAAATTAAACTAAATGGCTGTTTTGTGTTCTGCGATAGTTATTGCAAAGAAATTTAACCATATGAAATTATATTTAGTAACTAGAATGATAAATAAGGACTAGCTTTTATTTAGTTATTAAAAAATGAAACTATGAGTTAAAAAATATATTTCGACTATTAGCTCGTTATTATTAACAGACAGACTGTTAAGTAGTAGTAACAGTGAAAATAATATCTATTTGTCTCCAAAATACAAAACCATTGCACATAAGATTTTATAGTAGACAAATAAATAAAGAGCCTGCAGAAGGGTGGCCCTTGTACGCGGTAGAAATATTAGAAACGATGACGTAACACAATGAAATGGTTTTCTTTATTCTAATTTGACACATATGAATGATGTATGTGTATTAATTTGGGTGAGATTGACATATATGTAGGTGAAATACTTAAGGATTTAAAAATACAACACTACAGACAATTTGAAATGGGCGACTAAGCTTTAATGACTAAATTAACTGTCAATAACTATTTCTTTTGACCATATCACAAACAGCCAGGGTTGAATAGAATCTACAACGAGTAACATATAAGAAGGATTGAGCAGAACCCGTAAAAAAAAGGAAAAATCAGTCGGTGGAAAACCTCCAACTTTACAATGCCTAGTACCTTCTATATACATATGGATTTTAACTCTCGGGACTTCGTGCAGTCAGGCTCTTGTGCCTTTATTTGCAAGACACTGATGAGACTGTATTGAAACTCATTGGACATTGAAAAATCCAAGACATTTGCGTATTTTCTCCGGTTTTGAGACTATATTGCGAAACAGCATTTTCTGACGAGTGAGAAGTGAAAAGTAATATAATGTATATGGTATAGTAACAACTGGTTAAATGGTTATTTTGTGCTCCGCTAACTTTCTTGTGAGGAAGATGAGCCATTCAATAAATAAAACAAAAATTCAGAGTAAAAGGAACTAACAGCTTAAAAATATTTCCTCCGATTGGAAATGTGTCATTTTGTACTTCTCAAACATTTGAGCGGTAAATTCTCAAATTTTCGGATAAGAGCGCGATGCATCTTTTCCCTCTTTCTGTTAAAATGTAGGTAACATGCTTTTATTTCAAAACTTGAGACGAAGTAGCTTCATTATCGTTTAAATGCTAATAACTATAAAACGATCAACCAAAGAGAATTATTTTTAGCTTTTAATTTTTTTTATTAGCAGCTAAATAAAAGTCTGCTTTTACAAAAGTTGTTTATTATTTACCTTTTTGAAGAGATTTATGTTTGCAAGTTTATTTGATACCCTTATTATAGAGCTACCTGTGGAAATCACGAATCGTCATTGAGTAGCATCCATCATATTGGATTCAAAATATCTAGCTGCATTCAATTTATTGATCAAAATTTATTTTCGAAAGTTATCCCACACTAACATAGTTACAGGTTAAATGAGAGCTTAAACTAGACATGATGCTTTCATCCCTGCGACCAAAGGACCGCCAACCATGAATAACTGTTTCATGCTTCTTTACTACTCATCAGTATGATCTTGCTTTCTCTCTGACTTATAACCTCATGAAAAAAAAGGTATTCGTAAGACCTCTAAGTTGTTATATAGTTTTTACGACCCTGCGCGTGAGACTGCACATTTTGGTTTAGTTAATTCAAAAATAAAGATGGTAAAACGAGTTTGGACAAATGAGCTTCCTATTCTAAGACCGAAAAACTTTTAAGCATATGTTAGCTGGTTTGACTGGACTATAACGGATGCCATTGATAGTAAAAGTGACCACGCCCGGATTTGGTACAGATCGGTCCAAGAGCCTAGTTATGGTTATGGTTATGGTTCGTAGATGATATAGTGGATCGGTGCTAAGCCGCTAAAACGTGACGTCATCAATGACAATTGAGCGCTATGCTGCAAGAACAAGGTGGCTTGATATTTTAAATGAAATACCTCTTGAACTGCCCTGGAGAGGAATTTTAAGTATTTGTCGGATGGCGAAACGATAGGTTTATGTAAGTATATTTTTTAAGGCCTTGCGGGCCTGATCAGGCAAATAAACTTCATTCCGCTCAAAATCTGAGGTTCTACTAATAAAAACCCCACATTTATTGTCGAGCAAATAAGACATATGTCATTTGGCGTCTCGTACTGTCATCTGTCGGTGACGAATATTTTTTCATATATTTGTCCTTTTCCAAGCAAGCAGTGTCAATTTTCGAGGAAGAGTAGAGAAAGCAGTAGCTGCAAAAGCATGGTTGCATGCAAAGCCACAATCCAAAGCTGTCGTGCGATATTTTGCACCGAAAGAACATGGATAAACTCGTATACAAACTGTACACCAGTGTACACTAGTTTGACCAAAAAGAAACATTAATAGTAATAGATAAATACTTGTTTACCCTAAATACTGAAACACTTTCAGTCCATATTGTTGCTTTTGTCTTCTATTTTTGGCCCATGATGACGAGCTCTAATGAGAACAGAATAATGTCAATATTGCTACTTCTAGATTAATACGTATGTCTAGAATGTTATAAATATGACTAATTACAATGAAATGCTACCTCACTTGCAAACTTGCATTCATTAGCAATGAAAAAAATGAACAATAATGTGAAAATGCCGCAACTTGTTGTGTGAGAAAGGCTAGCGTTCATAAGTTATCTTCTGAAAGCTCTTGCAAAATCGATAAATATCCATGAATATGTTAGCATGGTGTATTTGAAATCTGAATAAGTTCAACATTTTTACAATTCAGCCATTTGACAGAAAAACTAGGTGCCCTTGAACTGATTGTAATTATCAAGTATCTCTCCTCAATAAGGATGATCTTTAATCAGCTCTCTCAACTTTAATATTGAACTCGCGCAGTGCAGACGTCATCCTTTAGAATTTTCTATTCGAAGTGTGGGAGTCTCCAAACACCTGAAGTTGCCACTTTTTAGCATTGTAGCATTTCACCTAGACGGGCAGGGCGCAAACTAGCTTAGGTGTGATTTTAAGCAACTTGAGGTATCAAATTTTATGTACATCATGCATGGTATTTCCTGTATAAGTTTCTCTTTTTTCAGTTTTGTTGTACTCTTCCTTTCAATGCTATTTTTTGTCGGGCGTTAACCAATACTCTCAACTCCGTTAACGGAAACGTAATGAATACTTTCTACGTACGTACGTGATATTCTTAAAATTTTTTTGACTACGAATTCCAGTTTTCGATAGACTTAGACAATCGCGCGAAACCGCAGGCAGATTGGGGCTATTCTGAAACCATAAAAATAGCTGTGCAGCATTAAGCAATGTAGGAAATAGCACCTGAGATTAGATTTAAAATACGTGTGGTCTGTACCAAATTGTTTCAGTGTTTTTTATTGTACACGCAGGTTTAAACAAATACGCTCATCGTATAAAGAACTGATATGTAACTAGTTAAGAAAAGCTTTCACATCGTTTAAGTTTTGCGAGCAAAAACGTAGAACCGTAACGTATGCCAGGGCAGATCATGGGAAAATCCTAGTTTTCATTCTCGGAATGCCTTGAATTCAGATGCTTTTTCATGTTTATGCTTTTGAATAGTTATAAGATGCAATGCCTTTTGAACTTTTGAACATTTTTGCCGACTCCAATGTATCAGCATTCTAATCCACATGCTCACTCCACTGAGTATGCAACTTCACTAACTCCGACAACTCCAAGGCTCAGAATATCTCAGTCCTTAGGCTTCCATGTACGAGGCAAGAGCATGTCAGGTTGTTACTCCATTGCAACTTTTATGCAAGGGTTAGATAGAGAAATTCCATAACTCCTATAACCATCCTATCTTGCCCATCCTATTTTTGAATTCCTCATCGTTAGTCGAACTGGGAAAAGCCATCTCTCGTTGCACCAGCCAGTTCCCGATACGCAGAGCTCAGTCTAAATAACATAGAGCAACAGCTCAGGTGGTGACGCTGTGAACTTTTCCAGGACTATTTTATCCTTTAGCGCTCAATTTCGGAGATGCATACTACGAAAACGTATTAGGCTAGACGTTTTTCCTTATACAGCATGCTATACCTCATTCAAAGCCTGGATTCGTCCTTAACCCTCCCACCAAAAAGTTTTTCCTGGCCGTCGGTAGTGGAAAAGATTACCTCACTTAGATCGCGTTAAGCGGATTACTCCTGAAGCAATATTTTCACAGCCTGTACAATAATAGCGCAAAAATTACTTTTTGTGAAGCCTAATCTGTCATCTGACAAGATCAATCAGTCTCGACGATACGAGATTGCCTAAAGTATGGTTCAGCAGATTGGGCAGCTAAGGCATTCTCTTGCATTAGACAGTGTTAAGAGTCAGCTGCTGAACACATTCGGATCTATTGCCTTCGTCATTCCGAAAATGTAGTGAAACTGATAAAAGATTCGTAATCAGCGATCCAAAATAACCTCTGACCATACCTTTTCGGAGTAATTTAGCAAGCTTCAAGCTCTTTTCTATTGCTGCAGTGCAAATTGGTAGGATAAATAAACGGTGCTTTTCTCCATAACGGGTAATTTTATGGAAAGCAATCTAAGATATATTTACTGATAATGCGTTAGACTCTATAAAATTCTTGCTTCATAGCCGTTATTATAGAGTGTAAAAAATTAGCAGATGTAAAAGTTTTATAGGGTCATACGCAGTTGTTCAAAATGTATTTTAGGAAAACCAATTTCTAGTCAGATCGTCTAGGAAATGTAGCATTTTTAGGATAGCCTAAAAAATAACTCTTGAGCTTTGTCTCTTATTTCGGAAATATCATGTAAATCATCTCAAAGTTAGAAGCCCTCAGATGAAATATCGGAAGATCAAATATAGACTGCTGCCAAAAAAGTAAAAATAAGGATTTCTGTTTATTTTCAGCAAACAATAGTGCCTTCTAAATCTTTTTATATTATCTTCGAATACCTTGTGGGTATGCTATGAATATTTTTAAAATCTGTGATTACATACAAAGTAAAAAAACGGCGTGAAATAAAGTATCAAGTATGGCTGTAAACAAGTGAACAGCGATAATCAATTGCATTGTTACCGAACCGTACACCACCTTGTATACGATACGTCTCCTCCACTACTCCCAAGCAGGAACTGACCATACACCCGTCACTATTACAAAGACAAGACCTAAACCGTATCACAGCTCTGCCCATCCGACCAAACACTTTCGATCTCAGCTGCCGGTGCGGCGAACTAGAGCAGTGTCTTGTATAAGCCAGCTAGATTACCGCACCGCTGGACCAGTGCGCTCTCAGTTACAGTAGGGAGTGCACGTCTGCGACTTGCGGCTCGCGCACGCACGTGTTGTCATCTTACGTCAGTCACTACGCGATCCGCGACCTCACTTGGACTATCTTCCGACCTCAACCCTTATCACACACCCTTGCCTTGCAGTCTCCCGGGCTACTCGCATCACGCAACATCGAAGTCCTCAGGGCTACCCGCGTAATCCATCGTTGATGTCTTACGGGTTACTCTCTTGACCCATCGTTAAACTCTCCCGTGTTACTCACCAGACGCAGCGTTGCAGTCTCCAGGGTTTGTGTCCAGGATTTTTAGTGAATATGTGGACTAATCAGTACTGAAATCTTGCATCATATCGACTGTGGAATCTGAGGCGTGGTGATATTTCGTGACTGCAGCAAGACTGTTTCTGTTTTGTAACCGCAGACAGTATTAGTGGTGATATTTTAAAAACTGTGCATACATGTGGATTTTAAGTGAGGCGTCCGAATAATTTAAGGTCAGTATGTGATCTTCTAAGGCTTAATCATATCTCGATCAAGTCACCTTCAGTGGCCAGCTTCCTTGTTTTTGCGATTTGAATAAATGTTGAGTGTAATTGGTTTGAAATGCAGTTTATGCATATACGGAGTGAAAAAATTATATTGCTATGATACGAGGATTAATGAGGTGGTTTTGAATACGTAATGACGGAAAATAGAGATAATTGTGTAGTTTCTAGATAAAAACTAAATCTGTTAAGAGTGTTCAGAACGTATTCCTTGCTCAAATTGTGTCGCATAATCGGTATTATATTAAACGTCTGATTGGGACTACCTTGATTGTTTATTTTATGAATATTAATCCATATATGAAATACTGTCAAAATTAAAATCAACTTATTAATAGGTAGTTCAAAAATACTAAACAATAAAATTTTCAGAAATTTGAATGTTCAATAATAACACTCAATTGTACCATAAATCCGTAAACTTCAGAAAACTTTATGATTCGTTAAACTTCAGCTCTCTTGAAAGACTCACTGATAATTACCGTCTTGATGACGAAATAATGAAAACGAGGTTTGGGGATGTTCTGTTATGTCTTTGTAATTTGTCAATAACGTCATCTGAAATGCAAGATTTTTGAAAATACATTAGCGTCGCCCAAAGTGCAGTCTCCCAAGAATCAATTCAGCAGTTGCTGGGAGTATTCGGTGACAGCAATGGAGCCACAAAAAAACTGACAAAAATACAAGAACGTTCAAATATCGCTAGGTCAAGTTCAGGTTTTTTGTAACTTCATACTCAGTCTCAAGGAGTAGCAAGTAGAACCATTTTCCAAATACTCTTTACATCCAAAAGACCAATCATTTCCTTAAGCTAAGCAAGTTTAAAACTTGAAGAAATTACCAAACATATTTCTAAGACTTGCAGCCATCCCATGGGTTATTCTGAAATTCACATTTTTTTGTGAACAAGAAGTCCCGTCATACATACTAAGCGCTCAATATATTTATTTTATTATTAATTCTCATGCTGTATCCTTCCAGCAGTGCCAAAACTTCACATTAAAGTTACTTTCCCTATGGAACTCAACGTTTGCAGTAGGTAAAAACTCACTAAAAGTAATTTTTTGATGTTTAGCTTAATAGTTTGTAATAGCCACTAGACGAACCGATTTATGTTCTTCTTAGAATTCCATTTCTGTGCGAATCATACAGCAGCAGCTCCAGAATAGAAATTGATCTTCTGGCATACCAACAAGAATTCCTATGGATGAACGTTAAGGAACCTATGTCCCGCACATTTTTGAAAAGATCTTTAATGTAAAAAACATGCTTTATGGTGAGAACTCTGCAGTTCTCGTATGGGTAGTTTTTTGGTATACAAGGAAAAAATTCGTAAACACGAAAGTGAAGTGATCAAAGCCGAGCATTGTATAAAAAAGTACTTGCAAATTTCTATTGTTTTGAAGAGACTTCCAAACACAGATAAATTATAGTCTGATGTATGTTTACATATGAATAAATTACAGGACTCGTAATTAGCTTTACAAAACAATTTTTAACTCGACCAGAGAAAACGGACAAGGATTAGCCAAAACAATTAGTTAAAATTCCTTTTGTACGACTCTACACCTGAAAGATTTACCAATCTAAATTTTCACACGGCCAAAGAAGAAACAACTGCGACCCGATTTATGTGTCACTTGAAACTTGTGCACTTCAATTCTCATTCTTACTTTTGTACGCGTATGTGTGTAACTCGCAATTACATACATTCTTTCCCACAATATACATCATTGTTCTCACCTGTATGACACAAAAATTACTGGACAACGAGGTGACGTATGTCGTGAAACTTGTTTTGCTAAAAGATTTACTGTTTATTATACAGTAAAGCCGTAGTTTCAGAAAATAACTCTATTCACCACAATAGTTATAGTATGTTACTCCAAGCGCAGTAAAGTTTGAGGTGAATGTTTTCTGGAGGAGCTATTGGACGTATTTCAGGACGCCGTCTATATCACGAATATCACTATGTACCAGTTGAACGAGGGCGAGAAGTTGGTATAAAATAGAATTAAATTAAGATTTTTGCAAGCACTTGAAAAGTAATGCTTTTTAGCCGTAACCCGTCTGAAGTGGTTTCAGTTTTACGCATTATGAAAGAAATAGTCCTGTTCCTTGTACGCTGCGTTAGTTTTAGTATCACCACGTAAAGCACCCTCATACTTACAGAGTATTCAAAGTTTTCTGTTATTTCATAGTTTGATGTCAGCGAAAACAACAGTGAATATATTTTTTATTGATAGATGTAGGCGAAACATCTTTTTATGTGTAAAAAACTATCTCCTCGTCACAGATTGCCGAACACTTTCAAAATCTCATCGAGTTGCATAGTGAAAAGTCGAGTAGGTAGGACAGAGTAGCCTTAGAGCAGACATACTTTGCAATTCTACGTTTCTTGAGCTTCTGAACACCTAACAGTGTAAACGGTTAGAGTGATCTGAACAGTTTCTAGTTGGTGCCACATTTTTGAATTTTGGAAGACCCAGAGCTTTAAAATAATAAAGGATTTCAGGTTTGTTCTTCATGTTGCTTCAAATCACGGATATGTGTAATATACAATAGCTTTTGAGACGTGTTTTCAAGTCAAATGGTAACAGTCACCTGTTTTTATTTACTTTTGTGAAAACCGATATAGTTATATCCATAACAGTTGATTTAATGTAAAAATAACACCTGACGCTTCAACCCATATACCATTTATGTGAATACCTATGGATAAGCCAACTAGTTAATTACTATTATCATCATGCTTTAAAAAAAGTCAATATTTTAATACGATACCCTACATTTCCGAAATTACACCAATTCCACCACATAAAAGGTAACATTATCCGAATTAATTCAAAACAACCGTCTACATGGGACTCAATATAATGTGAAGATCTTATCTATGTAAATGTTTTTCGCTTCTGTGTGATACATTTACCGCTTACCTACCTTATGTTTCTTTTATCGGCAACTTCGAATAAGATTTACGTTTCACGCATTATTATATTTTCGAAAATAAAGTGAAGCAATTTGTTCAGTGGAACAGCAGGCAAATATGAACCGCTCTACATGCATACGATTTACATTTGTTTAAGATCAGTCGATGAATGTTCAATATAAATCTGTTGATCGGCATAGGAAATGAGAGGAGTGACGGTAGCATCACAGTGTGATTCATTTTACTTGCTTGATTGATTATTTAAATAGCTACAAATACTTGTACTTCAAAGCTTGGAGGTTTTTGCATTTTGTTGATCAGTTGCTATTAGCTTTGTGCAAATATTTTTTTCAGTTTTAAACACACATGCTGACAGTGGATGGTATAATTACCGCCAAAAAGGCGGTTTATTTTTGCCATATAGAGTGGGTCATGCTGGTCCCATTTTTCAGTTGACCCTTGCTGAAACTATATACGTTTGGTCTTGTGGTATGGCTCAAGCTATTATAGTCCTTTTTACGGTTCTTGGTACACAAAATAAGTGAACAGATTGACTAATTGTACCGTATGCCTAGCTTAACTTCCCTAAGGGAAATTGCACACTGCAAGTCGACTTTTGACGCAGCTGCTACTAGCTGTCGTTCATACACATGGATTGGGTTGAAGAGTACCCTTATTTCCATTCATCTTCTGAAAATATGCCGATGAATTTATCACAGGCTGTTGACATTCTAGTTTTGTCTCCAATATCAACAAATGATATACAAAAAACGAAGACTCATACGTTGACGAGAAGGTTTTCAAAACAGTGAGACAAAAGTAAAAAACATATCTGTGATCTTACGCAAGCAAACGTTCGCTGATAGATGCGGATTGCATTGGGTATAGTTTGACGTGATCCGCAAAAAAACGTGAACATACCAGAGGTTCCTGGTTAGTATAATAAACAAACCTCTTGGACTCTATCATAGACCTTTATATGTTTATAGTCATAGTTGGTATCATATTTAAGACAAGCTGGCTCATGTTTGATTAATATAAGGAGATTCCCGCAAAGACTAGGAAGAAAGTCAATTCAATTAGACAACTATCAACTTACAACGTAATATTGAATTTGGTTCTACTTTTTTGTCTCTATATAATTAAAGCGCGTTTCCATTGTAACTTTGCACCGCGGAGCTGCATATACCACGGCATGATACAAAAACGATCTGCAATATATTGCGCGGTTACTTCAGTTTGCAATATTATCCTGCCACTTTGGTCGGACTAAATGTTGCAGACATCAAAGTAAATGTGGGGGACGCATGTGCACAACATGTGCGACACGGTCTGATGGTTTGCAACATGCTACGATATACGCACCTCAGGCTATCTCTACATTGTGGCTAACTGTGTCACATGACACTAGACGCAGCCATATATGAGCCTCAAGCAGAATACACAGTATAACTGTGCTTGACTTTTCAACATGCTAGATAATACCGGAAGTATCTTCGCATATGATCGGAAATATTTACTGATTTGTTTTTCTGCATAGTCTGATTCAAAATGGACCTAACTTTTTAAACAAATTTATTAACTACATTTCTCAACTAGTTTTCCAGAAATAAGCGATTTGATATCTGAAACAGTGCAAAATATGCATTTTCGATAGCGAAAAACGATATGATAAGAAAACCTGGAGAAACTAAAACTTTTATGTTGCAAAAGGTGGCGACAGAGAAGAGGTTTTTTCGACCGCCCCTATGCTTCCCAGCAAGGCTACCTGAAATACTTTAGTACTTCGCCAATCTATATTTGAAGAATATTTAGTTGTATTTTTTCGAAGTCGGAAATGGCATATTCAGAAGATGTTCAAATATTAAATTCCTTAAGGGCCAATTTCACCAACAACAGTCCGTTATTCTCCACCTATAGGGTAACAGACCCTCAAATACAACGAATGAGCTTCAAGTTCCAATCAACAAATTTTAGCAACCAATAGCTATGAAATGTTGAAAACAAAATACCTATGAGATGACAGCTTGTCATTGAAACATCACCAGCTTATTGAATATTAAGAAATTACATATAATTCAGTCAAAATTTAAAGAAATGTTGGATTTTTGAATAAAATTCATGTTTTAATTACTATTGTTGATTTTTTATTCATGTTGATATTATTTTCTTCAATTGATATGCGATACTGGGTGTGTTTTCCTATAAACCTCTTGCAGATAGCCATTAAGCACCTAATTGATAACAGGCTCTACCAAAAGATATTGCTCGTTTCCAAACATTCATTCATTTACTTGCCGTTCATCAGAACCATTATGGCACCTTAGATTGATATTCCCACAAAACTGTTCAGGTTTTTTGATATCCATACATCCATAAAGTTGAATATTTTTCGTTGTTCAGAAACTGAACAAACATCCACACTATATTCACAGCGATTAAGAAATTCGCAAATATATGCCTTAAAGCTACCAGCAAACCTAAAACCTGCAAAAAAGGGTTATATTTATATTAGACATTATTTGAAATTCAGCTTATTGCATTTCAAGACTCCCCGAGTGACACACACATGTGTGGGATCTGTCAAATCTTGGTACCAGTCACAAAACATGTACTCTGAAGGTTTAATTCCATGCTATTCAATGACAACACGGTGATGGTGCGACAGGGTTGCCAGATTGTGCATTAATATCCCGTTTCACCCTCCTGGTCCCAGTGGAGTAAGTTCCGCCAACTGTTGAAATATACTCTACTATGCTTTATAAGACTATTCGTGACATTTTTCCCAAAATCGTTGCAAAACGTTGCAAAACGTAAAATGCAGATGAAAATTTAAAATTATTTCCATGACATCGGAAAATAGCTCCGTCGGTACCTTGGGTTATACATCTTGACAGTAGGGATGTTCGATACGATCCCATATTTAGAAGTATCAATACATTTCACGAGTATCGTCATCTTTCGATCCGGACTGTGTCAGAAAGAGTGACTGCCATTTAGCTCCGACATTACCCTGCCAAATCAGACATATCTTTGATCATTTTCAAAGAAATTGTACAGAATCTTAAAATTTGTGAAGCTAGCGAGTTTCACTTCATACGTTGTTACCAGACATGCCCAAATCATCAGTTGCTGCCGAACATTCCATCCCCACGGCTAGGCGACATGTATGTTAAATTTGTATTGATAGGGCGGCGGGTTATGCTATAAATCATATGTCACGGCGTTTATGCACTGATTGCAATGGTTAGAAAAATATTTTCATAAACAGGAGATCTTTCCCATTCCGGGCTGAACAATCTACCAAAGATGCTTATAATCATGATACCTAGTAAATTTCCACGAAAAAAATTCAAAACCAGCAAATGTAAAAGATTCATTTCGCACCCTCCACCACGAGTCGTGATCGTCGTTAGACTTGGCAACCCTGCAAGTGACAGATAGATATCCCCGCCAGTAAAAAAGACAATCGAACAATGAACATTACTAGTTTTTATGATTTTTGGACTTAAAAGACATTATTTGTGAAACATTTTTCATAATTTTTTGTCTATGTCCAGTAATTGCATTATGCATCAGGGAGATGTAGGGATTGACACGTCTTACACATATTATCTGTATTTTAGGATGGAGAGGACATAATGTTTTTATTGCTTTGAAGAAATTCATTAACCCATAAATTAATAATATTATGACGTAAAGGAAGATGAGGAATTGGATGGAATGTATTTTATATTCTATTTTCTTGCAAAATACAGACAAATCCACACTATTCAACAGGTATGTAACATGATAACTTTCAGTATATTGAAGTTGGTAAATTTGAGAGTACCATGCATTAACAAACGTCCAAATCTGCTGCCAAATATAACAGCTAGAAAATCGACCTATTATTTGCCGCATTCCCATTCGCTGAGGGGGATAACGGATTGTTAAATGTAAACCTATAACATATTTCAAAATACATGAAAGTTGTCCTCTTTTTCTGTATAAAAGCATCATGTTGGAATCAAAAATTGGTCTTGTTTATAATACAGTCGAATTTTCACGATTCTATTCAATAGGTATTTCGATAGAAATCACTAATATTCAGAGACATCTGACAGCTTCTGTCAAATTGCATTTCGATAAGGTATTTTCCCATTAGTCCATAATATTAATGTTGGTGAAATTGGGCATTAATCTTGAAAACTATCAACTTTATAGAAAAATACATAACTACTTTTTTATTCAGGATTACCAAAAAAACTTTAATAAGCTTTTTCGGGGCAAAAAAAATATTGTTCGCAACTTAAGACAAAATTCCATAAGAACCTTAGAAGCTTTTTTGTTTATAATGATGCAAGGGATCTACAAAACCTTGTTCGGGCCAAAAAATGAATTTCTTGATAAGATTTGACACAATTCTGACAAAATGTGGATTAAAGTAATATATTATTCAAGAAAACCGTATCAGAATACTGCCTCGAGTAGATGCGAGGATACTTCCTGGTCTAAACTCAACCGACAAACTAAAAAAGTTGTGTGGATTCCTCGTTCCAAAGCCTTCTAGGATCTGTCTTTGCGGCACCCGATCTCTTCCGTCGATATCTCCGATTTTTTCACCACATCGGCTCCATTGTGTTTGTCTACGGTGTAGCATCAGTTTAATTGTTCCTTTCGAATCTGATTTTCTAATGAGAGCGCATTCGTGCTGGACCATTAAGTTTTCGGCGATGGGTTTCACGGAAATCTGTGAAATTTCCGATGACAGGCTGTCGCTCGTTCCTGTCGTACGGTCACGATCGATTAATTTTAATAGCGCAAGTCACATTGCTTATCCTGTGTATTGGGCGTAATTAGTGATCTTATTTATTTTACTGTAACGGGTTAGGTAACTGGCGGATTTCTTCGAACAGGTGTAGGCTCGGAAGCTTAAATTGGACGATTTCAGTGAAGAAAGCAGAAATGAATGAAAAATCGCTACCCGTAAGTGCAGTTATAAAAGTTTGATCTAAATGGGATTCGAACCCGCACCTCAGGTATTCCGTACTACCGCTCCCGTTATTTACGACACGGGTCAAAACTAAAATTCCACGCGCCTGGATTGGTTGGTCATATCTCACATCGAGCTTTTCTGGAGGCATGAAGCTTTGCAGAATTTAAGGTTTCTATGTCGAATGATTCGGTCTAGTGTTTTAGCAAGTTTTCCATTTTCTCGTCATCCCTGTCACTGGAAATCATTAATCCGCATAATATACGCCTATTCCAGAATGAAATTGTCGAAGAAATTGAAAAATAATCTCCAAAGTGCGATTCGAAAATTCGTCCGGCATGTTCCATGTTTTGTTAAGATCATCTGTGGAAGTCTCAAACTTTCAGGTTGAACGGCTCGATCTGGACGCTTAAAGCTTCAGCAAGATGTTAGTTTCACCCTTTTTGAGCCAGGCACTAGAATATATGATTATTCCAAAGAGAACACTATTGAGCCAAATCTGAGACATGACCCGACATCAAGATGGCTAATTTTGGACCAAAATATCTAAAATTGCATGCAAAGGCCAATTTGACCAATTTGTAGCCCGCGGTACAAAATTCATTTCATGAAGGAGAAGTCCTAAAGGGCTGGTTGCTCTACTTCGCGAAAGAAAGCAGCTATGTGTATTTTATGTTTCGGAAGACATTTGACTTGTCATCTCATCGAACCAGCGAACATTTCAGTAAAACTTAATTTTGGATGACATATCTGCCGAAGAAAATGTCACATCACAATTTGGAGACCATTTTTAAAATCCTTTTACAATATTACCTAAGGGTAGTCATGTCTGATCGGGGCCAATGCAGTCTTGGGACACGAGTAGGGGGAGAGTGTAAGAACTTTCAAAGATTGAGCTTCTCTCTAGTCTAAACCTTTTCACCTAGGACCCTGGAATCTTACAAAGCCTTATTCTTTCATAAGTAGTATTTTGAAAAAAATAGTCTGAGACATCGCAAGTCAAGCCAGGTAGTGGAATTTCAGTTTCTACTGACACACTACCGTCTTCGGACATGTTGCAGCTCGTTATGAGCATGAGAAGTCCTCTCCCCACCAGTTCCACCTGTTTATTGCATTCATCCTGGTTATAAATACACGGTGCTCTCGAAGCTTACCCTTTCCATTTCAAAGCGTATAGTTCTTCCGTGATTATCAAGTTTTCCCAGTTAAAGTATGAGGTATTAGATGCAGCTCTGCATACGAGCTTTACTAAGTGACATATAAATCCGAACACCCAGTTTAAATGGTTTTATTTTAATAAAAGTTGGTGAATGTATTTATCTTACTGTAAACAACAAGTGAAAAAATTTTCAGCCTTATCAGTTGGACATTCCGGTTTTTATACTGCTTTTTTTCAATTCACTAACGCTCTAAAAATGAATATTTCAGCCGCAGTAAAGAATCAACGTTGGCGGATTTTGGTTCTTGACATCCTTTACGATCGGTTACGATGCCTAGAGTACAGAGACCTGTACGATTTCGTCAACTTAGTGAGTTTGATAGGGGCCGTATAGTGGGACTTCGGGAAGCTGGACTTTCTTTTCGGGCAATTGCAGTTAGAGTGCAAAGAAGTGTAGACACTGTGGTTAGGTGTTGTCAGGCATGGCTTCGAGAAGGCCGTACGCAAAGAGCAAGGGGCACTGGACGCCGCCGTAGAACAACAGACCGTGAAGATCGCCGCCTAAGATTATTGGCCTTAAGCGACCGTTTCTCCACTACCAGGTCCATTGCAAATGAATGGTTTGCAGAACACGGAAGACCTATTGGCATGCGAAGTGTTTACCGACGAATGAGAAGTTTTGGCTTGTTTTCATACCGGCCACACTGGGTCCTCCCTTTAACTCGAGAACACCGACGTAATTGCCTTAGTGGTGCAGACAACGGTCACTCTGGGATCAGGAATGGAACAGTATTGTCTTTAGTGACGAGTCTCGATTTTGTTTAGGCATGCACGATGGTCGTGCCAGGGTTAGAAGGCGACGTGGTGAAAGGAGGAATCCACAGTTTTTTGTTGAAAGACATGTTCATCACACTGTTGGAGTTATGGTTTGGGGTGCTATAGCTTATGGTTCCAGGTCACCTTTAATCTTCATCAGAGGTAACATGAACGCGCAGCGTTATATCCACGAAGTTCTAGAACCCCATCTTTTACCCTATCTTGACACCCTGGCAGATCCAACTTTCCAACAAGATAATGCCCGACCACATGTTGCAAGAGTCACAATCGACTTCTTTCAACATAATGATGTCACATTGTTACCATGGCCACCAAGATCCCCGACTTATCCCCAATTGAGCACGTGTGGGATATAATGGGTAGGAGATTGCTCAATTTGCAACGTCCTCCTCAGACTCTAGAAGCACTTCGAGAGGAGTTGGTGGTTGCCTGGAATGAGATACCACACGAGGACATTGACCACCTGATCAGAAGCATGCCTAGGCGCGTTGGAGGATGCGTAGCACATCA
This sequence comes from Acanthoscelides obtectus, assembly GCA_963669975.1. Lineage (NCBI taxonomy): Eukaryota > Metazoa > Arthropoda > Insecta > Coleoptera > Chrysomelidae > Acanthoscelides > Acanthoscelides obtectus. The sequence goes on from CAVLJG010000008.1 coordinate 71,647,243, forward strand.
GGGTGCATCCACACATTATTAAAGGTCAAAGGGCTTTAAAGCAGTGCAATCATTTTGAAATTTTATCATTTACTTATTATGTACTCATGTACTCATTATGTACTTATACAAAATTTTATTAAAATAAAACCATTTAAACTGGATGTTCGGATTTATATGTCACTTAGTATATTTGTTTATACATCACTGTTTAGAAAACTTGTGAACTTTATATTACATCACGTTGAGTGTCTTTTAGATATCGCTGATGCTCCGCGAGACCTCTCAGACCATTTTTGAGAACGTCTCCATCCTGCACCGTGTATGCCTGTTTATACCATACAAAGCGATAGAAACGCGGACCATCCAAATGAGCATAGTGGAAGCTGATGATGGTTGAAAGGCGAGAGGTAAGGGAAGGGTGGTGATTGTGTTCTGGAGAATAAATGTCTACTCTGGAACTATAATGAACCTTCTGCGGCCCCCTTTCGTCCAGTGATGGTTCCTGAAAGGCCAAGCTCAAACTTTTAATATACTTGCACTATTTGAATGTGTTTCAGATAAGTGCTGAATCGGGTTTCATTATATTATGGTTGAAAGCTCATCAGATGGTTGAGTAAGGTAACTGCGTAAGTGATGTACCACGTTATTTATAGAAAAATCTATGTCAATTATTAAGGTACGACTCTGCAGTTGCGGCTAATTCAAAACTAGATCAATGAAATCTGTCGCGTCGGAAGACATTTCTTCTACGTTCCGGTCGATTCACCATCCCGTGAACTCTCGCAACTTGTGATCGGCAGTTGTTTTTGTCTCGGATTTTGCCTAATGTACATGTGACGAATGTAAGAGAGCGTTTGTGAAATTATCATTGGAAAATTCTATTGTCTATTCAGATGGCCAATTGTTTCTGTATAAGGCTCCATAAAAAGTACATCCCGCTTTTTTCTTTATCATGCCCGCTAGATTCTGAATTTAGGAGGAAACACGTATGCGTGCGCGTATTAAGGAATTTATATGTATATCATGACATCGGCTTTGGCTTACAGCTTCAGCAGCAGATTCGACCAAAGAAAGTTTAAAAAAAATCAATAATTAAGTTCTGCGGAAATGCCGTAGACAGAAAAGGTAAAAATACATATTTATGGTCATCCATATAACAAACAATTAATGAATATTTCATTAGCAAACGGGACAAGTAGTTCTGCGATTGTCTAGCTTATTTTGAACTTCTACGTCAATTCAATAAACAAAGCCAACGAAGCCATAATATCATTACCAAGACCCTAAGAATTTCAGAAAAGTTCAGTCTATACGTTACTGACTTAATATTTTTCACCAGTATATTAATAAATAAGAGTTGTATTACTTCAATCTCAATATAATAGGACGTAGGTATTCATATAGTTCTTACTTACTTATAAGAAGTGGATCTAGAAGCGCATACGTTCATGACTGACCCACTGTTTTGGAAGCAGCCAGAAACACTCGGAGAATCCACCATTTTCTCAAAATTTGGAATCACCATCAAATTAGACCACTTGTAATAATTAATTGCAACTTTATAAAATGCTAGATATAATTGTTTAATTTGTCAAATTAAGACAACAGATACTTTGAATGTGCATTTGTAAAGAGGCGATTTGTGGGTACATTTTTACATGAAAATTTCATATGAACCTATGATCTAAAGGTCTCAACTTTGGCGATACTGGGTGATAAGGTCTTAAGAAATAAACCATAGGAGCTCGCCACTTAAAATAAAACAAAAATGAGATCTGTATTCACTTATAAGCAGATTTGATTTTGAGTTTTTTTAGTCCGATGCACTGTTTTCACATAAAGAATAAAATCTATTTCTCTGCATCGTTATATTTTTATATTGACGATATTGTTATAATAATGCGGAAAAACGTTTTTTAAGCGAAAATCGTAATTCGGAATGAAAAAACAGAGGATCGGATTTCTTTTAAAAGCGAATGGGGATATCGAGAATTACTTTGGATTTAACAGAAATCAGCGGCGTACCACCAATTTCTGCCAAAATAGGCAGGTGAACTTTCGTACGAATGCCACTGGTGTAAATTGAAAAAATGTGGCACAATAAGTAATCACTCTTGACATTTCATCAAAATATGTAGATATAGTGGCCATTACAAATATTAAGAATGAACGATTTATTCTTGAAAACTATCTCAAGAGCTGAAACGTTTAGGACAAACGGTGGTATAGATAGTCTTCTTAAAATGGAAACTGTTGTTAACCCCCCCCCCCCCTCCCCCCGCCCCAAGTTATGACATTTAATTTTAAGACACCCGTTATATACATACATTCAATTGTGTATAGAGTGGTCCGTCAACATAGAATAAAAGCAAAGCTGTAGACTAAAACTCATGTTTCTGTGGAAGGCAATCATAGGAAATATTATTGGAGTAATAACTTTTTGGTTTACCAATTTCGCGTAAAAACATTTTTTGCTGACACAAAGTTACGCTACGGATGAAAAAACTTTCTAGATTTTTGAAATCCATACAGTCAGCAGCAGCTCAGCTACGAGCAAATAGAAACTAAATAATAATTGCTGAAATTTCATGTTGAGGGGAAAAACTGAGAGTGGGGTATAGAAGGGGTAGGAGAGAGTCCGCAATTTTTGGCAGTTATTATTTGCTTCTAACTCTGGTAATTCTACGCTTCTGTCAGACATGTTTCCCTGTAAGCTTTCCTATAAGATTTAAAATGATACTAATATTTTCAATATTATTATTATATACATTCTTTGCGTGCCGGCCTCTGCCCCTGGTAAGGTTTGCTTATCACAGCTGTGATCGCAACATAATCAAATAGTGAATATCTGACTGACTTAATCCAATAAATTCACATTCCTTTCTTATATATGTCCGAGGTTAGCTTTTATCTAGGAAGAACTAACTTGTGACAAACGTAATCTGTTATGAACTGATCGCAGCGATGCGTGGAAAGTTACTGGTCAACCTGATTGACGTCATTTTTTATACTGGTGGACTATGTTAAATGCAAAAAATAATGACAAACGTAGAACTAGAATTGTGCAAGCAGAGCTTAGTTGATCAACATTTTGCTACACATATAGAAACAACTCTCCCAGGCCTTTGACATAATCCGCACACTCACCATTGTTAACCAAACTGTTTTCTAATCAATCACTCTCGGAGAATCTAACACACATACTTGATTGATGTCGAGATTAGTACAACAGACAGACACCTCAAAACGAAATCTGTGCTTGGGCTTATGCAACGTGCTTATTATATACAAAAGAAAATTCCCGCCATTGTTGAACGGGCTGTAATGCAACTGTCCAACAATACCGTCTAACTAAGCCACCGTCGATTTAAATGTTTTAGTGGAGCAAGGTTATACATGTTAGAAGCTAAGAAGCATTGCTAAGGTCGCATTAAAGAAGAGTAGCGATAATTGTGGCGTGTGCCTGAGTTGCAAAATGTTGCTTATTGTTCCCTGGCTACTCTTTAGAGATGTCGAGATTGGAACTGGATTTAGTAATCGCAATGTCTGCTATTGTGCTGATGACCCAAAGGAGACCATATCATACACAGCTGGAACAGTTGCTTGACTAGAATATGTTGTGTTAAATATACGTTTCATACACGCCCAGATTTCAGAAGGTTGGTTTTATTGCCCAGTCGGGAGGATATCGTTATGAACATTTCTTCCTTATGCAGTGATTACCTGAACTCTCCGGCAATGAAGAAGATACTACCAGCCTCCGATCTCCATTTCAACCGAAAAGAACACTATGATATTTCACGTGCCTGCATGTGAAGTGCTGTTACCTGCTAAGCCGTGCATCGGATTTATCGTTAAGGAAAACAGTGTTGGCACTCATTTATTCACTTGATTTGTGTCGCTTGACAACGCCCTTAACAATGCTCAACGTTGGGGTTAGGAAGCGATGTCAGTCATTGTCGAGTTACGATGTCGCGTGATACAAAACATAACAAAGGTTGAAATTTAACCATCAGGAAAACAAATGTCTAATAAAATATTAATTCATTTCCATACCCAGACAAACATCATTGACTATTCATGTGCGAATCTCATAGATTGCTACACAAAAGATTGCATCAAGTTTTCCAAAAAAATGTTTGGAAAATGCGCATTTGCGACGAAGCATTGTTTGCCATTGGCGTCAGTAATTTATAATAACCGTTCTCTAATCAACAAATAATGCGTCGATCTAGATTCGTCATTTTCTATTATAGATTCTCACTGGGAATTAATTGAACCACTTTCCATTTTAGTTCAAGAATAAATCGTCAGTACACTTTTAAGTAGCTGTTCAGCCTACATAGTGAAATGTACATATAGTTTTTTGTTGATATAACGGAACAACTATCGAAAGTTGGGACAGCAAATATTTTCTTGCTTCTGTCCTAAGATTATTCCTTTCTGTAGAGAAGCATCCTAAAAGTGCGTACTTCTTGATTGTTATAAGAAAGTTAAAGGCATGTAGGATACGGCATAGGTCTTTGCTTTGATTAGTCAAAGTACAAGGTGGTGTTCTCTCTTGTCGAACAACGAAAAAAATATGACGAAGAAATTATGATTTCACGGAGTAGTTTTTTTATTCTATTGGTGGTATGTTAAAGAACCTACATTCGTCGTTACGAAAATCATTTTGAAAAGTACTAAAATCTATCTATCAGATGACAAAGCATATGTGTTACTCTACGCATATTGTTGACAGATTTTTGGACTATCTAAGGGTTATAATATCTGGAGGCAATCTTATTTATATGTAACTGGCTGGAACATCGATGAAAGAGTGGTCGTATCGGTCAACTCATGTACAGAGATTCTCAGGTATGTTACTTTTCGAAAGTCCGCCTTGGATGAAAAAGGATGTTCGATAATTCCGTGAACTTTTCGTATCTGATGAAGACTACAGACGTTTTTGCCTGACTGTAAGAGATGTCAATATGATTATTTCTTAAGTCGACGAATAGGTTGCGGTCTTACAAGTGAGATTTCACACAAGGAATTTTATTTCGAAACATGAATTAATTTTTTCGCCTACACATATCACGTTCAGCTTTATATGCGCAATATCTACCAGCGTTGCCCGACAAAAGCACATACAGACTGATATAAACAATCCAGAAGCTCACCTCTGGCAGAGTTCAAGTTTTTAGTGTACGGTCATAAAGTTTTATGGGCCCGAGTTATTGTTATTACTTTTCCTCAAAGAGAGATGACGCTTTGTAAAAGAAGCGCTCATATTTATTCCTTCTATTTTTCGTACACTTGTGCTACTGTTGCTCAAACACCGACGTGTTTGATATGCTTGTGATACAGCGTAGTGAAATTTTTTCACTCATCTGCATCAGAATTGATATCTTTGGAAGATAACAACATGCTTACAAGCAATATCTGGTAACATAACAGAGATGCTTCAATGGGGTCAAAAATTGTTATTCTTTTTTAGCATCTCTACGCACTTAAACGAAAAAAAAACGTAGTTTCAATTTTTAGAAAGTCTCACATATATTAAGGTTTGAGGATTATATGGTATTGTTTATTGAATTTTAAATCAGTGATCGCTATTTATCGATACACCTTTTTCCAACTTTTAACAAAACACATATTTCGTAAATCACCAGGCATATTCAAAAACTCATTGAACCTACTGCTGCCGAAGAGCTGGAAAATCCAACCACCAGAAGGGATACTGGAAGGTAAGAAAACCAGTGAGTGCAGTGGTTGAGTGAGAACAGTGCCAAAAGCCAAGAAAAATACATAGAACAATAGTTGGACAATGAAGTACATGATAAAATTTCAGATGTAAAATCTCGAATGCTTGTGATTAATTGTGGCGTGCGATATAGAAGTCAAGTTCGGATGACAAACCATCAGATGGCGTGTATTTCTCCTTGATTGCCCAATAATCTAAGCTTCTCGCTGAATAAAGGCATACCTCACACTGAGCGATACGGTGTGGCATGTCAGGTCTTCTAACATTTTGACACAATTAGAATTAAAATTTCCTGCTGCATTCCAACGGTGTTAAATCACGTCGGTTGCGCCTAGATGTTGGTATAATTAACATCCATGAGCTACTAGATCGTGCGCTAGCTACACTTGGTCATCCGCTATTTTTTTTGCTTCGCCCAGTCACTAGCGTAGATGAGGGTACAATGAGCCGCCGAGGAATTTACTTAAGTGGGTACAGTGGCGTGATAGAATTGGTAGGAATATTTTCTCCTATACTAACGACTGATTTTTTGATTTCTTATAAATAAGCTCTGCGCCCTTTCTGCTGTGTATGAGACGACTTTAAAGGCTTTGCAAAATATATCGAAAATTCTAGACATAAATAAAACTGGCAAAATGCCTAGACTGCTACCTGACAACTAACTCACAGCATATAATTTTACAGAACTCAAAAATATCAAAACTGATACACTCGCAGAGTCTTACAATAGTACTCCTGTCATCACTCCAAATTTTAACTTGCCATAGCAACTACCGCCTTATGAAGTAAGTAAACAGATCGAGTCTCCGTACCATGGGCGAAACACTGCGCAGACTAATCTTTCAGCGCATCTGCTACTCTCTCCAGTACGCATGAAGTGGGTAACAGTAGACCGTTGTTTCCATTCTCTTCCTGGAAATACTCTAATAAATTTAGCACGAGATGACGGCATTCTCCATTGGTCGTATTTCAGGGCATTGTACAATTTTATTTTGAAGATTGATAATAGGACAACTCGAATTGCACGCCGATGCTAAGAGTTGAAATAATCCTGATCACGATTTCTAGAGTTTAGAATAACTACTCCAAAAGACCCATGTTTCAAACGCAAAAATCTGTAATAGGGAAATACTGATTCTGTACTTCCTCTGGTGACATATGTTTAGATCTTTTTTCAAATCTTTACATTATATCTGTAAAAAAACAGAGTCAAGTCATACAAACATGTTGGTAGAAATATAACCCAGATATGAGTTTTAGATGACAAACAGAAGTAATTCAAGGGATAGGTACTGTTCTCAATTGAATATTTTTACTTGTTTTAAGTATAGCCAAAGTGGCAAGGTGCTTTTTATTATAGTCCTTTTGTGATCCTATTATTCAAAGCCTATTTGTGTTTTCGGTGGTTTGGAGTCATCACACGTTATTATATGAACTTTAAAAAAAATTACAAACTTCTGGAACTGTGGGGGCAGCTTCAGGCGGAATAAAAAAAATAAGCAACCACTCATGCGTCTCAGTAGTAAATTACCATCCTTGACTTTAATGGTTATAAAAGCTCTTCTTTCCATGATCGTGGCTATTTGCTGTCGCTGTCAAAAATAACGTAACGGATAGCATCACCTTTTGTTATTTCTTTGTACCATCGGCTATTTGTAGCATAAAGCCTTTAATCCAAAGTTAATCCTGCTCCCATTTCATTTTGAATATTGGCATGGGAAGCAAGCAGGTCCTTTCTAGCTATGGAAGTTCTGAGAATTGCGTCTTCAATTATGCAGTGATTGAGTCATTCCGAACATAAACGAAAGGACGCTAGATGTTTATGAAAATGAAGTTTCCTAGTTGATACTGACCCATTTTGAACCTACATTTTAAAGACGTGCTCACAAATAGCGGTAGCGGGTGAGAAATCGTCGATGACATATCTCTTCTGTGTGAATGAATTATACATGAAAAATGCATTCATACATTTATTCACCACAAGAGGAATGCTCGTCTTACCTTTATTCAGTCCTCAGAGTCTAGACGCTATAATTCCATCAACACAGTGTTTCCTTTACTTTTTCCTATAAATATTTCATTCATTTTGCTATACTTTCTCAGGGAATTGTCAGGCTTCAATTCAGAAACCGATGCAGGAGTCTCTTATAACCTATGAAATTTTTTTTAGTAGCTTTCTTTATTCATATGCCTGAAGCCTGACGAATGAAGCTCCAAACTCTTATCTTGTGGGTTTCCCTTTAACAGTATATTTAAGCCAGATATGTCATACTACGATATATTGCAGCATCGTAATGTTTCGGTGTAAAGCAGAATGTCTCTAGAGAGGCGGTATTAAAATCTCTTTTGAGTTCACAAAATAGCGACAGGAGCTGGTGCTAATGCCGGCCGTTTTGTAATACCTTGACAAAGGTACCTGGCTGCCTCACCATCTTTATTAATTTGGTCAGTTAATGGAACCATAAATGGTGATCTAACATCTTCACTGACTATTGAGTTGCTAGACCACAATACGGCACTAATACTGCCTGATGAGTGTGGCTTAAATAAATGAATGAGAGTGTTGTCTAGCAATCCACTTCTCCATTTTCTTGTCACTGCCCTTTATCTCAACCTGACCTGGCACCTACACGAACTATTCCGGATGCCTCGCTGCTAGACTATCCAGAGCCTCCCTGCATTGCAATACAAGGCTCGGAATAATCTTGCAGGCACGTAGTGCCTTCATTGCAGCCCGGCTGTCGGAGAAGATAGTTGTTCTTCCACTAGGCCATCCCCCCTCCAAAATACGCAAGCCACAATCGCAAAGGTTTCCGTCCGGGAAGTAGTAGTGTATCCACCGACAGATAGAGATAGCCTAGTTCTAGGCTAAAAGATTCCGACGTCAGAGCCCTCTTCAGGTACCGACCCGTCCGTGTCCCAGGCCTGCTCACTCCCTTCGGAGACCACATTAAACTTGCGGTTGAAGTGTTATTTAGGGGTAACCAGATCACTCCTGCCCAGAAGGACAGGGTTTTCTCTTTGGAGTTGGACTAAGATGGCAGTGTGACCCTTGACAGGATTCAAAAAGGCCCAGCTGCCCTGGTTCCATAGTCGATGTGTGACTACTCTCGCCTCTCCGCGTATCACCATACCCAACGGTAGGATAGCCGGGAGACCTTCCATTGCACTCAATGCTGTTGCTCGCAGTGGGCTTGGAATACTGATAAAAGACAAACGTTCAGTTTAATTGAGTTTGACCTTAGTTGTCTCGGTTCCCATGAGTATGCTTAGCTCAGCTACTGATTATTTCTCTCTATCGACCAAATCTGCTGACAGTTACCATACTTACTTGACCCTTGTCGTAAATCTGGAGGCTAGGCTATGCTACACTTCATGCAGCGCTTTTAGCGGATGAGTGCACTAAACGTAAGTATTGTGACAAGAAGCAAGTTCTTTTGATAGTAAGTTATAACCAAACGTAGTCCATCCATAACAATGCCGTCATGGTTAAGACCTGGTTCAGAATTTTTAGAACCATCATGGGAGGCTGGTTCTGATTCGAGTATATTACATATGTGATATATTTGGAGTGAATTGCAAACTTAGAGCAATGGTATGTTAGTATTTACTATTTTAATTTCATGTTCCGAAAATCAAAGAACCTTAAGCAAAATTAAGCAATATATATTTATCCTAATGTCAGCCGAACCAATTTCCGAAGCAGTGCATTCTTTTGCGAGTCGCCATATGTTATATCATTAACAGAACGATTCTCGATCACCGTCAAATGATTGACATTTCTGTCAAACGACAAAAGCGGAGCCACTTGCAAAAAAAATTGTCGTAATTGTACGAGATTTTTTTTCCAGCATCGTATTCTGTGCATTTGATGACGCGTTTGTGCCATGTCATCCCAGTGACAACCCTTGTCACTATCAATTAAAAGAGATTGAGCATTGCGGTTTTGTTACAACATCATCTTTAACCTATGAAAATATGAAGTTAACCACTACAAACATATTCAATATCTGTTTTGGAACTCCGCGTCTGCTTGATTAACAGATTCGACCAGAAGATAGCCAACAGTGTACTGCATCTCTGCGTCAAATCTACTTTGCATATATGAGCATATAGTTGGTCTCAGCGCCATCTATCAGACGCTTTTTCAAAGTAGATTTCTAATTGCTCCGGCGGAGAAAAAAATGTGACAAAGTACGTGGTCTTCAGATAGAATACGTTAGTCAGTGCTTCAAGCGAACAACAGTCGCATGCAACCCATGGCTTGTATATACACCAGCTCTACAGACCGCGTCAGCCCATGGCTGCTATGATATTCTTCCAAAATCTTCTATCTAGCGCTTTTTTCCACCGCTGTATCTTCAAACTATCCAGGTCTTCCTTGACGACTTGACCTTTCTTTCCTTCTCTTGCATCTTAAACCTCGTTCTAGAATTAGTTTTGCATTTCGCGTATTAGGCATTCTGCAAACATGGTCCAGCCATCTTGTTCTCCAAATTCCGCCTTCTTCCGCTCCACCATATGTGTTCCTCAATATGCTTCTCTTTTATATTTATAGTGTCTTTTCATTTTCTTCCTTCAAGATCTACATATCGCATCCATTAGGCACTGCCTAATAATAGTCTTATATATCCGAATTTTCGATGCCGTTATATCCCTAGATTTAGTTAGGTTCTTTATTTATTCTACCTTCCTACTACCGTTTTGGAACCTGATTCTATTCATTCAAACTTCTTCAATCTATGGTTAGCCACCAAAAAAACAAGACCCGGTTTTTCAATAGCAGGCTCACTTTCAAGTTGAGTGACTCCAACTTGGGAGTTAACTACCAGTTGCCCGTAAAATCGTTTTTTTTACGTTCTAATCAACTAGCCCCCGACTGTTGACGCGGTAGCGCTGGTGAACTGATTAGAATTAACTACTGTTTTGGGATAAACTTTTCATTGAACAACGCTTTTTTGGAGTTGTCGGCAGTACGATCGCAGTTAACCCACGATTGGAAAGCAGTGTGTCTGTTCTACTGAAAATAGCATACATAGTAGTTACCTGAGAAAAATTCTTCCCCGCCACTGGAATGCTCTTCAGCTAGCGGCGTGTATCGCGCGCGTGTCGATCCCCGTTCATTTTAAAGAGTCACGTGCGACCCGTGACCCCGACATCATCTGCTTACAGCTCCTCTAGTGGATTCCTTCCTTCTTGACTTGTTTTATGGGTCTATTGATATGACGTATTCGATGGCTGTTTGTACAGGACAGCCATGAACAAATGGGCGCGTTTGAAGTGCACCGGTCATGCTGCTTGTGCTGGTCAGAAAGTGGATCAAAGCCTGGTCATATCTTTGATAACGAACGCTGAGATGATCGAGATTGTACATAAATGAAATATAATCATAAGCTTCATTTGGGCACTAGGAGTGTACGAGGTGGCAGGTTGTACATGTTGCTTCTATGTGAAAGAAGCTTCTTATCTTGGTAATACCATACATTTATTAGACAAATTTAAACGTTCATAAGTTTAAATCACGCTGCACGTTTCAAGTGTTGTTCATCCCGCCTACTGAGACCGCCCGATGATATCTGTAAATTCAATGGTATCAGCGAAGAAGCGTCTTATCCCAACAATATTAAACATTGCGATAAGATTCAACTAGGGACTGAACACACATAGACCATACATTTTTCGTTAACACAGAAATGCTTTCTTGTGGTTGGAGATGTATAACTATAGAGCTTGATGGTAAAATCATGAAAAACGTCTTATTTGTACAACAATTGGATGTCGTTATTAAACGAACATCCCTAATTACGTTTCCGTTTTGAACCAACTTCGTGTCAAGTCGCTCACATACAATACCGGTCTCTTTTTAATCAGAGTTTATGTAGTGTTAGGTTTAGAAGCAAACCGGACATGATCCAATTGATCATAGAATTGCTTGGAAGAAACATAGTCAACTTACTTAACGCCACGTTTGAAAATGATGTTTCTACACATAACAAGCAGTCCACAAAAGCCTATAAATAATAAGTCGCATCATTTTGCTCCCTACTGTTCGGTTCATGTAAGGCCTAACCCACACTATTACGTTTTATCTTCAGGAGAAAAATATGACATTTAAATTACGGTGTCCGTCGATGATATATGAGGCTCGTCAAGAAAGATGCTATCGACTCGACTACAATTGACTATTGACTGAAATGCGTACAAAACTCGTAATAGATTACTTCTGTGTATTATGTGGACGTATATCTTGATCGGACTGACGTGATGAAACTACCATCGTCTACTTCAGATGAGTTTGTTTTGGTATGGCGACGCTTTCTCAGATGGTGGAAAACCTTTATTGCATTACTCAAACCAAAGGCTCCAATAAACTTAAATGCTAGTTCAGGTTTCCTTGTCCAAAATCTGTCTGAGTTTTTCTGGAATTATGACACAATCACAAAAACCGCTTGGGACGCCGAGATATATGTGTATGCGACAATTTCTAAACTTACTTCCTCATTTTTAAGATTTGGAACTTTTATATCAGATAGCAATTTCTCGGATGCATATAGAATAAACACAGGTTCTTATATAAAAATGTACAGGGTTCCCCTATGGAGATATAGAAAGTAAAAGAAAAACATGATGCTGGAATTCGGTATTGTTCATATGTCTTTAGAGGGACACTGCATTATTCATTGAAATTTTGACAAAGTGGTAACCAGTTGGGCGATCAATGACGACGTCCATGGAACGCAATTAACTCATTTAGATCGTCAGGAACGGAGTAGCTTTAATGCAGGATTGTTGGACATCTCACAACCTATATAATAATGAGTCAAAAATAATATTTTGATGTCATAACTAAAGTTTGCTTTGAGGCATCAGTAGCGGCGCAGAATACTGTATCAATATTGAGAAAACCACGCTGAAAGCTTAAAGATCAGGCTTTTCAAACATGTCATAGTTGAGCCATTATCAACTTTATAGCGCGTAAATAACTAGTAATACTTCGTTAGGCCTATTCGGCACCTAAACATCAGAGTCTATTAATTCTATGAACACCCACAAAGCCGCAACTGGTTACTACATACAAGTCGTCGGTCTCCGCACGTACAGGCGTAAATGATAAATAATCTAAAATCGAGTTACGCCGTCATTTCACATATTTTTTTGTAGTCTCTCACTTCACGAAATGACGCAGCTGTATATCAGTTCGCTGCTAAGAAATAGAATTTTCAGAAAATTACGTCAGTTATAAAATTCCGAAAACTATTTTCACGGAGCAGCTTAAATGGATTCACGCCTCTGCGTTAAAATTGGTTTATTTTAGTCTAACAAAAAAAAAACAGCAAAGTGCAGACTAAAAAATCGGTATGTCATTTTCAATCTCATTTATTGCTGATTTTTGTTTTCTAGCTCTCCTGTAAAATTTGTAAAATGTTAGTTACGCCGGTACGTGCGGAGGCCGACGAAGTAGATATATGATCTTATAATAATGCAGAACCGTCAAAGCGTTGACAAAAAAGTATTTCCAGCAAGTGTCGAAAACGAGACATTATATTTTTCTATATGCTATGTTTGTCACGATTCCTTCATTTCCATCGATCTGTCTGCCTGTCGATCTGCATGTTTGCCCTCCTATCCTTGACCCTCTTATAACTTCGAAAGTACCGGTCGGATTTCGATAAAATGCTGACAAGGTTACGACTATGCCTAGGACGAAAAAGAATTACAGCTTTTCAAAATTGATTCAGACAAAACGGTTGTAAGTGGTGAAGCTTGTAGAGGATATACTCGTATCCCAGTCTGCTGAAGTTAATATATTTATATGCTTCCACCCCGATAATTTTACGCACCCATATTTCAAACACCATAGTTAACTCCGCACATTTGCCCTTAAAGAAAATTTATTAATTGAGAAATGTTTTAAACACACGTGTCTCTGGTTATACTCGCACCTAAGTCGGGTTCTGTCCGTGTGGCCGATGGGTGAGTGGGGTGGCGTCGCAACGTTGGCAGATGGGTGGGGACTATAGGCTAATTACGTAGGCCTCTTTTGAATGACTTGATGCATTTTTCTTTTATACGTGTTCGTAGACATTTTTTCTTTCAGGGGGGCTAACAAGTTATTCTTTATAAAGCTATTTCAATTACCTGTTACTCCCCTAACAAGTTATTATTAATAAAGCTATTTCAATTACTTGTTACTCCCCTAACAAGTTATTCTTAATAAAGCTATTTCAATTACTTGTCACTCCCCTAACAAGCTATTCTAAATAAAGCTATTTCAATTACTTGTTACTCCTCTAACAGGTTATTCTTAATAAAGCTATTTCAATTAGTTGTTACTCCTCAAACAAGTTATTCTTAATAAAGCCATTTCAATTACTAGTCACTCCCCTAAAAATTTATTCTTAATAAAGCTATCTCAAATACTTGTTACTCCTCTAACAAGTTATTCTTAATAAAGCTATTTCAATTACTTGTCACTCCCCTAACAAGTTAGTCTTAATAAAGCTATTTCAGTTACTTGTTACTCCTCTAACAGGTTATTCTTAATAAAGCTATTTCAATTACTTGTCACTCCCCAAACAAGTTATTCTTAATAAAGCTATTTCAATTACTTATTACTCCCCTAACAAGTTATTCTTAATACAGCTATTTCAATTACTTGTCACTCCCCAAACAAGTTATTCTTAATAAAGCTATTTCAATTACTTGTCACTCCCCTAACAAGTTATTCTTAATAAAGCTATTTCAATTACTTGTTACTCCTCTAACAAGTTATTCTTAATAAAGCTATTTCAATTACTTATTACTCCCCTAACAAGTTATTCTTAATAAAGCTATTTCAATTACTTGTCACTCCCCAAACAAGTTATTCTAAATAAAGCTATTTCAATTACTTGTTACTCCCCTAACAAGTTATTCTTAATAAAGCTATTTCAATTACTTGTCACTCCCCTAACAAGTTATTCTTAATAAAGCTATTTCAATTACTTGTTACTCCTCTAACAGGTTATTCTTAATAAAGCTATTTCAATTACTTATTACTCCCCTAACAAGTTATTCTTAATAAAGCTGTTTCAATTACTTGTTTCTCCCCTAACAAGTTATTCTTAATAAAGCTATTTCAATTACTTGTTTCTCCCCTAACAAGTTATTCTTAATAAAGCTATTTCAATAGTTGTTACTCGCCTAACAAGTTATTCTTAATAAAGCTATTTCAATTACTTGTCGCTCCCCTAACAAGTTAGTCTTAATAAAGCTATTTCAATTACTTGTTACTCCTCTAACAGGTTATTCTTAATAAAGCTATTTCAATTACTTGTCACTCCCCAAACAAGTTATTCTTAATAAAGCTATTTCAATTACTTATTACTCCCCTAACAAGTTATTCTTAATACAGCTATTTCAATTACTTGTCACTCCCCAAACAAGTTATTCTTAATAAAGCTATTTCAATTACTTGTCACTCCCCTAACAAGTTATTCTTAATAAAGCTATTTCAATTACTTGTTACTCCTCTAACAAGTTATTCTTAATAAAGCTATTTCAATTACTTATTACTCCCCTAACAAGTTATTCTTAATAAAGCTATTTCAATTACTTGTCACTCCCCAAACAAGTTATTCTAAATAAAGCTATTTCAATTACTTGTTACTCCCCTAACAAGTTATTCTTAATAAAGCTATTTCAATTACTTGTCACTCCCCTAACAAGTTATTCTTAATAAAGCTATTTCAATTACCGGTTACTCCTCTAACAGGTTATTCTTAATAAAGCTATTTCAATTACTTATTACTCCCCTAACAAGTTATTCTTAATAAAGCTGTTTCAATTACTTGTTTCTCCCCTAACAAGTTATTCTTAATAAAGCTATTTCAAGTTATTCTTAATAAAGCTATTTCAATAGTTGTTACTCGCCTAACAAGTTATTCTTAATAAAGCTATTTCAATTACTTGTCGCTCCCCTAACAAGTTATTCTTAATAAAGCTATTTCAATTACTTGTCACTTCCCTAACAAGTTATTCTTAATAAAGCTATTTCAATTACTTGTTACTCCTCTAACAGGTTATTGTTAATAAAGCTATTTCAATTACTTGTTACTCCCCTAACAAGTTATTCGTAATAAAGCTATTTCAATTACTTATTACTCCCCTAACAAATTATTCTTAATAAAGCTATTTCAATTACTTGTCACTCCCCTAACAAGTTATTCTTAATAAAGCTATGTCAATTACTTGTTACTCCTCTAACAAGTTATTCTTAATAAAGCTATTTCAATTACTTGTTACTCCCCTAGCAAGTTATTCGTAATAAAGCTATTTCAATTACTTGTTACTCCCCTAACAAGTTATTCTTAATAAAGCTATTTCAATTACTTGTCACTCCCCTAACAAGTTATTCTTAATAAAGCTATGTCAATTACTTGTTACTCCTCTAACAAGTTATTCTTAAGAAAGCTATTTCAATTACTTGTTACTCCTCAAACAAGTTATTCTTAATAAAGCTATTTCAGTTACTTGTCACTCCCCTAACAATTTATTCTTAATAAAGCTAAATGTGCCCTTTATGAACTGTAGACAGCGTTGCATGGAGATGGTCAACCTACCAGACGGGATTATTCTGTCTTCTTTACGCGAGATATCTTCTTTGGTTACTAGGGTCCATTTGTAGGCACCCGTTTGCAGAATGATTATTTTATTGTAAGGTAGCTGGATATAAATTTGTTAATCCTCTTCAAGTATGGGCAATTAAACAAATCCTTCGACATCGTAGGTGGTGACACCGCGTGCACGGCCTGCTCGGCTAAAAGGATACCCGCTTTCTATAATAATCGCGGTTCAACTGTTTTCGCGATTAACCGGCGGAAAATGGTAATAATTTAGCCGGAGAGAGACTGTCAAGCGATCGCTCGCTTTAATTCGTTATGTAAAGGAGACAGCAGTGCCTCCGTTTTTTGTTTGTTGTGCATCCTGTGTGTATGTCGCGATCCGCTCTGCTTTGAATCGCTCGATGCTGCAAACAGGAGAAACTCGTGCTCACTCACCTAAACCAATCACAAAAGGGAACTTTCCTGCTTCTTTGCGTCAAAATTTACATTTCAAGCTTTCTACTAATCCGACAACGATGACACTTTTTCTAGTTTGCGATTAAAGATAACGCGTGCAAAAGAATCTCTCATATGAACAGTATTGAGCCATTGTGGAAATATTGTACGATGATCTTGAACACAAACATGCCAACAAGAAATGCAATTGCTACGGCATTCATACAAGCTTTTGGGAAACAGATTCCAAATATAGCGTTAGTTTGCATCTACGAGAGCATTTGAAGGTCGCTTCAAGGTCATATCCAGAGCATTTTCAAAAGAGGGCAACATTTGATCCCGGTGCATGTAATTTACATTTGTCTTGTTATTAAGTCTGAATCAGATGTCAATTATCCCCTATGAGGGCATCTAAAGTTCATTTCAAGGTCACTGCAAGGACAAATTAAAAAATTCCAGCATTGTATCTCACATGACTTGTAGGTTCTCACGGTACTTGAGTACAAATCAAAGATCAGTTTGGCTCTAGGAAGGAATTTATGGGAAATTTTAATCCCACAAAGGACAGACGATTGCCTAACTATTTCCAACCATCTACCGTAATGTTATAATTTGCAAAATTTAACAAAATCTGACACGGTTTTATTTGACAGTAGTCCAAGGCTCAGAAACGTCAATTATTTCAATTGGGGGAAAGGGCAGAACCTTACTAAAAACCTCTCTGAATAATACCTACTAATATAAAGAAGTGGAGCTAAAAACAGTTTCCTGTGTACATCGAAATAACAATACTGACAGGTTTCTATCACATCAAATGAAAGTTTATAATCCCTCTATTATACAGATGCTCAAATATTTTCAAATATTAATAATTCCGTGGCCAACTTACTGTTTGTTATTACCAGGCTTCCGTGTAGATAGAGCACTGTGACAGGTAACACTAGTAGTGCTGCTGATATACTCCGAGGTGGCAAAGGATAGGTGGAGGGCGGTGGACAATAGGTTATATGTGAAGATCCACATACTTTCACGGTATCGGGTGTAAGCTACAGGTTGCAGACCGAAAAGAGAGCAAATTGAAAAATTACTACTCCGCGATTTGTATACCGTATATAAGCAGTAACAGTTAAAATTATTGTTTTCTTTTTTTGTACCGAGGCAGCCGCGTAGGCTGAAGCCTAAATACTGAAGCACTTCGGCTGCTATAAGGCTATAAGGAGCTTAGGGACACCTTGTTTATCCAGTTTCTGCAATGCTTACGGTTGTAGAACTGGAAGATCCTCCTCAAGCGGATTGTTCCACAATCTGTGTACCCTAGGGACAAAAGAGCGCTCGTATCCGCCAGTTCTGGATATTCAAAGTTTAATTCGGTTAGAAGAGCTCTGAGGAGCAAAGCATTTCGGTACAGATGAGTCAGATCTCCCAAAAAAATTCCCAGACAGTTATGCCCCAAAAATTCCCCCAGAAGTGGTAAAAATTCTCCCAAGAGGGAGGGGAAAACTTTTTATACCAATTCTGCACACTTAAATCTACTTTCTACGACATTCAAGAGACTCTCAATGACACTACTGTCTATTTATTTTGCGATGTCGCTTCATTCACATTCCTTTTAAAAAATTCCCATTAAGAAAACAATTGGATAGAGAAGAAACCATTTGTGATGGTGTATGTGTCGAAATATTAATTGCAGAAACATCGCAGAAGGATAAGAACATTTACGAAGATGATTGGGTGTAGTAAATTGCTTCATATTACTTAGACAGTATATAGTACAGGAAAACTAAGGTTTACATTTATAGAGGGCTGTTGAAGGCTGAGAGGCGATTCAAAGCTGAATTTTAGGGGAGCACACCCTTGACTACCATTAAATTACAGATTTAATATTTGCACGTCACAGTTGTCACAGGTTTACAAAATTTCCATACCATAAACATGTTTAAAATCTCGAGTTCATGAAATATTGAATACTTTCATGGTTTTAAAAATTTATAATGTTTTTCAGCAGTTTTTAGGTTTTAGGAACCTTCGCGAGCTTAATATATTCGAAATTTTTATTTCTCTAAATTTTCAAGAATGTTCATATTCCCAATATTATCAAAACATTTTAATTTCTCGAAAATTACAAGATTTTTCAATTGAGCTTTTCTACTCGAGGGCGGGTATAACAGCTCTCCACAGTGTAAATAAAGACTTACTGGAATGGCCACTTTTATTGCAGGCATAATGGATTAAATTAATGACAAGGTTCACAATATTTGATCTCTTCGTTTATTCCTGATTTTCCTGCATCAACGTCACCATTATCTTATCTCATTATCTCTTATTGCTCTCAGTTTATGGTATTTAGCATAAACTGTATAATGTTTTCATTATGTTTTTTTAAGTATGGGAAACCGAAAAGTGAATTACCTAACCGTATGGGAATCTGGCTGACATCTCCTATTGTTGTGCGTTCTGTTTCGTTTTGTAGCTTTTACGGGTCCAGAAAATAGGGCACTGAATACGTCTGTATGGTAATATTAGGTGACTGAATTTGTGTCGTTCATCTAGTAGTGTATTTATTTAGATGTGTCTTGAAGTTTTATTTAAACAGTGTTACTAGTAATCGTCTTCATGTCTATAAGACATTTCATAACAAGTATCAGAATCAATCAATTAAACGTATTTCCTGATTCTACAGAATAAAGACTACAGTTCAGAAGCCTGCCGTCAGGTTTGAGTTACGTCCTCGTAATATACCATATTACCTTGTATCGCAATATACGAGCAGAAAAAACTAAGTGATAGAGTATCCCAACTGCTACAAAAAAGTTAAACAGACGTTGGAGCTTTTATACTTTCTGGACGTATAGACCTCGCCCGAACGTGTCCGACTAGCAGACCTAGATTGAGACGGCATCGTGGTGAAGCGCCCAGAGGAGTGACGTCCGTTAGTATATCGGTATGAGAGATGGAGGTCCCCAACAGTCCGCTAATGTAAAGGCTCAAAAAATTCTGTTGAGGAGGTCACTTATCTGTAGGGTTTTTCTCCTCTAAGAAGCATCATCTATGGACAATGTAGTCGAAGTAGCTATTCTTTAGACATTGGAGCTATATTCTAGACTATGTGCTGAATGAGGTTTCATATACAGATTGTGTGTAGTCCTGATCCAAATTCAAGTAGATGCAGAGTGTCAAGGTTCAAAAATGCTTAAACTAATAGAAAACTTGGTTATTTTGATAAGATGCTGACAGGGAAGGTCAAAAATATATCGATAACAACAGTACATTACCTTGCAATGATCAAGCTTGGTTTGATTTTAAGAATCTTTCAATATGTAATGGAGTAGCTCTTGTTTTCTCCTCGAAAACAAAGTTAGATACGAGGAGATACTGGGAGACAACAAGCTCAATCTGATGCTGCTTAATCCGAAAAATTACATTTTTCCTAAATACTCAGTGGCGTATAATTTTTTTTAATGCTATTTTTCTTCTAGACTGGGCCAACTTCGTTTCATTGCATTGAACAACACTGTCGAAATCCAACAAAATCGGCACAAAGCCATTTCAAATATACTAAGTGACATATAAATCCGAACACCCAGTTTAAATGGTTTTATTTTAATAAAATTTTGTATAAGTAGTTAATGAAGCATAATAAGTAAATGATAAAAATTTCAAAATGATTGCACTGCTTCAAAGCCCTTTGACCTTTAATAATGTGTGGATGCACCCTGATGTGCTACGCATTCTCCAACGCGCCTAGGCATGCTTCTGATTAGGTGGTCAATGTCCTCCTGTGGTATCTCATTCCAGGCAACCACCAACTCCTCTCGAAGTGCTTCTAGAGTCTGAGGAGGACGTTGCAAATTGAGCAATCTCCTACCCATCATATCCCACACGTGCTCAATTGGGGATAAGTCGGGAGATCTTGGTGGCCATGGTAACAATGTGACATCATTATGTTGAGAGAAGTCTATTGTGACTCTTGCAACATGTGGTCGGGCATTATCTTGTTTTAAAGTTGGATCTGCCAGGGTGTCAAGATAGGGTGAACGATGGGGGTTCTAGAACTTCGTGGATATAACGCTGCCCGTTCATGTTACCTCTGATGAAGATTAAAGGTGACCTGGAACCATAAGCTATAGCACCCCAAACCATAACTGCAATAGTGTGATGAACATGTCTTTCAACAAAAAACTGTGGATTCCTCCTTTCACCACGTCGCCTTCTAACCCTGGCACGACCATCGTGCATACCTAAGCAAAATCGAGACTCGTCACTAAAGACAATACTGTTCCATTCTTGATCCCAGAGTGACCGTCGTCTGCACCACTCAAGGCGAGTACGTCGGTGTTCTCGAGTTAAAGGGAGGACCCAGTGTGGCCGGTATGAAAACAAGCCAAAACTTCTCATTCGTCGGTAAACATTTCGCATGTCAATAGGTCTTCCGTGTTCTGCAAACCATTCATTTGCAATGGACCTGGTAGTGGAGAAACGGTCCCTTAAGGCCAATAATCTTAGGCGGCGATCTTCACGGTCTGTTGTTCTACGGCGGCGTCCATTGCCCCTTGCTCTTTGCGTACGGCCTTCTCGAAGCCATGCCTGACAACACCTAACCACAGTGTCTACACTTCTTTGCACTCTAACTGCAATTGCCCGAAAAGAAAGTCCAGCTTCCCGAAGTCCCACTATACGGCCCCTATCAAACTCACTAAGTTGACGAAATCGTACAGGTCTCCGTACTCTAGGCATCGTAACCGCTCGTAAAGGATGTCAAGTACCAAAATCCGCCAACGTTGATTCTTTACTGCGGCTAAAATATTCATTTTTAGAGCGTTAGTGAATTAAAAAAAAGCAGTATAAAAACCGGAATGTCCAACTGATGAGGCTGAAAATTTTTTCACTTCTTATTTACACTAAGATAAATACATTCACCAACTTTTATTAAAATAAAGCCATTTAAACTGGGTGTTCGGATTTATATGTCACTTAGTATATTAATAAAAAACATTTGAAACATTGTATCTTGAAAACCAGACCTTTTAGGAAACATGTTTGTATGACGTTTTTTACTTTGCTTTGGGTCAGGAATACGCCTTGTAGTTACGGCATATCATTTAGTAACACCCCGTAGAGTCATTTTCATCTCCATTCGACGTAAACAAATTTTGGTGCTACCGTATACGAAATACTTCCGTTTTTTCCACGAAATTATCAAGTGCGGCTTTCTTCAGGCGACAGTGACGACCGGCGTAAGGCAATTTCGTTCACATACCCAAAACTTGTCATGTCAACATAACATCTCTAGAAAGTGTAACAGGTTTAATGTGATTTGCATGTCTCTGGATATACGCGTGTGTTGTAATTTTTATATCGTAATTTCTCGAAAAAAATCATCGGATGCCCCGGGTGGGCAATTATATAAAAATTATTAAAGAAAAGCGGTAGGTCTGATACGGCGTGATGATTGTTTTTGATTGTAAACGATTAAGGCGATATGAAAAAAGTGTTCCATATATTATGCTCGAGAATGAAGACTGACTGCTTGAGGGTTCAAAATATTCCGTGCTGCCAGCAGAATTTCAGAGCAGGAACGCATAATGATATGCCTTATGCTATACAAAAACTCCACAGCTTACTGGTTTATGATGCATACATTATTTATTTTTACTTTATATCAGGTTCATTTAGGTTTATTTATAACTAAAGACGGTAACCGTGACAAAGTGACTTAAATGCGACCATTGTAGTGGGAATACAGGCAACCAAACCTTTCAATGGTTTATTATGTAATGAAAGTATCACCGAAGATGCAAAGAACATACAATACAGTATAGCGGAAAATATTATGCTTTATCCGAAATATGGCCTCTAACAAAAACCGTACGAGACAAGATAAGAACTGTTCAAATTGAATTTTATGAGATGCTTCGGAGAAACTAGAAAATATTCATTTGGAAGGTATTAAACCTCTGCAGCCTACTTCTGGTATGAACACAATGCTTATGATGATATTATGATGTTACCACAATAATTTCTGCTTAGTTTTTTTATGAATAATTAAATGACAGCTAATAAATTAGTTCCTCCAGAGAAGAACGTTCAAGATGCGGTAACAAACTATCTATCAAGCATAATGATGGTTGTTTTTCAGAATTCCATTGAACGTTTTAGCGGTGGAAGGGAGTCATGTTACAGATGGAATCTCTTTAAGCCAGTATTGCCATTTATACTATCTATGATGATATTGGTGACTGTGTGATATTTCTGATGGATCATTTTATATCCAGTAGAACTAATTTAGTATATCAATAGAATAAGCTGAAATGAATAATTGCACATCACAAACCAGGACCTTGTCTCAAGATAGGAAACCAATCGATACACACTACTTCTGAAATGAGCAGGCAAGCAGTATCTCCATAAGCACATTCTTATCACCAAATCCATTATTAGCACCTAACAGCAAACTAATAGTATTTTCTGCATAGTTAAATTTTGGAAGAACCAGGATTTATAAAGTGCAGTTCAAATTATTTTATTTCTGAAAACTCTCATCTTATTTCTGATTTACACATTAGATAAATAAATATCATCTGATCAGTGTCCTTAATGACATATCCCGAGCCATATCTGATAAAGCACATAAAAATCATAAAATTGCCTCTTCTTGCTTCTAGACTTTTTGAACGCACAATGAGAAAGTACTTCAATCAACAAAATAACGACCAGAAAATCACTCGATTGAAACAACTCGTCTCCATTGATCTAAATATCGAATTCCAAACATATAAAGATGTAGATTGTCTAGTTTCGTAATACTTCCTATTGGAACCATTTAGATTATTACAAAAGTGCCATTAGCTACAACCTAATCTCTCAATCACTGATCAAGATACCAATTTATTAGTTCATCAAATTCTGACTAGAGATGGGAGTGTTGGAACGGGTGTCTGAAGAAAATTGGTTCTTAAGAATTCATGTGGGAGCCGACCACTCTCAGAGTAAGAGACCTTCTCCGCTCAGGCTTCTGTACATCTTCTTAGACATCCTGTGGTCTCGTTGGAAACTAGATATTGTGTGCAAGAATAATTCTATTTGACGGGTTGCAATCCAAGCAGCTTGACCGATTTTAATATAACAGGTGTTGTTAAATTTGTCGAGTGATAATGGAGATATGAAAATTTTAGTCAATTTCTTGGACAATCAAAAACATAAATCCCGCAATTTGTATTTGACATGCAGCAGCTCTAACATGCGTGTATCACCAAGGAAGCTCAATGCGTGGCTGACTAACTTTGACATTTCAAGCGTTAGATGACACTGCTGTTTCAGGTACTTGGGAAGTGGCTGACATCATATTCAGCCCGTCTGTTTTAGGATTCTCGTGCTTAGGCTTCGCAGCACAAAGAAGACCGCAAGCGCATGCATATTCTACGCTTTCAAGCAACTGTCAAGTTTCAAAGTGGTTCACAGAGATTAGGCTCTTTACGTGTACGCCCAGATTTGTGGAGAAATATTTGTATTTGAAGAAAAACATGGGAAACGGGAGACATTTGATGTCCGGAATGTGGTATCAAAAAATAGAATAAGATCACGTATCCCGTAAGGTTTATGTTTCGATCAAAGCGCTTCCAAAAACTATAGCCGTCTAACGATAACGCTGACAATTTACTGCTTTCGCTCAAATAGATCGCAGCGGCTTTTTATGCAACAGACGCAACTACTTCCATTATTATATATAATTAAATTATCACTGACCGAAATCACCGCGCGCCGAGAAAGAATAAAGATATTTTCTAGGATCTGCTTATATTGCTTGAAATATCCTTGAATTTCCTCTTAAAACAGGTCTTATGTCTCCCAAGATTATCACAGACCTCCTAATAAGATTGTTTCAAATAATATGATAGTTCAACTAAGAAAAATCTCGAGAAAGATCTTCGTGGTACCACATCACATCTCTAGATTTAAGTTCAAACTGCAGGAATGCGCCAATACGCGGTAAAAGTAACCGAGCTGCTCATTCAACAAATAGGTAAAAATCCACCTGCTAGGCTCCGATTTGAAAATGAATCAACTGGTGTACTTTCTACTACGAGACGGAGACGACCGGCGACTGAATGGGTCCGAGCAGCGGCTTAGCGGCAGAAGAAATATGAAGCTCTTAATAACCATCAATTTGGCCGATTTAAACTGGAGCGACCTGGAAATAGCGGACGCGCGGAATCCGACGCAAAATTGGAATGCAGATGTCATGTTGTTAGACAGGGCGATATAGACAAGATACATTCGTTTGAGAAACTATCCGACTTGATTTTTTTATAATCACCTTTACGCAATGTCTCTTAATATGAAACTAGGAGAAGGCACATTCCTTATGGCAAATGACATTCGGCCAAGTCTAAACAAAAGTTTTAGTGGGTTGTTCTTTATACTAATCTGATCAAAAGTATCTATTGCAGTACTATTTTAGTATCAACGGTTTTCGAGTTGCAAGCTTGATAAATCCAAAAACAATATGAGCTTAAGGCAGACAACAACGTGATTTTATTAACTCTCTAACCATTAATTAGAAGCTTAATAGCTCCTTCTCGATGGTCTCAAATGATTACAATGATCATGCAACATAAATTCCTTTCAAAATGGCCAACATTTTGAGCAAAAGATTCGGGTACCAATGGTTGCCCAAGTCATCGGAATAGATGTTTCTCTGTTTGTCCTTCCGTTTTGTGAGCAAATTACGAAACAAATGTTCTTTTTGAGCCAAGCAAAGTTTTTACAGGTGTCAGTTGTATTGTTACCTGTTAAGAAACTTTGTTAAAAAAAAGCCCGGTAACCCTTCATCCAAACTATGGGGCATTCAACAAACGTGATTATGAGAAAAAAAAAGTCAGAAAATTTCTCAAATGAATGCGTGATTTTCGCCGTCGACTAGGATATTATTTGTCGCAATATTAATGACATCGAGCAAGGTGAGGTCATGTTTCAAAATAACATTTTTGTTACTTCAGATTGACTGAAGAATGTTGAAAATTTTGTAAATATTACAAAGCCAGTGTCAAGTCAATATCTTTGAGACTTAGGACTAGCATCGCCAAATAAAGCTTCGCAATTTGATGTGCCGCATCGCCCAGTCAAAAACAAGTTCTTCAAATTAATAGGCTTCATAGAAAGACGCTCATTGTCCTAATAGGTATTTTGTGTTTTTTTATCAGAAATACTTACCTTCATTTTCGATTTTCGACAAATTTCTTATATTAATGACATAATTCCTTTTGATGTAGCAATGTTGGCAACCCAAAGCCTGGCCAAACTTAATTAGAAAGGTTAATATGAACATTTATCTCAAAAATTTTAATTATCAAGACACAGGGTTCAAAGCTAAAAAAATTTTTTTTCTTAAAAATACTTCAAAGATCCTTGTGACAATTTTGTTGGAATTTGACAGTGTTGTTCATGGCAATAGTACTCTAAATTAGTACTATTTGGAAGATAATGATGAATTCTGGCAGACTTTTTCAAAAAACATACCTTTTAAAATGAGCAGATAAAATATAACTTTTTCGTCACTTGGTATCACTTTGTATGCTATGTATGTATGTTTTTGAGGAAAAAGTCATTTTATGTATTATAAGCCATCACTTATGATCTGTGGAATAAAAAGTAACGACAATTTTATAAAATATTTACAAAAAATGTTGCAAATGACTTTTCCTTCCAAGAAGCCTGATGTTTTAAAATTTTACAAAGTTATGTTATGAAGTCGTTATTGTTTTTTCCTCGAAGACAAAGTAAGATACACAGACATAAAACAAAATAGTTGTAACATTAGCTGTTCAATCATGAAAAAAATTATGTTTCTTCAAAAAGTCATTGGCGCATATTTTTTTACCGTTACAGTTCGTGAGACGGCCCAGATGCTATTGGAGTTTATAGTCATATTCTAGTCGGTTCTTGCTTAGCATCTTACTGCAATGAACAACAATGTCAAACTTCAACAACACGGGCAAACAGATCTTTGGAATATTATTACAAACCCATCTTTTTTCAAACTTTGACATCCTGTATATGGAAAACCACGCTTTCTCGGACACTTGCTCATATGGACTTTTCTACGCAACTAATTTGGTAGCACCCTATAGCTTTCTAACAACTTGCTCTCCTCTGGTAGATCGAGAAGTATCTGTAAAGCGAACTGGACCTGCGTACGTCCACAATAACCATTAAAATTGTCGGCCGATCTTTCAGCACCATTAAAAATAGTTCACTCTCCTGGCGCATCCCTTACGACTCCACAGCGAAATTTACGTATGCCACCCATCCAGTGGCGGACATGCTATTAGGATTAATTGGGCAAGTAACTAAAGTCATTAGCATCAGTTAGAGGAGTAATGAGTTGATTATGCCTGGATAGGAGCCTAATTAGGCTGATGCCTGGCATTAAATCGCCACTCGGGTGCACGTTGCCGGATGCATTTCCGAACTTTATTGCACCATCGACAGTGATTTATCCTTAGTTTTGATGTGCTGCGATGAGACGGACAGATAGCCGACGTACCGCACATTCTCAGCAAGAGTATCGATTATTTTTTCTTTGCCTTCGAGAATATACGGACTGATGTGTGGACAAAGCATGCCGTCTTCATCAAGTAATCCTTAGGGCTCTCGACCAGTAGTATGTAATTTGTCGGTACCGATTACACTGGTCAACACTGAAAAAATTTTTTTTATATGTTTTCGGTTGAATGAAGTGTGTCGACTGCGAAGATGACATGCAGATTACTGAAATATGATTTTTTATACACTTCATTCTAAAAAGTTGCTGTGAGTGGAGAAAAATTAAATCTTATGTGTTATTCAATCATATGTTTGCTACATTGCATAGGCGACTAGATGCAAAATGGTTTGAACACATGATACCAAATTTGATCCTTGAGCAAACTAATGATAACAGGTATTACATATCTGGAATCATAAAACAGCACCTATCAAGTTCACTAAAATTATAAAGTGTGTTCCATGTGAAAAAAATACAACTTAATTCGATAGCATCTATGAAAAATATAAGTTAAAAACTGATGGTTATTGGAAAATATGCGAGGAGTACGACCTAAATATTTCTATATTGTTTCGGTGCAGTTACACTTTTGACTCAAAGTGCTTAGAAATTCCTTGTTATGATTTGCAGTAATTGAAACAAAAAGACAGAACACTTTCCGTGTTGATACTGTGTCTGATCTGCTTCTATGCCTCTCCGTCTCAGTTTCGAAAAATGATTTGTTGCCAAAAACAACAGGTACTCATTGTAACATAGTACTCGTACCTCACACAATACGAAGCAGAAGCTTGGCAGATGTATCTCTTGATTATGCGTCTATGAGGTTTCACCAATCTCAAAGATTATTGTAGAATGATTAATAGTACCGATCGTACCCTATCAAAATTAATTTCTCTCATGATATGTAGACATAACAGCTCATAACACCGTCCTCCAAGTACAAATCCTAACCAAACACACCGCAACAATGTATACGGCCTTGAAACTTGATGTATCATTGACCGGAAAAACGCATTTCGTCAGTTTTATTTTGAACACCGATTGACTCCTTTTCAATTTGAAGAATTGATCGTGTCTGTCGACTATGCACTGATTAACTTATTCATATTTTAACTCAAGGCCTTCCTAGCCCTGATGCAATTTCGTGAAATAGTAGACCTACGGTCACCTTGTATACTCTTTGGCATAAAAAATGAATGGTAACATAATATCGAGTGCTCGGGAGCGAGGCAGAACGAAATACTATCCTGCGTTTCTCTACAAATGAAATGAATAGTGCTGTACTATGAGGTAAGTGAACTAACTAGACTTACCAGCTGATACTGTGAAAAATATGGGTATTATTTGTTACTGCAATTTACTGAAGGCATCTTAGTGGGAAAATTTAAAACAAGAAGTACGTTGCAAAGTATACTCATATTCTTCTAAAAGCGTTTTGCCGCAGACTTCATGATTATACCTGACGAAGTAAACATTTTTCTTTTACTCACATCACTTTCTAAGTTTTCTCGGATACAATTCAGTTCGGTCAACTTACATCTTGACATTTCCATTGTGGAAGAAGCGCCCAGCCCAAATTAGGCAGACCATCGTTGATATCTTGATTTCAGTTAATAGAGTCAGCCTGTATCTTATGAGCGTCTTGAAAAATGTGTACAAGAAAGAGTGAATTGGATTTTTATGCAGGCTTTTAGATATGCAGTCGCCTGATGACAAACGTCCATCTATGGTAGTCTACTCGGAAATGGTCGATTGTTCGTATAATAAATTGATATGAAGACCTAGTTAGGTATGTCTGAATTGCTTTGAGACCACCGTTTCGGCAAGGAGAAACTTATGTGGAATTATATCACATAGAAGGTGTCCCAAAAAGTTTGAAAGCGCAGTATGGCGGTGTAAAGCAATTTCTCATTTGGATCTCCAGAGGCAGAATAGCCCAAACGTAATACCATTAAGTAAAATTTATAGAAAACCTGGTCATGAAAATAAAAAATGTACACTTATTTGATATCGAGAAAATGTGCAGAGTTAAAGGTAAACACCCTGTATCCATTTGGACACTGTGTTCCCTATACTTTGACCATACCGGGTCCGTCATTTTGGAAAAATAGTAATTATGACAATACACTTCTATCTAGTACATAATATGTATGTATTGTGTGTTTTATTCACTATACTTGTGAGACACTGTATATCACTCTTCAGCTATAACACGAAAATATGGTATACAAAACAGACATGTATTTGTTAGTCTCTATTGTAGGAAAATTGGGGCACACTAGCTTCAACCAATGTTTCAAGTCCATTGCAGGTTTTGGTTCACGAGCTCTACCTAATGGAAAAACACTTGTGATTTTCAACTTTGGACTTTGCATGTAAATCCGAAGTCCGTATCTCTCGATGTCTTTATTTAAAGCAAATCTCGTAGCTCTCCCGCCAACATGTCGTACTTTTATTGCTCCGCACGCATCAAGAGTACGCTGGATGGCAAAAAAGCCGTTCTAATAAATTCCTCTAAATCGCAGTAAGCGTCCGCTTCAATCTGATCTGAGATCGCTCTGGATGCCTGTAATCCGAGATCTGCTCGTAAAAACAGTTGAAAAGTAAATTTAGCCACCTACGATACTCACGACGCGCCACGGTTATTTAAATTTCAAAACTGGCTAAACGTATTTGTTGGAAATTCTCAAGAGCATTGGCGCGAAAGGGATCAAGATCTTGAGGCTTCAGGGATTTTTGGCTCAATTTTATACTTTTTCCATTTGATATTTCAATTGTAACACTTATTTATCTTACCATAATATGTGTTTATGGTCCGCATGTGCTAAATTGAGCCAAAGGTACGAAAGGGTGGGCTCTAACACACCAAGGGCCATGGTATACAACCGCCTGATACACCTGGGATACATACAATTTTATACCATACAGCTGGGTAAAAAAATAGCTTAATAGACACCACCAACACGGGTATTACGTATTTTAAAAAGTGACGTTTTGTAGGTTTTTTGTGACATAACTATTCGTCATTTATTATTTTTCTGGGCGGTACGTAGGAACTTTGCCCATTCGTCACTGACTAATGTACGTTAGTCGAATCTGTCATTCTTGGTTGCCCAGCAACCGCACAATGACAAGGAAAAAGAGAACGGGAAACAAAAGAACAAACGAGAATAGCAAAGAGAAACAGAATTATATTAGCTTAAGAGGGAACACCTTTGCTTTTAGACTTGGTTAACGGATTAATTTTCAGGTGAACTAAGAACAAATTTTTATTCAGGTTTTGTTAGAGTGTAGTTTTACGTATACTAAAAGTTCGTGCTAATCTTTAATCACAGTGCGAGCCGTGGCCTTGCATTTTTACGAACTTGCTCCACTGTGTAGTCCACTGAGTCACGCAGCCCAGGGTTGCTGTGCAATTTCGCTTGACTATTGTGGCATAACGTAGATTTTTCTACAAGATGCTAACTTAGCACTATCTGTTGTACCCTTGTTGTGAACTCATTTTGTAGCTGTTCGTGTTGCCTAATCGTCATGATGCTTCAGCTATCTGCTTCAGAAATAGCATAGCTGTAAGTTGTATACTATAGCTGCAAGGGAACGGAAGTGAATAGGTGCATTTGTGTGCTAAAAATGCACTTACCTGAGATGTATTCAAAGCCAGGAATTAGTTGCGCATCCACTTTTTCCAATTCATACTGGAAATTGCATATGCAAATGAGAGAGATAAGACAAGAAAATTCCTGGTTGGTGAAGTATATTACAAGTAACAGGTGAGGAAATATACTACATACAGGAATATTTATGAAACAGCTGATAGAAATTTTCATTCATGTATTGGCAGCATATTCAGCAATAATTGTCTTCACTGTTTTTATACAGATGCATACCAATACACATAATCATCCAGATGCGACCTTGCTACTCAACCAACTTCCTTTCTTTCACATCTTCTGAAAGATTTTCTGCAACCAACAAGCAACCAGCAATGCTTGTCGTGTCGTTGAGTCATTCCTCCATAGATAGGCGATATTGATGTATTGATGTTGCTCACAGCGATCATAGTGAGTAAACGTGAAATGAACAATTAGCCCACTAAATACTACCTAGCCTGTCAGATGACATGTTGTCGGTTTTTTACATTTTTATTTATGTTTTTTACATAATACCCCTGCGGGCAATGATTGTTAAAGCAGTTGCCGAGCAATGGACAGCTCGCGTGGTAGATGAGGTTAGATTAGTTTAAAGATAGCAGACGCTAAAGTTATTTTACAACCCTAGCACATAATATCCGTGGGCTAAGGAATAAGGACACCATGAAGATCTAATTTTGGAGTACTTACACCTTGCACCTTGGTTGTTAAATGGTTAAATTTGTATCACAATACCAGATCCCTGCTTTATAGGTATCTGAAGGTAAAAGGACTTGTGAAATGTATAATGCATTCTCATATCTTCCTTACTGTAGGAACCCTGAGATCTCGAACTTGTAGCGACGCCCATGGTGAAATCTGTAAGAAGCGCTGGCGAGGCTATCTTGATTTTATTGCGGAACGGGAAAACATGGGGAGTTAAGATGTGCTCACTCTAGAATTCGTGAATTAGAGGAAATTCATTGAATTCGAAATTGATGCTACATAGCTGCGTAGGAATACTGATGAGGCAATTTGGTCTAACTACATCTCCACAAAGATGTTTCATTCGGTTCTGGGTCCACTGCCTACACAGTCTGGGCTCTGAGACTTGGAACTCAAGCCTAACAAGATTCAAATTCCAAATCCTAAAATTAGAAAAGGCAGGTAATACTCTAGTAATGATAGTGTGAAGTGGCGATAATCCGCAGCTAGGTCGCTTTTGGTCATTTTTGGTGTCCCAGGATGCCAACATTAAAGATAACAAAAACATTAGAACCTAATGTTGAGACTGTCAGACACAGAATCCGACCAGCCTGGTTCGTAAGTCTCCTTTCTATCAAACTCCTTCTGCCGTTGGTTTCGTAATGACCGAGTTTACTACAAGCCCGTGGGCCAGTTGATGCGCGGGCCTAAATTGATCAATTAAAAGGCGATTTTGAAGTAGTGGGTCCAAGGGATATTCGATTTCTTCCAAAATGCCACTCAAACTAGTGAAAAATTATGATTTGTGTATAAAGGGCCTCTAATCCCCGTTGAAAATAAGGAAACTCATTATAAACAGCGGGGTTTAGCTGCAAAGACCTATTTTTGATGCCGCAGTCAAAAATAAAAATCACATCCTCGTTGTGAATGAAGAACCAAACTGAAAACAAACATAAATACCTGAGAAACTTGAAAAAACGATATATCGGATGTAAATAGTGTGGAGGTTTCAAACATTTCTAAACGAACTTCCATTATAGTCAAACTTTTCTCTTTATAGGTTTGTGACATGTCAGTTTAATAAGACGTCTGACTTTTGTTATTGGAGTGCCAACTTCTACATAAATTTCTTGACTATCCTGCGAAGTACTCTATTTATTTATAACTATTTATATGCTCAACATGTTTTTAGAGCTAACTTTTCTGGCTTATAATCTTCTCACCTTCCTGCCATCTGCGTTCAGCAAACGCTGTCAACGGAGAGCGGACAGTTGCAGTTTTGCCAGATCTACCACTTGCCAACTTTAGAAGAT
This sequence comes from Acanthoscelides obtectus, assembly GCA_963669975.1. Lineage (NCBI taxonomy): Eukaryota > Metazoa > Arthropoda > Insecta > Coleoptera > Chrysomelidae > Acanthoscelides > Acanthoscelides obtectus. The sequence goes on from CAVLJG010000008.1 coordinate 71,680,200, forward strand.
TTTTATGGGAATTTATACATATTAGGAAATAGTCCAATTTCTTACTGATAAAGTGTGGAAATCCCCGCGTAGGGCCCTAAAAGCTAACCAGCTAGAGGACAATTTACGGGTTTTAGAAAACAACAAGTTCTGTTTCCACGTGTTTCGCGCATAGATAGCCTCCTCGAACCAAACCCATCCCTGGCCATTAATGCAGTGTGATTTGGGAGATTTTTTAGATTTTTAGAAAAAGTAGCAACTTTGGGGGATTTTTGTCTTGTTCTAGAGGAAATCCTATCCATCTGGCACTACTGCTACTGCCCTCATGTCTCATGTTTTAACTTTTGCCCACCGTCTATAGTAAATAGTGGCCACAACCACTTTAGATACATGAGCTTATTCTGTACTCTAAACTAACAGTAGTTACTAACAGTAAATGGTACTTCTATCATGACGACAGTCAAAGTTAGGTATTTCTGAAAATATCTTCTCTCCTCGATATCCTCCCAAAACTGTTTTTCAGATCTTGTTTGAATTTGATACCAAAAGTAGGGTTTTTTTCCTAATCATATGAATTGCCTGAAAATGGTTCAAGTGTTATAAACGGTAGGTCAGTCCGTTTTCCTGGCACTTAAGGTTGAAGAACTGTCAGTGCTGCTTAATCTTATCTTAGAATTCGAGATAGTTCCGAGCACATAGTAGAGAATAGATCAATTAAATACACATTGATATTCAACCAAGCCTTCTAACCGACATTTTATTGTTTCAGGTCTGTGACATAGCCATTCCTTTGCGTTTGCCGTTGATACGGTTGTTCTCAGTAAGTATTTAAACCTCTTAAGTCCAACTATCTGCCCATTTATTATGCATACACGACATGCGGCCCACATATTAATTCCATGTTTCGACATAATTCGACAGCGTTCTTGATTTACGAGAGTTCAATTATATGCATACAGGGTGTGCAAAATTAGACTTTTGCTAAACTTGTTATAGCTTACTTAAGACAATTCAAGAGGTGCAAATCACCATAGGAATCCTTACACAGATTCATAACAAGTTGGGGATCTTTTCCGATGAATATCAATAGACAGTTACAGAAACAGTATTTGAAAACATTACATCAAAAAATTGTTATGAAAGTTGAGTTAATAATTAAAATTGTGAAGGAGATTAAACAAGGGCCAAGTTCACAAAAAACGTTTTTTTGAGTTTCCAGCTAAACAGTAAGTTAATTAACAAAAATAGATCAGATAAAAGTTACCTATAAACCGTTTTCTTACACTTTGTTCCTGAACATTCATCATTTCGCGTTACTCATTACTTACTCAAAATAAACGAAAAACAAATAGACGTCAATTTTATATAATTAATAGAAAAAATCGTGAAGTCAAATGTGAAAAAACGACAAGCTGTTTGGAATTCAATGCAAAAGCTCATAACCGGTCTTTAATCTACTACTTACATCTGTCAATAACACTGATCAACAGCCAAAAAACATCCTAAATAAAATCAACAAAATATTACTATTTTTAATGTGCTAAAACCGGAATGAAACTTATTTTTTCAATATTAGTTCAAGTTTTAGAGATACGGTAATTATATGTGTTCCTGCTGTGACAGTGTTAATATACTGTAATTCACAAGAATGCACGTGCTACATTTTTATATTCGGCAAGGAAAGATGATGTAATCGGCATGATTGTGTTACGTTATACATACGTGTACATTATATTGTTTTATATTAGCCATTTTTTCCTCAGTTGGCTGACAGCGTTCATGCAAGATGTCTCGAAAGTGTGTAAACAATCCAGATCAGTTTTGTTACGTGTGTGGTGATGTGACTTCTGCGTCTCAGAGACGGTCTATTACTCCACTAATAACAAAGGCATGTCAGCTTTATTTCGGTTGTAAATGTAGGTGATCAAGACAAACAGTGGGCACCCCACATCTGCTGTAATACATGTGCTTCAAGTATGAGGAGCTGGTTAAATGGCAAAAAACGGTCTATGCGCTTTGCTGTCCCAATGGTTTGGAGAGAGCCTACAAATCATATTAATGATTGTTACTTTTGCAAGGTACCTTGTGTTGGACAAGCCACAGGTATGTCCAAGAAAAAAAAATCGGTTATTAGCTACCCAAACATACCATCTGCGATGAGACCTGTGCCTCACAGTGACGAAAATCCTATTCCAAAACCCCCAGAATCCTACACTTGCGAATCAGAAAACGAATCAGATCATGACGATCGAGTGATTCGTCAGGAAGAAGATATGCCATCAACGTCAAGAGATCCTGATTTTATATCGAGCACGTCATGCCACCAACCGCACAAAATAACACAGTCCGAATTAAATGATCTTGTAAGAGATTTAGAACTTCCAAAATGTAAGGCAGAGTTACTTGGATCAAGACTGCAGCAGTGGAACTTGTTAAAAGACCATGTTTCGGTATGTGTTTTTCGTAAACGCCACAAAGACTTAGAACCATTTTTCAATATGGAGAATAATTTGGTTTTCTGCAGTAACATTAACGGCTTACTGGCGGCTTTAAATATAAACTATAACCCAGAAGAATGGAGATTGTTTATAGACAGTTCAACATTGAGTTTAAAGACAGTGTTATTGCATATTGGAAATATTTTACCATCTGTTCCTGCAGGGTATGCAGTTCACATGAAAGAATCATATGACAATATGAAGTACCTATTGACATGCATAAAATACGATGAGCACCAATGGCATATTTGTGGCGATTTGAAAGTTGTTGCACTTTTACTTGGGCTGCAGCTAGGCTACACAAAGTTTTGCTGTTTTTTGTGTGAATGGGACAGTGGGGCAAAGGCACTTCATTACACCAGACAAAACTGACCTGTTCGTCAATTCCTAGAGTCAGGTCAAAAAAATGTACAGCATATGCCATTAGTAGATTCGAAAAAAAATTTATTACCACCACTGCATATCAAGTTGGGCCTAATGAAAAACTTTGTCAAGGCATTAGATAGAGATGGGTCAGCTTTTCAATACCTGCGTCAGAAATTTTCAAGACTAAGTGAGGCAAAGGTTAAAGAAGGTATTTTTGTTGGGCCACAGATTCGAAATATTTTGAAAGATACACAGTTTGAAAACACTTTAACAGGTATTGAAAAAACTGCTTGGAATGATTTCCGTCTGGTGGTCACTAATTTCTTGTGAAATAGAAAAGCTGACAACTATAAAACCCTTGTCAAAAATATGCTGTCATCGTATCAAAAGATGGGCTGGGCTGTAATATGTCTCTTAAGATACATTTCCTACACTCACACCTGAACTTTTTTCCTGACAATTGCGGAGCCGTAAGTGATGAGCACGGCGAACGTTTTCATCAGGATATTTCAACAATGGGAAAAAGGTACCAGGGAAAGTGGAATCCTTCCATGCTTGCAGACTACTGTTGGACTCTTGGTAGAGATGCTCCAGAAACGATCCATAAAAGAACAGCAAAAAGACAGCGCATATAGTGATTCTCATAAGTATATGAATCTTGTTACTTTTTTTAATATATCCTTAAAAATAAAAAGTTTTTTCTAAACCGCAACTAATTTTTTTATTTCATTGTCATTTTTTCATTCAGCGCCCCAAAATTAACAAAGAAGTGCACTTTTCCCACAAGATACAATTAAAAAACTAAAATCTGTTGTCCAGTGTAATTGAATGTCAAAGAAAGCAGTGACAATGGGAGAAGGGGTCCGAGGGGCACTTTCCTCCTATCGAATGACCTTACAGTGAAATATTTAATTTTTTATTTTAAAGCTGATCTAATACTCTACAGTACCTCCCTGTATCTTAAATAGATGCGCGTGTGCCCACACTGATTTCTCGTTTCAGCATAATTCGACAACATGTCTGATTTATGGCGAGTTTAATCATACACATAGTAAAACGGACAGTAACAGTGCATCCGCATGTAAATCACCTTTTTTATCGATTAAATTAGTCTTTACGACCGTTTTATTTTCTTGTACAATCTTCTAATACGATTTTATTGCTTGTAGTCGAACACTGACTAGATTGAGGTATCATTTTTGTGATCTTTTTATTACATATCATGTGTCGCAATCTGCGATTCAAACACATCTAACAAGTAATTATCGTACTACGTTTCTTCATGCAGCTTTGGCATAAAGCTTGAAGAGATATTTTATGACACACTGACAGAAAGCAATTTTGCTGGCAGTGCCAGTGAGTAGATCGATAATTATAAATTTGTCACAGAGAAATAGTGACAAACCCAAAACCCAAAAGATGCTAGATTGCTTGGATATCGTCAGATATTATCTCCACCGTGATTGTTAGATCTACTAAAAAGTCCGTGGATTCAGCCGTTATAGAAGGCAGAAATGTTTTATGCATACGTGAGTTGCTTTGTATCTCCTTGATTCGTTTCAGGAGTGTATTTCTTTAAATGAGGGTGCAGAAGAACCAAAAGAAAATGGTGAATATAGTTATCAACTCTAGTAGAATATTCGCTCCCCAAATCATTCTCGAGATTAAAGTGTGATGGAATGTTTAATGATTTGAATGAACATAAACATATCTTATTGACATGGATGCATTTGCCAGAATTTGGGAAGATAAGCACGCGCACTTTCTCTCACTGATTCTAATTCCTCGTTTTGAAAAATAGGAGTCCAAGATTGAGAATAGATAATCTCGAAGAATTCCGCCTCACTTCAGTGTGTTCCTTTCCACAGCTCATGAGACTCTATAAGGGTCAATTTTAATGAGTCGAAGCGGAAAAAAGCTCCTGGGTCACAAATTCAATCAATGAGAAGGCGTATTTGAAGTAAGTCTTACGTTTATGGTCAATTTCTTGTAAAATGTGTCACATACTAGAGAACAGTTACACGGTTTATGTAAGATGGACCCCTAATCCACTTGATTTAGCTATGGAAGTTTATTTTTCCATTTACGTCCAGATACTAAATAATCGGCCATTTGCGCCATACTCGAAGCATGGACACAAATCTAGGTTGATATTGCATCACTTGATTGAGCATTTAATTGAAAATAACAGTGTTTCACGGTAGCTGTACAAAATTCTGCTTGATAAATACTTTAATACCGTACGACGAATTCTGTTCCTTATAGGGATGGCAACGATATATCGATTATTTTTATATATCGATATTTTTTAAAAATATATCGTTATATTATAATCGATATATTTGTTTCAATATATCGGTATATATCGATATTTTCATTCAATATATCGTTTTTTTTTCATGTTCCTTTATCTTATCAGTACTTCCATGATATGTCAATGATTCAAACCAAATAGGCTCGATTTGTTGTTTGAAAGTGCTTTATGCACTTCGAGCGCTGATCCGAACACACCCCCATTGTGTTACGCGGTACGCCAAATGCGGCTGTCATGTGTCATGTCTTTAGTGTCAAAAGTCAATGTCAACGTTTTCAATGAGGATTTTTTCGCGAGTCCACGGTGTAGCACAGTGCACTACCGGGAACCGATACTCAAATTTTCGCGAAGAACGGGAATAGGGGAAGACGGATGTGACGTCGTCCGAATGTAAAAAAATCACGTGGTGGGTGACAGGTCTTATGTCAATTTCATTTAAAAAACAGGCATCTCAATTGAAAATTTGTCTTCGCAGTACCGAAAATTAATATGAGATAGCGCTGCGTAAAGTATTGCTTAGTCTAATCTGTTAGGTGTTATCTGAATGTACCGTTTTGCAAAACTTTAACGCTTTGAGATTACTGGACAGAAGTAACGTATGTGAAACAGGCCATGCTGAGCTATGCTAATTGCCAGTAGATTCAGCGAGCGATATTCAGCTACTGAGCTTACTGGTAGTAACCACTGACCATCTTTGGTTGATTTTTCTGGACCAGAAAATCAATGCTCCGTCTAGTAAATTTGGCAACCATGCACTCGTGAGTAGCATTGAATGAATCCCCGTTGGGCGTTTCTAATTTCTTTAATAACACTCTCAATCGTGAAGGCCGTCAAGATTTGCAGAACACTCGGTGTGAGTGTGAGTGCGGCGATTAAAATAAGTTGTTTGTTTAGCACATTTTGTAATGGGGATAATCAAACTGGAGCATCGAGACATTTCGAATTTATTAGGTGCAATAAAGACAATGAATCTTGACGGAATTGGATGCAAAAATCGAGTGGTTTTGCCGTGTATGGAAGATGTTGAAGTATGTAGGTCGACATGCTAAGTGAGATGTCTGGTGTAAAGTGATTCTAATTTTTTTGTATAGCTGCCTTTTCATGGAGAATCGTAGCTCTGTTTGAGGTAATATACAGGGTGAAGAGTTGGCACTGACAGGTATTAGTAGTTCGCCAACTACGACTTCTACGACGGTACCACCTACGCTTCCCTGCATCTATGATGAACCATGGCCCATGAGCATCTAGAGGGGGTGCCAGATGGGCAACTGGACTGCATGTTTAGCATGATGTCGTGTACAATTTTATGGACCTACCCCCCCCCCTTCTGAGAAAATTGAATATTCGTTAACCACGCTCTTCATAAAGGATTATGTTCGGCCCAAGTTAGTCCCATTGATCTAGCTACAAAAACGTTTAACTTAAAAGTAAATGGATCAACTCAAGCAGGCCCATATACAGTTAGTATATACCCCATAGTCCCCACCCATTTGATGAGGCTAATGCTAGTTTCTTCCATACCTTAAGTATAGACAATCCGGCAACGCTGCTGGACCACACCAGCCAAACAATCAAAGCAGGCTTCGGCGTATGAAAGTCACTGTCGAGCCTCTTTGGGCCTGACCGCATATCTCGCCTATAAATATTTCTCTAAGTTATAAAGGCAAATGTACAGGGAAATATTTGATGTATGAAATATCTACCGTTTGATGCGTGGGGCTGGAAGCGTATAAATATACTACCACCAAGAAAATGAAATACATGTAACTTACCCCACCATTTACAACCCGCATCTTCAACCCCAATAAAAAAAATCTGGAAATGATCAGGAGCAGCTAAAACGCCAAAAAACAAAGTTTGGACAACTTTATTTTTTCCGTTGCTTAGTTCCGCCACCACTGGACGAATTTTCAAAACTACAAAACATTGTGATCCCTACATAGTCACCTTGTGTACAATTTTCATCGAAATCCAGATGGACAGAAATAAGTGACAACATTGTTCAAGTTCAGTTTTATCACTCTGTATATTATAAGGTTGTTTGCTGAAATATCATCCTCAATGACGAAATGCCTCTCAACGTTTCCTGTATGATTAAAAGTCTGATATACCAAAGACAGTATTCATTTTCTAAATGAGATTATGATCGCTATAGGCCTCAGGGCTACGTCGTCTAATTGTAAAAAATATATCATTGGAGCTCTGGGTCATTAAGTCCGTTATAATTTTTCAGATTCATTTGTAATGTATCCTTAGGTGTGGACAGAAACGTTATTGAAGTGACCTAATAAATAATAGGAGGTCATTTTGTGATTGTAAGGATGTTATTAAAATTGAGGTATCTATTAAGATAAGTGTGCTTAGAGAAAGGATATGCTGTTGTTGGTGTAAGGATCATTAGAAGACGGTTTGTTAGATCGGTGATTTATTGATTAACGAATCGTGATTTAACAATGCTATGAGCTTGGTAACTGTTTTCTGACAGCTCGTTAATAGAAAAGAATATAGGCGCTAATATGACATATGGAGAAACAAAATTAGAGCAACTTTAACTTAAGGGTATTGTCAGCATTTTCGGTATGTATCCATATTAGATAAAGAGCCATTATTGATGTTGATATTGCTAGCAATATTATGATCATCGGCTTAATCACTATCATAACTCCAAAAACTATTTACAAATGATGGCTTGGTTGCCCTAGAGCTGTTAGACACCTAACTTTTGCAACAGTGTGGCGATTCTTTTTGCATATCCTACAGAAGTGACATACATGTATTTTTGAATGAATTGGTATATTTATATGTAGTTTTTTTGATAAATTATTAAACTAATATATAACACTGTACAAAATACAGTTTTCTCAAACTCACAGTGTTATGCATATAAATCTACACCGGGAAAGCAATGCAGGTCTTGATAACTAGATAACTTAATAAAAGCATATTTATTCTTTAACCACCTCCATTTTGAATATGATCTTAATATATGCTGCTGTAATTCGCTGTTGGAATATCGTGCAAGTCTGGCTCTAAGTATTCTGAATATAATCTGAGTACGAAGTAGTTAGAAATCGTTCTGGCCTATGTTTCAGAGTCTTAGCTACATATTGGCACGATATTCCAATCGAAATATCGACAATTCCATTAGTACCCATATTATTCAAAATCTTAGTAAGAGCAAGCTGCCATTTCTTAGGGTTGTGACTATCGAATGGCTCTTTGAAACGGCCCAAGGGAGAGACTACACTGCGGGCCATAAAATCTACTACAAGTTAGACATTTCGTTTTATTAACCAGTAATTTGCGGCGTATTTCTTCCACAGCTGCAAATTGATTTGACACATGACAGAATAATAGCAGCAATAATAACTCTGATAGTCCTCTTTCCAGTCCTGCAATCAACTGAAACCATCTACGTAGTTCCAAAACCACAGAAGTGACTAAAAGTTCGCCATTACTTGAGGAAGCAACTACAAGTATGGCTATAAATCGCATTTCTAGCCGGCCAAAGAAGGCTACTGCTGTATCATCAAAGTACGACTTTGCACTATTAATACACAAACAGCTATATAGTCAACGCCAAACAAAGTGGCGTGCACGTCATCAAGGTGGGTGTGTTGAAAAATTTACATTGTTGCCAAACTTTTTGTAAAATAATAAAATTTATTATTTACATATCTAGGTTTATAAGCAATATTAACCTCAAATGAGAACAAAAATAATAGTATAATAAAATTATAGATCTGTACTTGCATAATCATTAAGTATGACAATAATTATTGATCAGATGACACTATGAAACTACCATATTTAATTGATAGCTTAAAGGTACTGAATAAAAATCTAAATGGGGTCCTCCAAATTTTATGCATGGTATTTATTTTACAGAATTCATACAGAAAAATGCATTCTAAAATCAGGTAAGCTACTGGTGCAAGCTTTTTCTGTACAATAAAGTTAGTCGGAGTTTCTTTCTTCAGCGCTATCTGAATCTGAATCTTCATCACTCTCAAAGTTGATTATTAAAGGTTCGATGTCTGGTCGATCAAAAATTCGTTCTCTTTCATACCATTTAAAAATTTCTTGCTCAGTATGTCGAACACTATTTTTCCACATGTCTGGGGTAACCGTTTGTAGTGCCTCGTTCCACATATCCAAACAGTCTTTTTCACTGTTACCATCTCTACCAATATGTCTGTTATAGTAACCTTTTGCTATGCCCCAAATTAACTCAATAGGGTTAAATATACAATGGTAAGGAGGCAGACGAAGAACTTTGTGCCCATGTTGTTCCGCCAATTCATCAATCACGTATATTTTAGGTGGTTTGTTTCTAAAAAAGCAGTTATTTTAAGAATAGGAATAAACAAAAGAAATATAAACTGTCGACCAAAATATATATATACGTAATTAAGAAGCATTACGTACCGAGCAACAATACTCAATAGCTCTGTTTTAAACATTGTGCTTAAAAATGGTATGTTTTGATTTGTCAACCAGTCTTGGATATTTTTTTTTGTCCATGCATTGTTGGGCACTTTGTTCAATATCATGCTGTGATAAGGCGCGTTATCCAGTATAATCATAGATGGACTCTCCAATTTTTCTAATAACTGATGTTGAAACCATTTCAAAAAATTGTCCTGGTTCATCTCTCCATGGTAATCGCTCAATTTTGTTTTCGAAGAAAATATCGCTTCACTACCCTCAATAAACCCATTTTCATTTCCAGCATGTAATATAATGTATCTAAAATATATTAGTTTTTAATTTTATAGTGCAAATTGTGTAAAAGTACATACCTTTTACCATCTGTTTTAATAGCTTTCACGCTTTTTTGGTTTCCATTTTGCCAAGAGCGACCTATGGTCCCATTTTGAAATATCCAAGTTTCATCGAGAAACACAAACTGGTATAAGGCCTCAACCTTGGCTTGATTGTATTGCCTTAGAAATTCCACCATTTTCAAAGCTATACTTGGTAGTTCCATGAGCCCTCGTCGCGGATTGTCCTTAAGCCACTTAAATCCAAGATCTCTAAGCAACCGCCTTAAAGACGTGGCACTACCATCAAATAATGTCCTATCTCTTAATCGAGACCATAAAGTTTGTATCGTAACTTGTTCTTCTGAAACCATGTGTAATATGACATTATAATTTAGTTAACAAATTAATGCAAATTTCTGATAAGTTATTATAATAAGATCTTACTTTTGTGATACATATTATAGATCACTTCTCGAATGGCACTTGTATCCAATGTCGCTGTGTTGGTTACACGTTTAATATAACTCCGCTTTTTCTTGGGCGATTCTAAATTTGCATTACTTTTCACACCCTCGGAAATACGACTAACTGTCCTTAAACTAATTTTTAAAGCAGCAGCAACACGCTACAAAAAATGAAATAAAATTTCACTATTATTAATATACATTACATATAATTATTAGTAACCTACCTCTTGAACAGCATTTAAAGGCAACAAAGGCCCGTTGTTGTCCCTTTCTTGCTCAAAGTAGTGCATTAACGAGGCCACGAGTTCCTTACACCGACTATTTAACTGTTTGGGCATCTTTATATACCAAAATTGCCTTTATCTACTCGTAAAATGAATAATTTTGTTTTGAAACAAACAGTTGTTGATTTACAGTATGCGGGGCCAAAGGATTTATAAAGATTTGAAATGCCACAAATTGATTCAGTGTCAAAATTAATACAAATGTCAGTTCCCAGTTTAAATAAGTTTCAAGGTGACAATGTGTCAACGCTGCGAAATCGGTTTAGTGCGTTTACATGTCGATAAGTGATTGGAGCGTTTGCAAAACATTTTATTTCGCATAATGCGTCTAAATTTATCAGAAAGCAACTTATGTGATATTTTAATAACAATGTTTATATGACTATTAACCATAATAAGAGAGTAATGACCATTTTACAATTTATATATCACATTAATATGAAACTGCAATAGAGCAATTGTTTGTGATAGAAACCTAGGCATTAGGTCGGGGAATTTTTATCGTGATGACGTGCACGCCACTTTGTTTGGCGTTGACTATAGCTACCTCACTCTATATGAACCAAAAGCTCTCTTTCGGCCAAACTCATAAATCTAGTAAGCCATGTCATATTTTCGCACGGTCGCTTTTTCCACAGCGACCCATCCGGAACAAAATGGCGGCTATAAACAACTCGCTGCGCATTCCTCACGAAATGAAAACTGACCCGTGGCGTTTAGAATTTATAACTATAACATTCTTCAACATTAGTATTTGATGTGTCTGCCGCGATAATATACAATCCGGTTGCTCCAACAAATTCAAGTCGCGAATCTAGTAGGTTAGAACGTGTGTTCGTGTACATGCGTCCATAGGTGGAGAACGGGGGCACGCAAAACAGTAGAATCCTGGATTTTTCCTCGGTGGTACACAAAGCAAAACATTCACGATAACAATGCAAAAGTAGTATGAGTATATTTCGATTATTTGACGTTAGTGTAACTATACGCTTCCAACCCCGATGGTACTACACACATGTTAGTTTTCCCCATGCATGTCTTTAAAACTTGTAAATATAGAGGAATATCTTCAACACACGCGCAGCATCAACACCACGAAGCTAGCTGTACATGCACCGTGGTCTGGCTAATGTGACGCATGGATAGCTGGTGAGTGGCGACGTTCATCGTAGCAACGTTGCCAAATGGTCGGTACTGTCGGTAGCGCAGGGAATAATTTTCTAGGCCGCAAGGTTGTCAAATGGGGCGGACATATAGATCAGGTATAAAGGCATGTCTGACTGACTTGAATCATATATATAACTCTTTTGTTATACAAGTTCATGGACAAGATTTTTTCTCAGAAGGGCTAACTAGTCCGAACTTAAACCTTTATGAATTGATGACAGCATTGCGCAGGAAGTGCAGAGCCAATCTACTTGGCATAATCCTTTCTTTGTTTCACATCCCTTTAAAGGAGCTAAAAAAAATTCTCAAACGTTTGAAACATGTGCCGTTCGTTGAAGGAACGCCGTAGATATAACACCAAAAATATTGAATTCGTAGTCTGAAGAACAGAAATGGTCTGAGTTATATTTCTAATAATGTTTGTGTCAAAAATATACGTTGAATCGCAGCACAAGCTCAAGTCGCGCGTTTTCAATAGGAAAATCAGTGCGCGCAGATACACCGGTAGTCAAAGCAGTGGTGTACCTACGGTATGTTTTGCTGCTTTCTTCCATTTTGGTACCACACTATAATGAAATTACTCAGGATCAGCCGTATTTATAGAATACTTCTGCATCACCATAACTTTACATCCTATGTATCAATGAAACAGGTGATATTTTTAATTGTTTGAGAAAAGTTGTTTTGCTTCAGTATTTGTCTTGTCGACAGCAATACGGGACAGCGCCATTGAGAGTTGGCCTTCATAAACGATAAACCTCAAAAAAATACTGTTTTCTTTTTGAAAACTGGAATTCGTTCATCTATGGCATCAAAGCATTTTTTTAGTATTATATTAGAAGAAAACGATTTTCTTCTAGATTCTGTTTCGCTACGCCAATGAGTGTGTAACGCATATACAATAAATACCGTACCAGGCAGCAGGTGTACGTTGGGGTCATAGGTCACTAGATCTTCGAGAGATCTCGGAAGAAACTCGTAGTGCATGTGCACAGCATGGAAAACGTGGCATGCTACTAGCGAATTTCAATTATTTTCGAAATCCTCTACAAGGACGTTGGATGAATGTTGAATTCGTTGGAAAGCAGAGTCGCAAATTTGCTGATTTTCGGAGATTGTGAAAGATGAAAGACGTCATCCATAATTCAAAGTAGGCTGACATCGGGTTGAATTCACTAACATATAGAGCAAGCAGTCGTGTACGGTGCCGGTTTATCCTTGCTAGGCATCACCAGTACGGTATAGGCACATACCCCAAATAGATGTCAGATAATAATAATAATAATAATAAATGGCCTTTATTCGTCTCATGATTACAAAATAATTGGCTTAATAGGTATAATGACGAAAAGGTGGAGTGTCAGCTTATGCTGTTTTTCAACCCGACCCAAAACACGTTGACACAAACTATAAAGAAAAAAAAGGACCTAGATTTAAATGTCCACAACATTGACTACCAAAAAGGGAAAAGCTTAAAATATCACACTTCTCAGAAAAAGGAAACAACTAATTACCTGTGGATATGCGTAAAGTTAAATTCTGTCCATCCGATTGCCTAAAACTGATCTTTAACGTTTTTTTAAGTGCTTAGGCTATATTCTTTATACTCACTTGACAGTGGCAGTTATATAAATAGTTTGGGTGTTCAGTACGAGAAACTACGTATGAACAATGCTGTCGAATGCCGCGGGATGAGTAAGATGCGGTTATTAGTAGAAGATCTTCGATCGTACTGACAGAGGCGTTAGGTTTGAATAAAGATAATATGGCGCTTTAAGGAGAAGGGTCTTATCTACCAGGCAATGCAGTTCCCTCAATTTGTTCATCTTAAATCATCTCGATTGGTCAAAAGCACTACTTTTATTTGCTTATAGAAGTACCAGTCAGGTATCGTTCTTGTACGTTTAAATTCTTTATATGCGTCACTTTTTGTTCGCATCATGAGCTTTACGTTGAATGTTAAAAATTGTCTAGACTAAAGGTAGAGTAATCATGACTATTGGAAGTTATATATATATACAGGGTGACTTCGAAGTTGAGTCATTTATTTTAACAGTGAGTAGATCTGATCAAAAGAAATATTTTTTTCCTTTAACATTTTTCTGGTAAAATTAAAGTAACAAAGTTATAGCCCTTTAGAAGTTTGAGTACCGCCCTGTCTCAATAATAATATTATGTGTTTGGCAACAACGGATATCGGTTCATCGCATCGGAAACAAAAAAGCGAAAGAATTTGAAACGTTTATCACGTTGTTTTTCGTCAGTCGGTAACGCGTGGGTGAATAGTGATGTTTGTTGCGTGACTCAAACGAAATGAAAAATGGCACATGTTTACGAAAATGCTGAACTTGTGGACATGATTCTTATTTACGGGGGGGCAGTCTTTACAAAATGCTGCCGGATGCATCACGGATTTATGCGAATCGGTTTCCCAATCGAGTGCAACCAACCCCTCGTGGCTTTGTTAATGTAGTACAAAGGGCTCGTGCATCAGGTGACTTAAGACCTCACAGGTGAGAGCATGCCGGTGCTCCAAGACCGCACGATCAAATACAGGTCCGCACTGAAATACTTGTCGGGAGGATACTTTATTAAACAAGGTAACATTTATTTTTATTTTTTTTTATTTTTACACACATATTTTGGTTTATCTTCCTTCTACAATCATTATCTGAAAATTAATGACTCAACTTCAAAGTCACCCTGTATATATATATATTAGATAATCCCTTGATTTCCACGGGAATTTTCCAATAAATAGCCGACCCGACAAAATAATGTCTCAGGTCTCTGTCTCAGGTAATCTTGATAATTGATATAATTATCATTTTTTCACAACCCTGCGAAATAGGCGCTTTTGGTTCGAATAGTGAAATACCAGATGCTTTTAATATATTATAAATTAATTATAAAATGGGGGTATATTTTTGGGCACCTTCCTCTATGGGTATTATAAAACATGATCATCAAGAACATTGCTAACCAGAGTACAATCGCAACCAAGGAAGTTGTAGGAAAAGTTTTATAGGAATTTGACCAATCTCATGTGAAAAATTCACACTGTAGTTACTGTTTTCACATTATAATACGTAGTGAAAATATCCCGGTCTTCATTCCAATGTACCAAACATAAGTGACGGTTGAATCACATCCAAATTCCCACTGCTCACATTAAGCTAAAGCAAATATCATTTTATACTAGCATCAATTGTAACAAGTTTTTTGCGTGTCAACGAAAAAGTTTCACTTGAGAACAATTGGCAATTGAAATTTGTTGTTCTAGTTAAAAAAATCATTTCACATGTGGATAAATGAGTATAATTAAGTGATTGATAATTAGCTAGCTGAATGCGACACAGAATTTTTTTAGAGTTTTCATGACTTGATCTATGATTTCTGACTTTATTCGGGACTTCAAGGCAGTTCTCGATCGATAGAGTACAAAATAATTTTGATGAACAAGAATCAGAAATCTTATAGGCTTGTGTTAACATTTGCATAGAGAAGTACTAGATCACCATCTGCCCGACAGTGAAAAAATGCGTTATAGGGATGGATAGTCCCTTCCTGAATCACCAGCATGGTTAACTGTGCAGTCAGGGCTTTGGCTATCTCTTCCTACATGAGGATAATCCCAAGAGTAAGGTCTCATTTTTTTAGGTACAAATACCATTTGACGTTGTGGTAGTTTTTGTATACGTAGCCATATCACATCTTCGCTGAGCTGCCACGGTGACCTGGTTCAAGTACTTAAGAACTCATTGTGGCCGAAACGTCGTACAATAAACAGGAATTTGGTATTATATGTAGTTTGATCAACGTAAATAATGGAGTCCTTTATAACGATGTCATACTTCCCGAAAATAAATGGTTTTTATACTTCATACTTACTTTTGGGATTAGCCTTATAGTCTTGTAGGCTGGACGGAAAAAAAGTACTTCAGAGCGTCCAAAAATGTATCTTATGCAAAGTCAACAATAAAGTAGGTATTCGTTTCTTACTTAAGAAAACTGAGATCATACGAGTGCTTTTGATCCATTTCATCGTGAATCAGTGTAGCACTTTCAATGGCAGTACCATCTCGATGAAACGAGTGAGCGAGCGTTCGGGTGGTGCAATCGAGCAACACACACCCATATATGACAATGAGAGCTGACCTTTCCAATTTCAGTTAATGGTCTTCTTGAAGAGGCCTTTCGTACTGCCGCGACGCCGCCGCTAATACTGCTGGTGGAGGTACCACGGCAGAAGCGATTACTCATCGGTGGTGCTTCAAGAAAGGAGATGCCGATTCTTTCGCCGCTGCCGATCTTATCGGGCGGATCCATATGCACGGAGAAAAGTGAATTTGCGTTTCGTAACTTGCCATCTCCGGCGAAGAATGCCCACGTAAAATTATGCATACTGGAGTATGTTTACATTCAGAATCGGTGACGAGTGTAAATAACGAAGCTTTATCCATATCATAATAATAATAACTATATGTACGTCTTATAATAGTATGAAAATTCATGTCCACATTCCGAATTTTTCTAAAAATGCGCGACTGCACTTGTTCATTTTGGGCTTCCCATCCGTGGTGATAAGCTTTTCAGCGCAGCAACGACAAAAATTCGTGGTAAATTTGAAGAGTTGCCGTCTCTCGGTACAAATTGAACGTTATAATATTTAATATACAGTTATATACAGTTTGGAAGAGTAAGTGTCTCACTGCTGAAGGTGTCTATATGACCATATACTCGTACAACGCCATCTTTAAGACACTAACCTAAGTACCTGTATATGTATATAGTAAATATAAATGTTACGGCATCTCATTTTATATGGGATAGGTGTTTGGATGCCAGAATATAGCATTAGGTGGGCTATCTTTATGTAGAATACTATTTTTATGGTAAAATTGAACGGTAACCAGTTTCAGACAGCGATACTTATTTCCACATGGTCTACACTTAGAGTCAGGGATCTTAGCAAATTATCTCGCATTATTGCAGCTACATTATTACTTCTACTTACACTAATGGTGTCCACGTGCACTCAAACGTTGACAGATTGATTTCATTAAGAATAATTATCTCCCAAGCTCATCCGTACATTTATCAACTGGAAACCGACATTAATTCTGTCTACATCTGCGAATTTTTCAGATTACACAACAAACGAGAAACGCTGGTGCGTAATTAAGAAAATTATAATGACATTTTTACGAAAATTAATAATAATTGTAGAAAGTGCACTATTTTGCATATTTTCCTTTCCATGAGTATCATTAAAATTGGTACACATATTCCGCGAATTCATTTCCCAGAAGATATACGGCCGTATTATAATCAGAATGATGATTTATTTATTACGAGGAGTATAAAAAATATAACAGTGGCGACACGTGAAATCAGAATCTGGGGACATAGCTGAGTCTTGAATCACCCATAGTTGTCCTAGTAAGCTTGTTTTATAGGCTACTACTATACATTCGAGCTAAGTCTTATTTATACACATTATATAGCTTTGGTTACTATGCAATTAATAACAAAATATTGCATCAGATTATTGAGTCGGCAAAGTCAGTATAATGTGTTATGCTACTCTGTTCCGCTTTTGCATCCGAGATATAACTGCTCAACAGTAATCCTCCCTATGATAGCATAAATAGGCCTCGCGGACACGTTTTGATGTTCAATATCCGGTTAGACTACGACAAGTCACCTTTATTACCTTTGGACACATTGATAACCAAGTGAATCCTCAGTCCTCAATAAAGTTTTTTGAAGAGTGATTTGCAAATGCATTGAATTGAGATACATGGAACATAGGGCTTGACTATTTTGCTAAAAAGTATTGTTTCAAGATTTTTCCTAGATACGAGCTCCGAAGATCAGACTAAAGAAAAGACATGCACTAAGAAAGCAAGAATTCACGAGCTTAGGCATGGTAATGTAGACATGGAGTAAACATGAAATGAACCTTTGTTATTCAATTTATTCCAGTCCAGTCTTTTAAAAATCGTTTTCAAATATATACGTAAATATGACACATCTCAAACAACGAAAATAGCCTCATATCTGCTATAACTTTAAAAACTCTAAACGTCTTTAGAAACGAGAATATCTACTCAGGATTCTCTGTAAGTACCTCGAAGTGTTGAAGTTTGCAGGTCAATAAATTATCCAGGTGTAGGACAAAGTCAATGAGGAAGAGGGGAAGAAAGGGGAAGAAAAAAGAGGAGGTAGTCGATTGGAGAAGCGAACTGATATTGTTACCGACTTGGAAATATTAGATTTACCTGAAAGATTTACTTTGAGGTAAGCTGATGTCCGTCACTTGTTAAGGAGTGTTAACGGTTAGAATTCCGGTATCAATTTTTCCTAATAGTCGAGTTCATGCAACATAACCTCTACATAACATTCAATATACCGACTTGCCTCTCTTTCGCCGTCACTGGTTAGCCAGCTACCTGTTACACGAAATTATAAATTACCACAATTAATGAAAAAATGGATGCGATTAATAAAGTTTAAGCAAACTAGATTTATTGGTAGTCAGTATCTTCGGCTACCATTTTTTCGAAAGTCCCGCGGTAATTAAATAATGTGACTACTTGGTAATATATTAGCTTCTAAGCTCATTAGATATGCAGAAGCCAACCGAAAGGAAGAAGAAGGTACGAAATGGTATACAGACTACAAGTAGTATGGTTACTGAGCGGTTAAACAACATTATTTTAGGATTATGCTTCACCGGTTCCAGTACTCCGTACTCCCCATGTAATTTTGTCATCTATTAAGCTATGTTCAGCTTATTTTGAGACGTGACGTCATATGAGAGATACAGATTCAACCTACTCGGTACAAAGCTGATTTAAAAGCATAATCGGTTAAGTTCACAAAATACAAAAAAGCAAAATGGACGTGCCAAATATTTCTAACATCGCTACTGAAATTTTCGCCAACGTGTGGAAAAATACACGCCGCACGCCCATGGCCTGCTTGTACCTTTGCAGATAAGGGCAGTCAATTCACTGACGACTTTTGGTGGTGGAACAGTCGCAGGCCTCGGAAGCAGGCGAAACGAGAGAATTTATTTAACTGGCGTCATTGGAACTTATCCAAGTTTTTATTTATCTAATAGATAGATAGAAGTCTTTCATTGATACCAAAGATGCAACATTCTCACCCTTCTACCCCCTACAACACCCGACATCTGATTTTCAGGCAAAAAAGTTCTTCTGAAAATGATTAGAAACCACTGGATCGTCAAAAAACGAATTTTTAGTGAATGATATTATTCGTTTTTAGCCCTTGGCGTGTTTTTATCCTCGGCGTGGTTGTAACCATGTGCCAAAATTTTACCAAAATCCGACTGGTGCTTTCCAAGTTATCGAGAGATCAACAATTAGCGAACAGACCGACAAACATACAAACTGGAAAACAGAAATGAGTGACACAATTTATACATCGTATAACATCCAAAAACAACGTCTAATTTTAGAAACTGTCCACAAATCGCAAATAAAATGGTGTACAATTTCGATTATTTGCATTGAACGAAATATATTAAGAAATACTTTGTCGATGTTGGGACTACGGTGCGAGAGTGCACGCGATTCGTGGAGCTAACTATTTGATAGTCCAGTCCAGGTGTATTAATATTTCATTATGTCCATATGGAAATAGGGACCTTATCTTGGATTCACTGCAATTGAGACAATTATTTGGAACTATTAGTTACGCTGTACTCAAAAGTCTTATTTATACAAATGAACCATTTATCATTATTTAAATCCGTATCATGAAATGGCCATTCTACAAGCCTTTAGATATGATATAATGGCAGAAAAAAATGTAGATCGTGACAGTCGTCAATTATAACGATATTCATTGGCAATAGAAAAGAAATTCTCGGCTTAAGCCTGGCCGAGACTGTGGTTTCAGAAGTCCTAACATAAGATGAAATGTTTACCCATAAGTGATTTTACTTTTCGGAGTCTGTAAACCTTGGGACGAAATAAAAATGAAAATGAGATGCAGCTTGTTTGTTTTCGTGATCTTACATCATTTTATAGCTTTATTAATTTGATTCCTTCTAGTAAATTGTTCCATTATGTTAATCAACATGCAACCGAAAATATAAATAAAATTAGCTATGGTAAGGCATGTGAACATCCTTGTTTGGAGGCTAATTTAATTGAGGTGTGAGACTTATTTATATTCAGCTCATGTCGGTCTAAAGTTGGCGATTTTACTTCTTTAATGCTGGAAGTATTATTTTTGGAGAAAGGGATAAAATAGTTGTTATACCTGACATATCTATCCAAGAAGCTTAATATTCACTTGGTTGGGTTATTGGGACTACTATCTGCTCTCTGTCTACGATCTCATCAGTCAATCACAACAAACGTCGCTCCGCTCTTATTGAAGCGCGTCAGTTCGACACAGGTGTATTGAAGATGGGAGCGGTGAAACTACGCAGAATTACGATCGGTTACTCAAAAAGTTGACGTCGGCAATTTTGAAAATTTGGGTTTATAATATGACAAAGAAAATTGTTACCGACTTGCTTATTTTAAGTATCACACCTTACATATTATTAAATGTTTGGAGTATAGCGAGACTCTAATTACATTCAATGTATGTCATCCTATATCTAGGTCTAATCGCAGACTTACGACTTATAACAGTTTTTGCTCGTATTTTTGCCTTAGTGATTTTTTTTCGTATTTGGACAAGAAATAGTACCGAGTGGTCAAATAAAGAAAATGGAAATTTGATTCTAGAAAACCCAGGAAGTCACCTTTTTGGACCGGAATCACCCTTTTTCATAATATCATTGTATTGAGCTTTGACCATAGGGTTCGTTTTGTACAAGGTTATGTACTTCGAAAATTAGTTGTTTCCGACATATACGGAAATATTGTTTTTCCTAGTATTTTAGTGTTCCGTTCAGCGTACTGCAACAACCTTACCTGAGACGAATTTAACAAATTTTCTGACCTAGTATTCAGAAACTATTTTCACTAGATTTCTCGGTGCGAAGATTAGTGAAAGTAGACGTCACAGTGTGACAGAAATGGAAACTCGACAATTTGACTTTTATCATTCACATAATTCTCTGAATGGAAGGGAGAAACTAACTGAAGTTCTGTGAAATACCTTGCGTAAATGAGAGCTCATTCTTCCGAATTATCCAAAGACGAACTTTCTACATTCGATTAAAAGCTGGTTATCGGCAAAAAAACTGTATGTCACTGACTGACCTAAAAATGTCACGCGCTGACTTGTGGTGGGCGATTTGTACGTGGCGCAAAAACAAGCACCTGTAACGGTGATTTTTTTCTCTGAATTGTGGTTATATCATTAGAAGACGATAGAAACAGAAAGAGGACATATATAATGGGTGATTTTTTTGCTAGTATCTTTTTGGCAACACTGTTTTTGACAGATGACGCGTGAATCGTGTCTAGTGTCATTGTCAAACTTGTTCAGTTTGATCTATAATTTAACCATGAATCGACTTACGAACGAACAATGCTTGCAAATTATTGAATTTTACTATCAAAATTCATGCTCGGTTAAGAGAGTGCATCGAGCACTGCTTCCAATTTATGGGCAATTTGGTCGACCTACTGAGGGAGCTATTCGGAAGATTGTGACTAAATTTCGAACCCAGTTTACATTATTGGACATTAAACCACCAACACGCAGACGTAGAGTGAGGACTGAAGAAAATATTGCGGCTGTATCCGCCAGTGTTAGTGATGACCGTGAAATGTCGATTCGCCGCCGTTCGCAGCAATTGGGCCTCTGTTACTCCACTACGTGGAAAATTTTGCGGCAGGATTTGGGTGTAAAACCTCATAAGATACAGCTGGTGCAAGAATTGAAGCCACACGACCTCCCACAACGTTTCCCATTTGGTGATTGAGCGCCGGCAAAGTTGGAGGAAGATCCACATTTTTATCGAAAAATTGTGTTCAGCGACGAAGCTCATTTCTGGTTGAATGGGTACGTTAACAACCAAAATTGCCACATCTGGAGTGAAGACCAGTCAGAAACATTGCAAGAGCTACCAATGCATCCCGAAAAAATCACTGTTTGGTGTGGATTATGGGCCGGTGGTATCACCGGCCGTACTTCTTCAAAGACGACAATGGCCGGAACGTAACTGTGAATGGCGACCGCTACCGTGCGATGATAACAAACTTTTTTTGCCCAAAATGGAAGAGCTGGACTTGGCTGACATGTGGTTTCAACAAGACGGTGCCACATGCCACACCGCACACGAAGCAATGGCCCTATTGAGAGGTGAGTTCGGTGAACAGTTTATCTCACGTTTGGGCCCGTCAATTGGCCGCCTAGATCGTGTGATTTAACGACGTTGGACTATTTCTTGTGGGGCCATGTTAAGGCTAATGTCTACAGGGATAAACCAGCAACGATTGACGCACTGGAAGCCAATATTGAAGCATTTATTCGTGAAGTACCGGCCGATATGTTGGAGAGAGTGTGCCAAAATTGGACCTTGCGCATGGGCCATCTAAAGCGGAACCGCGGCCAACATTTACATGAAATAATCTTTAAACATTAAATTATATCGACCGTTCTATCGACTTAAATAAAGAATTAATCGTTTTTTCAGATTTTTTGTGTTTTTTTTTGAAAATCAAATCCTATACCTCTTAAAAGATCACCCGTTATTTTGAGTACCTATTTTGCTACTGGTTGGCAGGTGGTACTGGAAAAACGAAGTGGGAATAAGTTAACGCTTTGCACCCGACAGTACAATGCCGAGATGATACATTTGCTTAGCCTATTTTGCTGATTTGTATGTATATAACGTAAGTCTTGACAAGTTTTGTAAATTAGTGCATTTATTTAAAGTTAGTTGATTTTTTATATTGAAACGCAAAATTAGCAAAGTTTTTCTGTAGTTGAGTTTATAATATGTCCAGGGGCGCAATTGCCATATTACTGTAGTGCTTATACTTATCTACAGATTGGAAACCAATGAGCCATTATTCAAGTACAGGGTGGTCCATAAGTCCTTTGAAATTTCAAATTTGAATAAAATTTAACGGGTGAGCGTGAGCGGCGCGGGCGAGGTGGCGGCAGTATCTTCAGTGTCTGGGAATTCAGTCGCCATGGAGTGTTTCACTGGAGCGGATCGTGCTTTTTGTGTGTGCGCGTTTTATCAAAATAATGATTCGCCAACCATTGCGCGGCGTAAATATCGAGAATACAACAATTTACACAATTTTACAAAGTGTCCAACTGCTCAAACGATTAAGAACTGGGTTGCTAAGTTCGAAGAGACTGGTTCGACGTTAGATAAACATCGGTGGGGTCGACCAAGGACAACTCGTATTGAAGAAAACATCAACATTGTGGAACAGTCTGTTCGTCAAAATCCTACCCAGTCTACTCGTAAGCGTTCCAGTGCACTAAACGTACCCAGAACATCTTTACAGCGGATTTTAAGGAAAGATTTACGTCTGCACGCTTACAAAATTCAGTTAGTGCAGGAATTAAAAGATAATGACGCTATTCAGAGACTAAACTTTGCGAATGAAATGTTGAATCGATTTTCTTCGCTCAATAATGTGTTGTTCTCGGACGAGGCTCACTTCCATTTAAACGGGCATGTAAATAAACAAAATTGCCGTTATTGGAGCCCCGAAAATCCAAGGCGTAAGCATCAGAAGCCCTTACACAGCCCTAAAGTTACAGTTTGGGCTGCTATGTCAGCGCATGGCATCGTAGGCCCTTATTTTTTTGAGGACGACAGAGGTCGCGCATTAACTGTTACTTCGGAGCGGTATGTAGCAATGATAGAGGAGTTTTTGACAACAGCGTTGCAGAATTTTCCAGGCTATAATAATACGCAGACCTGGTTTCAACAGGACGGAGCAACTGCCCACACCTCCAACACTTCTATGCCCGTCGTCTGTCAACTTTTTCCCAGCAAAGTAATTTCTCGAAGAGGAGACATTTCCTGGCCACCACGTAGTCCAGACTTGACCCCAATGGACTTCTTTTTATGGGGCTACCTCAAGAGTAAAGTGTACGACACCACTCCGCGATCAGTTGATGTCCTGAAAGAAAATATCCGAAGAGAAATGGCAACCATTACAGTGTTGACTTGCCGCGCAGTCATCGACAATTTTAGACGCCGTTTATATGAGTGCCGTGGTCGTAATGGATTGCATTTAGACGATGTGATTTTTAAAACATAATTCCCGTTCAATAAAGATGATAACAAAATATAATAATTCTTCATAATGTAACTAGTTTGGTTTTATTCCCTTTTTTCCAGCTCAAAGGACTTATGGGCCACCCTGTATAACCTATGTGGTTTACTCAAACGGTCTCTGCTAGAGATATCTCAAAAATGATTACATATAGGAGGCATGGGGCGATATACCTGAAATGTATTCAAAATCTGGCGTAGATTCTAAAAACTAACTGGCCATAGAACTGCTAATATTCAAGCTAGGAAAGGTAAATAAATTCCAAATTTGAGAATGGTAATGGAGGTTTTTCTGAAAAAGCTACGAATTATGAAAAACAACTCCCTTTCGGTGACCCCTTTGCATTTCTAGTTGTAGCATCTCACCTGGAATTGCAGCAGTGTCATTCTTGAATATTGCCTCCAAACCGTAAATAATACCAAGCTTATTTCTGTAAATTCCTCTTTAAAATAATAATCATATACATGTTCACAAAACAGCGCCCGTGCGAACTGCGTAGATACCCTGGAGTGGCTCCTTCTTGTTGGAACTATAGTATGTTGATATCGTATTCAATTCCTTTAAGCTGTGGGATCGAAAATTTTGAATCCTGTGAATTCACATGGTATCCATGCAGATTGTAAGTATCCTGTATATGATTTTTTGAGAGGGAAGCTCCGTAGCATGCAGAGTGTCAAGCTGAATCACATAGCAACCCTTTGTATGAGTCAGCATACTACACAGTCGAGCAGCATCGCAGGCAGACCTCGCCTTGCACTGCAAATCAAATCGTGCAACAAAAATTACAATATTTCTACAACAACCAATCACTGAATTAATTTCAAATTTTCAGTACCTCACCTTAACCAAAATATGTATTTGTGAAAGAATCGAATAAAGGCATGTTATTATAATTATTATTACTATTATTATTATTATTTAAAATTCCCGAATACCAGCTTACAATGCCAAGACACCCCAAACCGTTGCACTTCCTCCTCTTTGCTCTCCCTCCTTCCTTCCTTCCTTTCTCTCTTCTCTTCTTTCTCCCTGATTTTGTCTGGTATCTGGCTAACCAGACCTGACCGACCTACTAACATACGTTACCTTAACCAACAGCAAAGGTCTTACGGACCACTCTGACAGATATGAGGGCCGTATAGGGGTTGAGGACAATAATCAAGAATGGAATTGCTGCAATTACAGTTGACATGTACAAGCAATTTTATAGCCTGTACTGTAAACCCAAATTTTTCTGTGTTACTCAACTGTTTGAATAATCGATCGTTGCCTACGTGGGACATCCTGTATAGTTTATGCAACAGGTGTTACAGCTAATATGTTCCTATCTGGTATATCCAAGACGTTGCATGCATGTATAAATGTATGCTTGCAAACAGTCATAAGGGGTCATTTTCTTTGAAAGGCAGTATAAACGCGCGCATACAGAAAGCACTCCAATTTCTTACCTTGAAATCAGCCAAAATGATATAATTCAGAACCTGAAAAGTACGTTTTTCGACACATGATACGCTCTGTAATTATCTTTTGAAAAGAAGATGACTGGTTTTTGTATGTTACGTGGCGTTACGAAAGTGGAGACGAAGACGCTGGTGTTATTTGCAATAAATGATGGATGGCTGCACGCTCTTGGGCCTTCAAATTTGCTTTTATTTCGCCGCTTACATTACAATACTGAGCTAGAGCAAAAACAACATTTCATTCGATTTTGCGTAAAGTCTATGAAATGCCAAGAATTCAGATATGCAGCGTGGAACGATCAGATATAATAAACCGACGAATACTTGTTATTTGAATGATTGTGCATCTATCGCGCTTTTGAAAAAAAGTCGCCCTCTACTTATTTATTTAAACGCCAAGGCTGAAATTCGGGTGATAAAATTTATGCGTGAATAACTATGTTCTAACGTAAAGGTGACAGTTAAAATGTTAACATGACGGTTGAATGCCATCTTGTTTTTTTTCAATTTGAACGAGGAGGTCGTGACATAGCTCATTCTAAGCAATTTGTATGAGTATTAGCTCACTGTCCTATTCTATTGGCGGGCTACAAAACACCATCTTTTTTGTAAATTGAATCTCTCGTAACTCGACAACTAATCATCAAAACGCCATAGTGATATGTCAATCTCCTTCTTTGCAAGGGTCTACCTGATTGTTCAACAAGTTTTGCCACATTGCTTTTGAAGAAGATTGACACGATTTTTTAAATGGAGTATTCCAAATTCTATCACATGTGCTTTATATACTAGAGTTTGAGTCATTTGTTGTTTTAGTTCTTTCAGTTTTTGTGTGACTCCCTATTCTACCCAAAAACTTTTCCAAGATGGCGCCTGTCCACCTTAAATATAAATTTCTACTACCACTTTTAATATAGAAGATAGTATTCAGGTATTAATTTCATCACCCCTTTCAGCTTACTCGCTTGACCTGCGCAAAAAATAATTGCATGATGGGCCTTTTTGAAAAGTATTGTTAGTGCACCAGTTTATTCCCCAAGGTCTCTTACAATGTATACGTACCTACAAGCTACTAAGCTAGTTACGCCCCAAGTATCATAACTTGAAAAGGTATGAAAAACCTTTATTAGTATACATCTTTAACTAATGCGTGATGCCGTGATGTGGCACCAATCGTAGCATTGTCTGTGAAAACATGCGATCCTGTTCAAAATTCTTTTCACAAAATCACAGTACTGAAGCCGGGATCGCATTGTAACCTGAATGCAACATTCGTGAAAGGTGCGACTGTGCTAGGATTCTCACTGCAGTATCCTAAAGATAAAGATATAATGGTTCTGGATTTTAGCAATTGAATAATATACGCATTAAATTCAGACAGCTGCCTTGAAATTCTCATCAGCGCAGTTGGCTAACGGTAAACGCGAACAATACTCGTATAAAAACCTCATATTATGCTTCCTAATATCGATCACTTTTTATAATATAAAACCTTCTATCAAAAATATCACACAAGCTCTGGGAACTAATTAAGAATTCGTCCTTAGCTGTAACCTTCGTCTCGGATAACAGTATCTAGATATAATTAGATAAACTGGACGATATTACCACAGTATAGATACTTCTAAAAATAAACTCACTTCAGGTGATGCCGTCCCAGAGATCAGATGTCCTTTTCAATGACAGACACTCTCGGCAAAGTGCTTGCTTCAGCCGTTAGGATTATGCACGATCCACTGCTGATAAAACTGGGGAGAATCTTGAAGGAAAACTCGGTGGGGCTGGGAACTTACATGACGGCCTCCCAGAAGCCAACACAGCTCTCCAAAGAGCAGGTCTTGTGGCGTGTGACGTGACCCTACTGTCTAAAGATATTGGTGTACCAAGTACTGAGAGAGCAGTTCATCTAGCAGAACAAGGAACTAAAATTTTTTGCATTGGCTGCGAACAGGTGTCCATTTGTGCAGGCAATTTGTGAATTTCTAGCGCAAGAAAATGACATTCAGCAATGTTCGACAGTGTCAGTAATTTATAACCATATGTCAAGCACTGTTGAGTGACATTATCGCCCAATTCAAGACGCTTCATAGACGCTTTTGTTGTTAGATCTACTATCGTTTGACTCTACCGTTCGTAGCATGTATACGGTTTAGTTTTTGCGTTTAACCGTATGCTGGTGATTTTTAATAAAAGACAGACTAAAGTGGTTATGAAAGTTATTAAATCGCGATTACTTATTCCAACATAATGGTAATTGCTGATTAAGAAGCCGTTTGGTTTCATTTTTTATGTAAATGATATGGTTTTGTTGAACGAGCGCGCTGTTGTTATACTCAAGCAGGTGCAACAGATAAATCTTTATGTGAAATCCGATTTTTGCTCTGAAGCGAAGCTGTGCTGAGCTAAATAATGCACTTTCTTGTACGCTGTTGGATGTGTTTCATGAACTAAGTGGACAATTGTTAGCTGATAGTAGTTTGTCGAGCATTATTTTAACGGTGCTAACGCTAAAATATGTCTGCAAATCCCTGCGTACTATGTAGTATTTACAATTGATACTACCGAGCCTCATTCGTGATTTTTTTTATCCAAAGTAGTTTACAACTTCGTAGGACTCGGTTCTTTCGAATTATTAGCCAACGTTGCGAGTATGCAGCAGCCGAAGGGGTTCTACTTTTGAGGTAAACGAACTTACCGTATGTGACTTACATGAATAAAAGCGACTCAAAAGTCATTTAGTCCATTTAGTTTTGATATACAGGTTATTGTTAGGAAGAAAATGGTGTCAGATATAGGGCCTGCACTTCCCATGCAACGCCGTCATCAGTTCATGATGGATTTTGATTAACACACGTTATCACCCAAACAGGACCATACAATTAGTCCATAGACATCCTTTCCCTGCCCTACCAGTCCATCTGGCAACGTCGCCCTTCGGCCCTCACGGACCACAGCGGCAGTAATAGAAGGTGACCCAGGGCAGCAGACGCAAAGACACGAATCGAAAACGTTACTCTAACATTCTACCCTAGCCCCGCCAACGCTTTCTTGTTCCTAGCCCAGCAGTAACCTTTTGTAGAAATTTCATCTAAATCCGAGCGGTACTTCCGAAGTTATAGACGGGCCGAGGTTTGGTGGACAGACACTTCGACAGACAGACAGACCATTGGAAATCAGTAACATTACAATACTTCCTCGCATGAAGGCGTGAAAAGTAAAAAATTACTTTCTGTTAATGCTTCGACAATAAGAGGAAGGTAGACTTGGATTCAATCAGCTTGACTAGAATCTTTCAGGTTAACACCTGAACACGCCTTTAAAAAACTCCTCGTGATTTGTTATATCTATTTGCTCTACATAGCTTCCCGCTGTAGCTACATTTTTATTATGTACTTAACAGCGACGGTAAGATTAGAACATGCAGGGAAAGTCGGAAAGAACACATTTCTGCTAACCGTCCATCAATGGGTACTTGGGTGCCAATCACAGTCAGTAAATATTTTGGATCGTGTACCATCGGAGAAGCGAAAGTTGGGGTTCTCCTTATGGGTAACAAGAGCAATGTGGAATCACTGATGTAGATCGTAACAACTTCCGTTTGAAAATCAAATAGTTGCACACGAGAACAATTAGAATGGAAGAGACCTTGTAGTTTCAGATTTAAGAATTATACAGAAAATCCCCTTATGAGCTTGAAGGGATAGTAGGCATGTCCTAGCTAACGAACGAACTGCCCTGGTATATTTTTCTAGATGGCCTTTTCTGGTAGATCGAATACCGAATTAGAGCTTATCTAAATACACCCATTGACCAGCTGTCGTCGGCGGCGCAGTAATTTGAACTGATTTGGATGCATACTGATTAATTGTCGAATACGTACGTTTTCGGTTTTATCAATCGGCAATTAACTACGCCTGCATTTTTACTCTTTATCATGGAAAAGCTATTAGCTGTTAGAAAGGAGATATTTTTCAAACGCTTTTGGAAACCCGCCGTACTTCTTTGTCATTCTCAGTTTTTGGAGTAATGAACTAAGAAGTCAAGAGCCTCCTGATGCTTTATTGCTCGGGATATCCTTTCATCATCTCAGGTCACTTTGAATTTGTTCGGATCTGTGCACCGTAAAATCTTATTCACAGCCATAATCGCCGGCACAATCCGTCAAAAAGATGTGACGAAAATAGCGCGCCCAAACTTTATGAACTAATAACGGAATTACATGGGTATCAAGCACCATTGAATAACGTACTCTACCAGAAGATGGCGAGCATTATGCTATATCTGCACGTCCAAAAAATTATCCGAGATGCCATACCGTCAACTATGTGAATTTGTCACAGCTTGTTCCCTATTTACTAAATATATCTTAAAAAGGTTAGTAGCTCATAGATGGCGCTCCAACTACCTATATGCTTGTATATGCTCATATGGACAGCGCCATCTATGAGACCTTTTTAAAGCATACATAGTAAATAGCGAAATAGCTGTACCAACTTTTCATATATGACCCTACGGTATTCCATTTTATCTCGGATAATTTTTTGCCCATCTTCAGGTAGAATAAGTTGACTAATTATAGCACGGAGTCAATATGAAATCATTTTTTCATCAGTATCCTTCTTACTTTCAATCTACTGAATGCCTGTGATCGTGCCTTGCAGCCTCTTAAAACTGAGTATCCCAAGTATTCCTGTCTTATCATGTTTGCCCGAAAAAAGCATATATGTTTGAATAATCGTTTACTGACACGACTTTTCGGCCCACAAGTACAAACGACAATATAAAATAGCTAAAAGCTTATCTAATTTTGTTTATACAAACAAAAATATATCACTATGAGAGTTGACATTTGTACTTGAAAAAGGCCACAATTATTCAAACAAAATGTGGTTTTATTGAGCGGCCAGGCAAGCATGGATGATTTTCAGCATTAAGACCATAGGATAAGTGTCCCCCTGACACTTATCCTGTGGTTGCATTATCCATGTCTTTGGAGTAAAATGACTACATCCCACTTTCCTTTCATCAATTGGGCCTAGGATAGATAATATACACATATTATATACAAACCTTACATACGCCCATTTCATGCCTGTATTCGTGAGTTCAATGGTGTATCTATTAAAGAACCAATTTTCACCTACGCCATTATAGTATCGCACACGGCATATCTAATGCCATTTTCTAAATGTCATCTTATAATGCAAATTTGATTTGACTATATATGCGAAAATAATTGACCTGTCTGTCAATAGAAGATATGATTCGATTTCTTTCATTCGCATGAATTTGATGTATACAAGGTGACTGACTCTACATATAGTTACATGCCTTATTTCGTGTTGGTGTATGCGTAGCAAAGATTTTGATACAGAAATAATGATAGGAACTAGTGTGGTAACAAGTGACCTATTTCTAGGATCGAGTAGGTTGAAGCAAGGTGTAAGGCGCATATAACGTGATCAGTATTTGCTGCGGTACATACAATTAGTATTTAACAATAACTACTGACGTCCTTGATATATGCTCAATATACACCAAAAGCAGTATTTATAAATTGGAGTTTAGAAGAACAGACTGATCTCCTTTTTTCGATGCCTTTCAAATAAAATACAATTGATATAACGTTCAAAAATGCAGACCTGGATGTTAGGTATACTCTGAAACCACACAAATGCTCTTTTCTCTTGTATCCCTGGCACCACTGCACCGATTCTTCAAAATACAGGAGCAGTACTTACTCTCAAAAATTTTGAAATCATTGCAGTGGTTACTGACATGGACTGACATGAACGCCAAGATATGCCATAGTGAACTGAAATTACATTTTGATTTGATGAAATAACTTTACTTACGTCTTTAAACAAAATTTCCTTGACAACATACAGCTTTAAATATGTTAGATATACCTAGCATATAGGCTGGAGTCCTCAGGTCTGTCCCCAATTTGTTAACCTCGTTCAGTTTTACTATGTCATTTCCAACATCCGTCAAGATACAATCTAGAGAATCTATAAGTGTCTTCTCGTCCACATGTGTTTCAAGATGTCTAGTGACACCACCAGCTTCTAGAATCTCTTTACCGCTCATGTTCTTCAAGATAGATTGGTAAATATCACCTGAATATCTCAAAGCATCTTCACTAAGCCTCCCACTTTGCTGCAGACCCTTGAGGAACTCCAAATATGAGCACACTGTTCCTCCTGAGCAAGCATATAGATCAGGTATCACAATTTTACCCTTCCCTGTTAAAATCTGGTGAGCAGTTGGTGTCATTGGTGCCTCAGCAGCCTCTAAAACCACTTTTGCTTTGACATTTTCAGCAATGTAGCAACTGAGACTCCTCTGTTTAGCTGCGAAGATCAGAATGTCGCAAGGTTCAGTGTAGACATCGTTCTTGGTGTCTTCTTTAGCACATCCAAAGTTTTTTAATGTACCCATTTTCATTTTGTGCTCGTAGAGTTTCTGGAAGTCAATTCCTTTAGCGTCGTAAATGAAGGCATCCGTATCTTTAATTCCAACACATATGGCCCCATTTTCTGACAACATTTTTGCCAGAGGCGCTCCAAGCTTACCCAGTCCTTGTAGGATAAAAGTCTTATCCTTAAGTCCCGTTTTCAACCCAACTTTATCCATCATCTGTTGATTATTCAAAACGAAGTTCAGAGCAGCGAAAGAAGCTTGCGAAAGCATCTTGACGTAGTGTTCAAATCCACCAAGCTCTTGCGACTTGCCTGTTGCTGTTACTATTGATGCATCACCACGACATTTGGCGATAGTTCTTGCAATCCAATCCATCTCCTTGACAGAACAACTCATATCTGGATAAACGATGTCTCGTTCACAACAGTAGCCCTTATTCATGAGTTGGATAGTGTAGCCCTCCAGAATTGACTTCAGCTCATTGTCCGAGTAGGTTTTGGGGTC
Organism: Acanthoscelides obtectus; assembly: GCA_963669975.1. Lineage (NCBI taxonomy): Eukaryota > Metazoa > Arthropoda > Insecta > Coleoptera > Chrysomelidae > Acanthoscelides > Acanthoscelides obtectus. Next base: position 71,712,673 of record CAVLJG010000008.1, read on the forward strand.
TACCTTGATTCCACCGTGAGCTCCTGACATATTAATGCCTAAGCTTGCATTTCTATATGCTGATAGGACCGACAAGCCTTTCATATGATCTCTAGTTATGTCAGGACCAAGTCTTATGCCTCCTAGGCAAGATTTGTAGCCAGTTTCTTGGCCATAGTTGACCCTAAAGCCCCTGATGATCCTATATTCACCATTGTCTCTTTTAATAGGGTACCTCACGTCAATTATGGAGTTACATTGGTCCAATACCTGCACAAGGTTCTCAGTTTTAGCGTGAAGGTTTTCGTTATTCAAGGATTTGTACCTTTCATACTTTTTGATCTCCTTCTTCAAAGTGGGGAAGAATATCTCGAAAGTTCTGTGAAGGAACCAGTTGGTACTGTCGAATAGAGACGCATTTGCTAAGTAGAAGGAGTTTTTGTACCTTTCTGGAATTTCATAGACTAATCCTTTTGGTGGTGGTTTGACGATCTTCGTAGGGGTAACAACTTTGGAATTTATAATGAAAGCCATTTGATTATCAGCTTATCAAAAAGTTGGAATTGTGTCAGAATATTTTGACTTTTCAGTCAAGTGGTTGTCATTGAAGATTTCAAAACTATCACCACCGCAGGTGGTTAAATAATCACAAACCAGATGTGACAATTTTGGATACTAGCTAAATACTGAGGAGGTTCAATGAGAGGTCTTTTCAACCGTTCAGTATGTTCATGCACGTACGCATTCAACATTAGTATCAAAATGTCTTCAGTTTGTCTTCAGTTGGCAGAGGTATACACATTTATGTACCCAGATTTATCAGAATCAGGAAAGTCCGTTCATGAACAATACTAGGACAAAAAACGGTACAAACACTGAAAATCCTTTAAAAATTCATCACGGCAAAAAAGTAGAACAATAAGATGAGCAAAGAAGTATCGTATCATATTATGGGAGAAAGCTTAAAACCGCAAGAAATAAGTAAAAGTGCGAAGATGGTATTGAAATAGAAAATATTCTATTGGCATAGCAGCTGTAAAAAATGCAATTACATTCCATTTAATTGCAGGTTATTGGAATCGCAGCTCGCTGCGCATCTTTTTCTTTTGTTTGCGGATAGGTAACAGCGATTAATTTCCGATGCCCGCCTCATTGTTAGAATGTGGAAGTGTTTATTACATTCTTGGATTGCTTGCGTTAATCTGTTAATTGCAAAAAAACGATCGATTGTCATTGAGAATATCGACTACTACCTTTGTCTTCATTTCCAGAAGTCCGTGTACTTTTTTATAAGCTGGTAGTCGGATTCGAACATTTTCTAATACGAATCCCTGACTGCTATGACTGACGTTCGTAAATCCTCTGACGAACATCAAGACCAGGAGTAAAGCAGCTCCATTTTTTTACATACAGAAGCAGCTGCTAAGTGAAAGCGTAGACACAGAAATACAACAATAAATAAAGTTTAAGCTTTTTCTGTTAAATTTTTCCACTTCGTCGTTAGTCCTTATCAACTAGCTTCCATTGTATTGACTTCAAGCAAAAGAGCTTGAAAGTATAAAAGTATGGTCAAACTATAATGTTGGAGCTATTTTTTTTAATTTTTGTATCTATATCTAGAAAACCAAGCCATTCGTACTGTACATACATTTATATTTTTGACCCCTTGAAGTTTTGGTCAGGTTCCTTGTTAATACCCTGTATAGACTGAGTTTTATCTGTTTCAAGTAGCTCTTAAATATCTGGATGATTTAATAATGTACCCCGATATGTTTATCTACAACTACCGGTTCCTAGCTCCCTCATCATCGACATCCATTAAGGATCTTATACGATATGCTGTATATATTCTAAGTAGGCGGAGAAATATGAAACAACCGAATGTACTTGACATGGTTAAATGTTAACATTGAATCCAGAATTGGTTGCTGTACATGGAATGAACTAATTATAATTTAAGGTAAAAGTCTATCGCAACAGTAAGGAAGTGGCGGTTTTAATCTACTGTTCTATCGGATAGTTAATCTCGAAACTATACGTGAGAGATAGCCGGAACCCGTATGTGCTATAGATAATATATTTCACAGTCCGTTACTGCAACGAGGAACGTCCAGTTTGCTATGAGAAAGCAAAAAAGATGACGTGCGAAACGATCATAACTCATCGTCTCATCTTGCCGACATATTCATTCTTGAAGCTTGCGATTTAAATCAGAGAAAGTATGAAAAATCAGATTAGGAATACTGTCAAGAAGTACTAAGCCCAGAACTAGTGAGCTGTGAAGATTATCAATACAATCATTAGCCTAACTAGGATTCTTTCAATATGCGTCATACCCTCCTGAAGCCAACCCTTGCTCCTTCAAAATACGTCGACCTCCATCCAAACGCCAATGAAAGCGATGCAGAAGGTACTGAGGTTAAATAGAGATATAGAGGACAAATTTATCAACTAAAATAACTGACAGTTTCTTGTAATGCAGATATTGTTCAACACCTTACCTTACCTTACGCCTTACGCCACTGAGTATAATAATTTCTAAAACCCGTGTCGAATCGATCTTTAATGGAACTTTGCAACAGACAAAACAATGTTTGGATCGTAAGGATGTCACATTAATAATTAATGATTAATTAATTCATCATAAATTGCATGTTGCCGTACAATAAAATCTGAAACGTTGTTATTATGTTACAGAATAAAAATTCGGAGACGTATGATGTGATACAGACGAAGAAAACAATGACGCTTTTGTATAATAATTATGCTTATTTTTATGGTTGGGCAGGGTGTTGGAAATGGAAAGTTAGAAGATGTATGTATAGCTGTACCCTTTGATCTTTGTGAAGCAACGAGACATACTACTCTGATCTATAAGCTATATGAAAGCATGTGTGACACCTTCGCCAGTGTTGAGGTAATTAATAGTAACGATAATGCTCAGTTTATTTGGATGCTTCGAAGGCATCCGCTTTGTGTATGTTATGTCAGGTGGCTAGAGAGACGGAAGGGCGAGAGGCTTCGGTGGAACTATGGAAGGGATTCAGTACCGCGCCCTACCAGAATGTAATAAGGTAGATTCAGATAGTGTGCATTACTGTACATCATGTGTATTTAAAGCTAATAGTTTCAATTTCGGTTGTTGGTTTTTTTACTGACATTCATTCCACCTTACGTCCTTATGCCAAGGTACAAAGACTTCCATAGTCGGCAAACAATAGAGATGCCAGATAGTTCAAGAAATCTGACCAGAATTGCGTCGGAAGTACAAAGCCAACGTACTTGACAACGCCATTTTTTGAACTGATGAGCGTGGTTTACCGCAAAGTTGATGAAATTTGTACAATAGTTTAATAATTTTATTTTTGCTTTTGTAATGTGTAATATACGTTGTATTACTATGATCAAGTTTTTAAAGTTCTTACAAAACAGCAACGTGACAAACTACATTGTTAACAATCTGTGTACGCCACAGTGTTATAGATGCGAACAGGAAAACAAGTCGCTCATATTGAAAATTAATATAAGAACTAATAAGTGCATACACAGGTGTCTGAGTTAATACACCGTAGGTAATGAACCGTGGAAGTATTCCAATCTTACACCGAGGAGGATGGGCTATAATGGACTAGAGCGCCATTTTTCTTGATGGAGATGATGGAGACAGGATCGTAGTAGAAGAAAAAGCATGCATAAAGGCTTTATTACCTATTTTAAAATGTTAGACAAACCATTTTGTGAACAATGTTTTCAGTATCATTAAGTGTCATCTGGTTCCTAGGATTACCTGTTCCTACGAACCCATATTTCCTTTTTCCAAGGTTTATGCTGACAACCCAAGCACTACAGAATAACCGAAGAGCATTATTAAGAGAGCTCAGGTTTATATGGCATAAAAGCAGCATAACCAACAAATTTTGGATTACAAAATTAAAAAAGTTTAAGGAACAACCCGTACCTACTTACTTATTTATGTCTGCAAGTCAACACGAGGCGTAGTTAAATTGGGACTTGGCTGAGACGAGCTTCGTATCGCCATACACAAAAAAAGTTTGACAGTTTAAGAAGTTATCTTGTTCTTAAATCATCCTTTTCAGTGAATATACTCTTTGATGATTATTTTTTAAACGTAAGATATATGTGTGCTATTTGGGAAGTTAGACTTGGTGGCAAAATCTTTTTGGCACCCCGATTTTTCAAGCTACAGTGATTGCACCACAATTATTTCTCGCCATCCCTGTATGAATCGAGTGGTCGTCAAAGGATGATGCTAAGGTTAAATCACACCTTACATTGTTATTAAAAAAGAATAATAACATATTATATGTTAATGGTGCATCCACACGGCGACGCGTGCTGGCGTTTGAAATGTGACATCCTTAGACTGTTTAAATTAACATTTGATTTAGGTGTTCGACGTTCGCTATGTCATGGGTTGAACGAAAATCATTGTTCATATGATAATCAGACGCGAGATCGTTGTGCAACATGGTACTCCGTGGCCCGTGCCGGTGCTTCTTGGAAAAAATGGAATTGACTTGTGATGAGATGGCCCAGATGGGTACCACTCTGAACAGGTGGCTCACTTCCTGTTTAGTTTTTACTCGACTACCCATTGCAATAGAAGCGGTATGGTAACAGTGCCAGTGGTACCATTTGCATTCCTTCGACGGTAGCATAAAATACAAAGCTTCATTATATGATTTTCTAGCTTTTTACCATGTCAAGAAATATGATGCTGTCTATATTGCAGGAACGATTGTATACTAAGTGACATATAAATCCGAACACCCAGTTTAAATGGTTTTATTTTAATAAAATTTTGTATAAGTACTTAATGAAGCATAATAAGTAAATGATAAAAATTTCAAAATGATTGCACTGCTTTAAAGCCCTTTGACCTTTAATAATACGTGGATGCACCCTGATGTGCTACGCATTCTCCAACGCTCCTAGGCATGCTTCTGATCAGGTGGTCAATGTCCTCCTGTGGTATCTCTTTCCATTCAACCACCAACTCCTCTCGAAGTGCTTTTAGAGTCTGAGGAGGACGTTGCAAATTGAGCAATCTCCCACACGTGCTCAATTGGGGATAAGTCGGGAGATCTTGTGGCCATGGTAACAATGTGACATCATTATGTTGAAAGAAGTCTATTGTGACTCTTGGAACATCTGGTCGGGCATTATCTTGTTGGAAAGTTGGATCTGCCAGGGTGTCAAGATAGGGTAAAAGATGGGGTTCTAGAACTTCGTGGATATAACACTGCGCGTTCATGTTACCTCTGATGAAGATTAAAGGTGACCTGGAACCATAAGCTATAGCACCCCAAACCATAACTCCAACAGTGTGATGAACATGTCTTTCAACAAAAAACTGTGGATTCCTCCTTTCACCACGTCGCCTTCTAACTCTGGCACGACCATCGTGCATGCCCAAACAAAATCGAGACTCGTCACTAAAGACAATACTGTTCCATTCCTGATCCCAGAGTGACCGTTGTCTGCACCACTCAAGGCGATTACGTCGGTGTTATCGAGTTAAACGGAGGACCCAGTGTGGCCGGTATGAAAACAAGCCAAAACTTCTCATTCGTCGGTAAACACTTCGCATGCCAATAGGTCTTCCGTGTTCTGCAAACCATTCATTTGCAATGGACCTGGTAGTGGAGAAACGGTCCCTTAAGGCCAATAATCTTAGGCGGCGATCTTCACGGTCTCTTGTTCTACGGCGGCGTCCAGTGCCCCTTGCTCTTTGCGTACGGCCTTCTCGAAGCCATGCCTGACAACACCTAAGCACAGTGTCTACACTTCTTTGCAGTATAAAAACCGGAATGTCCAACTGATAACGCTGAAAATTTTTTCACTTGTTATTTACAGTAAGATAAATACATTCACCGACTTTTATTAAAATAAAACCGTTTAAACTGGGTGTTCGGATTTATATGTCACTTAGTATATTTTTGAAAATGTTGTTTTGCTTACCTCATCATATTTAAGGAGCATTTCCTATTTCCATCTCCCTTGATTATAAACGCGGAATACCAATAAGATCTTCAAACAATCGTAGCCAGGACATATTTGGGTCCGTGAGTATTTCCCCGGCACTGAAAGTACAGGTAGCTTAAAAGCGTCTTGGTAAATCGCGTAAGGTTAGCAGAACTGTGGAAAACCTCCTCATGCAGATTTTTTCACAACCTTGACAGCTTAGGAATAAAGGAGCGGGCGTACCGGCCAGTTCCGAATGCAGAAAGTTCGACAGAGTTGGGATGAGGGGCGGATCTGTCTGACATAATAGTATAAGAGAGCAAGACCGCCTTCCGTCCTTGCGAAGGGGTCAGTTAAAGAAGCGTCACCGATCAGTCGGACAGCCCTCATTTAGACAGCGTCGAGTAGTCGGTGCGGCAGCGCCCCAAATATGTGAGCAGCACTCGAGACTAGGCCTTATCTGGACCTTGTACAGAGTGAGGTGGTTATTTTTATTTATTTATTTATTTATTGATCTTCCATCAGACCTGACCAACAAGTAGGGAGGTCAACTATATAAACTGCAAATTCAAATTCGAGCTGGTCAAAGAGTCATCTACAACGAACAATAACATATTATAAATTCAGAATTAAAAATTAATATATACAAGTAGTTACTCGTATATGGAGAATAGTACTTCTTAGCCCTAAACAAATGACTTACCATTTTCCTAGCAGCTGTTGCGATGTTATATAGGTTTTGTGTTCAAATGTGTAGGAAGTGTTGCGACTATGCGCTCATATAAGCACAACAAGTTTAATGTTAGGGAATGGGTGAACCTTGGAAAAAAATTAAAAAATTGTGAACCTTGGGCTTTCAACGAACATACGGGATCAAAATTAATTAAAAATAATGGCAGATTAAAATACATATATTCTGAAATGTTTGAATGTGAAAATTCTACAGGTGTGAACAGCTCAAAGTGTCGAAACAACCGCCTTATGGACTCTGAGTTACAACTGTCTTCAACTGGATCACAGATATGCTGAAATCTTTTGAAACCTCGTAGAAAACCCCAAACCAACAAGGTGGTATCATAATAGCCACTATGCAAGCAAAATTCTCGTTTTCGTTTGATCTTGCTATACTGGAATGGTAGGACACTCGAGTAATTTGGGACACTGAAAATAGATTACTTGGATGATACATTGTCAAATTGATGACCTTCTTAGCTAACTCATTTTTGCTCCAAGGTTCCCAGTGACTTTTCTATTTACTACTCAATGATATCCAGAAGGAAAGAGATTCGTAAAAAGCTCCGGGAACCAATATACTTCGAAGTTGAGTCATTTATTTTAACAGTGAGTAGATCTGATCAAAAGAAATGTTTTTTTCCTTTAACATTTTTCTGGTAAAATTAAAGTAACACAGTTATAGCCCTTCAGAAGTTTGAGTACCGCCCTGTCTCAATAATAATATGTGCTCGTGTTTGGCAACAACGGATATATCGGTTCATCGCATCGGAAACAAAAAAGCGAAAGAATTTGAAACGTTTATCACGATGTTTTTCGTCATTCGGTAACGCGTGAGTGAATAGTGGTGTTTGTTGCGTGGTTCAAACGAAATAAAAAATGGCACATGTTTACGTAAATGCTGAACTTGTGGACATGATTCTTATTTACGGGGGGGCAGTCTTTACAAAATGCTGCCGGATGCATCACGGATTTATGCGAATCGGTTTCCCAGTCGAGTGCAACCAACCCCTCGTGCCTTTATTAATGTAGTACAAAGGGCTCGTGAATCAGGTGACTTAAGACCTCACAGTGGAAGGCATGCCGGTGCTCCAAGGCCGCTCGATCAAATACAGGTCCGCACTGAAATACTTGTCGGGAGGATACTTTATAGAACAAGGTAACATTTTTTTTAATTTTTGTTATTTTTACACACATATTTTGGTTTATCTTCCTTCTACAATCATTATCTGAAAATTAATGACTCAACTTCAAAGTCACCCTGTATATACAAATACCTGCAGTAGTTTGTAATTTGTGAAAGCATTTACTGGATGCCAATGAATTTGTCCGAGATCACAAGATACCAACAAGGACAGTACTGAAAGGCGCTACCCAATTTTCATCGTAATGAACAAAAATCGATTATGCATAAAAAATATTAAAATTTCGAAGGTCGCTCATCAATCTATACAAGGAGATTGTTGCTGATAAGCACGGCAATTAGTGGAAGCTTAATATTTCGATGGAGTCGATTAATTGATTTAATGGATTACATAAGTGGACAAAGAGCCTCAGTTTTTGTGATAAAAATAATATAAAACGGTATAAGTGTATCCTTGAAACCCCATTGTCGTCGAGATGTAGGAAGTTGGTCAAATCGAAATTATATAAAAGCCATAAATGTTATCTGCGTAATCATGATTCATGTATAAAGTCCTTGATCCGGTAAAAAGTGTTATTATGTACGGAATAGATAACTGCAAAAACTGGTATAACTGGACAGTATTGTTCATAAGTGGTTAGAAGAAGAAAAAGAGGTGATACAATTTGAAACCTTCACAATGACCGACATGTAAATGTTAATCGCATTTTTGGTCCATAGTTCAAGGTATCGACTGGTTTTTGGACAACAACTGTACCGTCATATCAGGCTACATTTCTAAAGGGTTACATCACTTTAGCCGAAAAAACTGTTGTAATTTTATCAGCCGTCTTAGCTGTCAACTAAGCGAGACACTTGAAAGCAAAAGTTTTTTCGCAGTACAACCATATGACACAAACTATACTTAGACCGTATTCTCTACGTAGCTTCTGCGAATATCAGTTAAGTATGACAATAGGTCGTTAGTTTCTCAATTCTGCTCAAATCTCAGGTAATCAGATTTTTTAGCGTTTTTATTATTTTGGCCTCAAAAACTGATCTGAGGATTTTATACAAATTTTCAGGTATCGCTTTAGTGTCACTAATTTCCAGAAGATTGATTTTCAGTCATGTATTATAATTTTTTTGGAAAATGTCGGCATTATCACAGGAGCAATGTGGCCGATTTAATAACTTAATATACTAAGTGACATATAAATCCGAACAGCCAGTTTAAATGGTTTTATTTTAATAAAAGTTGGTGAATGTATTTACCTTACTGTAAATAACAAGTGAAAACAACATTCCGGTTTTTATACTGCTTTTTTTAATTCACTAACGCTCTAAAAATGAATATTTCAGCCGCAGTAAAGAATCAACGTTGGCGGATTTTGGTTCTTGACATCCTTTACGATCGGTTACGATGCCTAGAGTACGGAGACCTATACGATTTCGTCAACTTAGTGAGTTTGATAGGGGCCTTATAGTGGGACTTCGGGAAGCTGGACTGTCTTTTCGGGCAATTGCAGTTAGAGTGCAAAGAAGTGTAGACACTGTGGTTAGGTGTTGTCAGGCATGGCTTCGAGAAGGCCGTACGCAAAGAGCAAGGGGCACTGGACGCCGCCGTAGAACAACAGACCGTGAAGATCGCCGCCTAAGATTATTGACCTTAAGGGACCGTTTCTCCACTACCATGTCCATTGCAAATGAATGGTTTGCAGAACACAGAAGACCTATTGGCATGCGAAGTGTTTACTGACGAATGAGAAGTTTTGGCTTGTTTTCATATCGGCCACACTGGGTCCTCCCTTTAACTCGAGAACACCGACGTAATCGCCTTGAGTGGTGCAGACAACGGTCACTCTGGGATCAGGAATGGAACAGTATTGTCTTTAGTGACGAGTCACGATTTTGTTTAGGCAAGCACGATGGTCGTGCCAGGGTTAGAAAGCGACGTGGTAAAAGGAGGAATCCACAGTTTTTTGTTGAAAGACATGTTCATCACACTGTTGGAGTTATGGTTTGGGGTGCTATAGCTTATGGTTTCAGGCCACCTTTAATCTTCATCAGAGGTAACATGAACGCGCAGCGTTATATCCACGAAGTTCTAGAACCCCATCTTTTACCCTATCTTGACACCCTGGCAGATCCAACTTTCCAACAAGATAATGCCCGACCACATGTTGCAAGAGTCACAATAGACTTCTTTCAACATAATGATGTCACATTGTTACCATGGCCACCAAGATCTCCCGACTTATCCCCAATTGAGCACGTGTGGGATATGATGGGTAGGAGATTGCTCAATTTGCAGTTGGTGGTTGTCTGGAATGAGATATCACACGAGAACATTGACCACCTGATCAGATGCATGCCTAGGCGCGTTGGAGAATGCGTAGCACATCAGGGTGCATCCACACATTATTAAAGGTCAAAGGGCTTTAAAGCAGTGCAATCATTTTGAAATGTTTATCATTTACTTATTATGCTTCATTAGGTACTTATACAAAATTTTATTAAAATAAAACCATTTAAACTGGGTGTTCGGATTTATATGTCACTTAGTATAACTTGCCTACACATGTAAAAATTTCAGGCATTTTCATAAATAGAAACCAAATGCTCTAAAGTATTTTTCACTGCTTGCTCCCAATATATTTTTTTTTTGTGTTTGGTTAGCAATGAATAATTAAATAACAAATGAAGAAGCCTACGACAGGCACTAATAAATGATTATTGCAGTTTCAGATATCTACGTACAAGTCTATTTTCTATTTCTTGATGAAGACATAGGAAGAGTTCACACGTCTCATATCCTCAGGCCAATTCTAGCATTTGAAATGGATCGGCGAGAAGCTGTTTTGATTTTGAGTTTAATATGACCACACCTAACATAATTGCTCAATTTGCTGTTGCTGAATCATCGTAGATTCATGATTTATGATGGAATAATAACATATAATCAAAGCTTATATGCACACGTATGGATACATTTCGTACAGAAACCGTTTTGGTATAGTGTGTTGAAAAAATTGAGATGTTCGGAACCCGGTTATTTTTTTATCTGCTGCTACTATAAATGCTAGCTTCCGTACCCATTTATATAAATATTCTGATTCGATTTTTCTTTCATAATCCTATTCAAAAAAGGCCCCTTTAAAAAAAACTGCATGTTGCCAGGACCAAAGCCTCAAAAACTTTATAAACAAGTTGTTTAAACAAATTCCAAAAGCCATTTTCTTCGCTCCGCTCAAAGTACGTTTAGGTTTTTTTTGGAACATTCTCAACAAAAAAAAGGTGCTCAGGAGATCATCTTCAAAGTTGATATTTTTCGAGATATAAGGTACACCGGGGCAAGTGTGACCCAAAATTTCAATAGTTCAACTTTTTCGCGTTGTATTTCCTATTTTTAATTACGATATTCACTGAAATTTTGAGAGTATAGTCTTAAGTATATGTAGAAACGAAATCTACAAACACAAAACAAAATCAGTATAGATTTTTTTCTAGAAATTATTTTTTTCATGTTAGAATAATGGTTTACACTTCCCCAGCAAATTGGGGCAAGTGTAAACACGCTGTCTGAATTACTACAAAAGTGTTGAGACTTGATTGGGGCTAGTGTAAATAAAAGAAGAGACTAAATATAATCAGATTTTTTTACTAGGAAAAATCACTTAGGATATATTTTGCTCAAATGTGATGTTGAAATGGAAGTGTCCTCTTCTGTGAATATCTGGGGCAGGCAAACAGTGTTGTATTTCATCTCTTCTTATAACTGAGACATCTGGAGTATCTGGCCAATGAAATTGTGATGAAGATCCCGAGCGTCTTGCAAATTTTGCTTCTAAACATGGCTCTACTTCTATTACTTGCCCTACATAAAATTTGAATGATTTTTTAGTAGCAAATTTTACTAGAATCCAGTCCCCTATTTTCAGTTCTTGAGGATCTTTCTCCAGGTATTTCACGAATTCTTCTTCTTCACGCAAATCATTTACTTCATCGTCTAAGTCAAAATTATCATCTGAAGTATTGACTTCCATTTCTTCAAAACTATCTTCATCTGTGTCTTCTTCGTATACTTGCTTTCTTTTCAATTTTTTACCATCTTTCTTAGTTGTCGACTTCTCTGGTTTTTTAATTTTGTTTGCTTTCTCGTTCAATTTAGCAACTGCTTCCAAGGATGTAATAACTTCGGCACCTATACATACTCTCTTTCTGATCGATTTCGCTGGTTTTGGCATCTGTCTTAGCTGTTCTAAGAGAATGCTCTCAAAACTTTTTGTGTTGTTAACTGGCGGATTCTGGTGTTCTGAACTGGTCGATGGCATTTCCGGATTTATTGAATTTACTGACGATGTCTGCGGAGTTATTGGTGGTACTGTTGAAGTGGATGGCAAATTAAAACGCTCTTCTAATGTTGATCGTAAATTTGGTTGCGCTACTTGTGCTTCTTCCGGATTGTTATTTTTGCAGTTTGAATCACACCACCTTTTATATGCTTCTGGATCGTAATGTTCAACGGGAATGACCTCATTATTAAAAGGATATATCCCCCCTTTCTCAAATCCTTTGATAAGTAACGAAGGGTTTACTTGTGACCAGATTTTTGATAAAATGGTACAAAACATAGGTTTTGGTAGTTTCGTACCATAGTTTTGTCTCTGCCATTTTATGAGCTCTGCATCCCATGCCATTTTTAATGACTTAAAAACACATAAATCCATAGGTTGTAGCAGATGGCTGGAATGAGGCGGAAGTTTCACTATAATCACATCATTAGCTATTGCCTTTTCTATCAAAGAAATACTAATGTGAGACGTGTGACCATCATAAATTAATACAGTAGGTCTGTCTTGGCCAATATTTGGTAAAGAATTGTTTTCAAAATATTTTTGAAAGGTTTCCGTTTCCATCCACCCATTTTTAGTGGCTGAATAAGTCATTCCCGGGTATTCCTCAGTTGGAATCCAACTATTCCATATGTGTTCACCCTTGAACACTACGAGTGGAGGAAGTTTTTCACCTGCAGCGTTTCCCCCAAGGAGAACTGTTATATTATCTCGTCCTGGACCACTTGTTGTCCTATGGGCTGCTCTACCCTTCTCTCCAACAACTTTTATCCGGGATGGATCCAGGCAGAAACCAGTTTCATCAATATTATAAATTTGCGATGCTGGGATATTTTCAATATGCTGTTTGAGGATATTGAAGTAATCATACATAACAAATGGATCCATAGACCTCTTTCGAGCCACTTCCACAGATTGCGGTTTTTTCTGGCTTAAATGAAATGCTTTCGTGAATCTGACGAAATAATCATTGCCAGGAACTCCATTCTTGAAAGGGGTTACTATATTATTTTCTTTCACATACCGCCCAATTAGTTGAAGAACTTCTCTCTTTGATAGTCCCATACCCCATTTTTCGAGTCTTTTAATACTGTTGGAAAATTTTTGTTCTACATCATAAGGCAGAGCTGGTGCCCTACCCCCCGTATTACTTTTTATACCCCGTTTACCCTTTACATGAGTGAATAAAGTAGCTTTGGGTATTTTGTACAATAATGCAGCTCTATATAATGTTAGAGTACCTCGTTGCACAGCTTGTACTGCCTCTTTCAAATCGTTTTTGCTATAGGCTGGAGGAGCTTTGTTACGTATGTAATTCCGGACCATGTTCTGAAAACAACGGGAAAGTGTAAACGTAATAGAATTATTGGGGCAAGTGTAACCTACCATATTTCATACTTGCCCCAAGGGAGTTTTTTTGGGGCAAGTGTAAACCACAACATTTAAAAAAAAATTCTTTAAAATTCAGAAAAGATAAGTTTATTTACTAATAGATAATACCTTTAATGGAGTGCTTACCAGAAATTACGATGAAAAGTCGTCAAAGTTTTAATACAAAGAGATTCTTATAAGAGACTACAGAACTGTGTCGTCAACTGTAAATGCAAACACACTAAGTAACGAAATGTAATGAAGCGTTCGTTTTGCTAGCGCGCAAGACATGTATTGCGATGCTTAGCCGGTATCATAATAAACCTACTTGGCCATAGATGGCGCCATTATGATAGAATTTAAGACCACAAATTGGCATAGGTTACACTTGCCCCGTATTTACACTTACCCCGGTGTACCTTAAGTGAAATATGTCATTTTCGATCTGGAAAACCGATATGAAAAAAATGAAAATTGTGATGTTCCCATTATAGTATAATACTAATATATTCTTCAAAAATTCATTAAAAAAATCCCGAAGCATTTCATAACCATTTGTTATTATAAACCTTTGTTATTGAATTCTTAATCAAGCGCGCGCTTAGTGTATGCTTTGCGTGAATGCAATACAGATGTAACAAGTCAGCCTCGGCTGAAAACCATTACTCGATTAACAATTGAAAAACAAATATTTACAATAACAATACGACCTGAAATCTTCAGTAATTTCCTTTATGGATGCTTGAAAAATATTTTGGAGCATTGGCAACAATAAAGTTTTTTTTTAATGTTAAAATCAGTTTTATCGGAGCAAAAAAGACAGTCTTTGGAATTTGATAAGTTATTGGTTAAATTTTGCTAACGTAAACTTGGTCCTGGTAACACACAGATTAGTTGAAATTGGACCGTTTAGAATAATATTATGAATATGTCTGACTCAGAATATCTTTAACATCTGATGCGAATATATTGCTCGTACTATATGGAAACAATGCTGCCTCATTTCCAGCATATATTTATTGACGTGTTCTACTGAAGCTAGCTAACCTAATAAGAAGTCCCCTTTGAAAAGGTTATCTTATCATGGGCACTGTAGCTACGTTCCCATGTGTAGTTGGCAACAGCGCTATCTATGAGACAACAACCTTTTCAAAGTACTATTGCGGAGAGGAAACGGATATATGTGACAGATTCTCATGGATTACGCTGCGGTGTTTCAGTTCGTCTCGAATAGGTTTTAGAGATAGTATTCAGTTGGTTATCTTCAGATAGAATACGTCAACCAACGCTTGAACATGGCATAAGGATGATGAAACTGGGAGTATCCATCAGCAGCTTAGAGGGTATAGATCAACAGGCGCGACGGATCAGTGAAACAACCATATGCAGTTGCAGCATGATTCTCCATACCAGAGGCGAATCATTAAAAATCCATTTTTCAAAACGTCTCTCGAAAATCAATATTCCCACTTTTCACCAGGCTATTTGCGCCTACCGTCAAAAGTGACGAGAGCGTAAAAAATAATGCGGCCTTTAAAGGTCAGGCAGATCATTCTAACAAGGCATAATTCGGTAATTGACTAGCTCCGTACACCTACCCGAAACAGGCTCTGCATGAATGAAGTATGGTAATCACTGATTATATTTAAATTCATTGTGGCTCATGTTTGAATTTACGGCGAAATAATGACCCATGATTTACATGAATAACTTCCAAACAAAATGAGTCTTGTTTTTGATGCTAATTACGGAGTACGAGTATTAGTGTACACAGGGTTGCAGAATAAATGTCGTCTTCCTCATGTGGAAATGTGATTGAGCAGAGAGTTGTTTTTCTAGCAGTTCCTAACGGATCTCATGGTGGACTAGATAATACAGCTAGTTTTGAATCGTTGTACTTAACTTTTATTATTTACCTGTTATTGCATGTCAAACTATTGTGGCATTTTGAGTTGCAGAGAACGTTATTTTTCTTGCAAAGGCATCGATTTGACGTACACTTCTTGGTGCAACTACGCTTAAAGAAACCTTGGCCGGTTCCAGCTGAATATTTGATTCCTGCGGTTCTCAAAGTTCAATGTTTTGTTCACTTCTTCTTCCACTAAAAACTTTTGTGCGCAGATATCAAATTCATTTTTGAGCTCATCAACGGTGAGATAATACTTTGTGTTATTTGTATTTTCTTCATTTCGTGCGGTAAGTTTCTTTACAGCTCCGATTTCCACCACATCCAATCTTTTCAGTCTTCTTTGTTGCAAGGGTGATTTCTTTTCCGTTTTTTCAGCCTCTTCCACTTGTTGCATAAATGCCAAATACTTTTCCTTTGTCAAAATATCAAATTGAGTTGATTTTTCATCCTCAGATCTTAAAAACTCTTCGAAGAATCTCTGCCTCCACTCCTTTTGATCTACGTGTCCTCTCGATGGAGCCTCATTGATGCTAACGAGATACAGAAATACACTCCGAACTTCAGATAAATATTAACACAAAAGGTTTCAAAATGACTAGATTATGAATAACACCCACAATACGCCTTTTAACGAGTTCAGACTACTTAAATCTCGGTCCGAAACAGTTTAGACTAGGACAAATCAGTTTTTCCTAATCATAATTAATTTATTTCAGGAAAAACTAGTTCATCCTATCGCTCTTAAGAAAAACTGATTTGGCCTAGGAAAAACTAGTTGATCCTAAAATCGGATTTGTCCGGTAACATCTGTATCAAAAACAGACATATATGTTAAGAAAAAATAAATAAATGCACTGCATTAACACTAAGCAGGAAGACCGCATCTATATTTTTGCTCCAGAACTCGAGGAAACCCAAGCGCTGAAATTTTAAAGGCAAAGGTCCTCGAGATTTTCAATAGACTACTTTGTCACTTGAGTGCTTTGAAAGATCATTGAGGAAGTAGCTCAATAATAAGTGCCACTATGAAATTGGACACTTGGACACTTTTTTGCAATACGTTTTATGAATGCTTGTATTTCATCTATTTTGAATCAAACTGAGTACGATGAATTTTGGGACCCCCTTGACACAGGCATTGAGAATTCAAAAGATGGTAGTAATTAGGAAACTGTAGGAAAATATAGCAATACACCAACATACTTTGAAGTTGAGTCATTAATTTTCAGATAATGATTGTAGAAGGAAGATAAAAAAAAGTGTGTAAAAATAAAAAAAAAGTAAAAAAAAAAATTTACCTTGTTTTATAAAGTATCCTCCCGACAAGTATTTCAGTGCGGACCTGTATTTGATCGTGCGGTCTTGGAGCACCGGCATGCCCTCCCCTGTGAGGTCTTAAGTCACCTGATTCACGAGTCCTTTGTAGTACATTAACAAAGGCACGAGGGGTTGGTTGCACTCGATTGGGAAACCGATCCGCATAAATCCGTGATGTCGCGGCAGCATTTTGTAAAGACTACTCAAACTTCTAAAGGGCTGTAACTTTGTTACTCTAATTTTACCACAAAAATGTTAAAGGAAAAAACATTTCTTTTGATCAGATCTACTCACTGTTAAAATAAATGACTCAACTTCGATTACTGATGAATGTCTGAGAAGCAGTTCAATCCGAAACAGTTTTCTAATCATTCGAGCGGAAGCAAAACAAGTATATCCTCAATAAGATACGGCAATAAAGTGACTATTACCAAAATCGACCACTGTGAAAAAATATTTTATCATAATACTAACAATTCTTTTTTTTTTTTACAGGTACGGAAAACGATGGTCTCCTGTAAAATTAAGGTAATATATACGTACATATCTGATTAATGTAATTTTTTAATTTTTTGAAGACTGTTACCATAGTGCATTTTTTCACTGTATTTTGGAGTTTGAGAGAATCTTGGGGGTAGTCTACAACAGTGCAGTGCTTGAAAGTCAGAATATTCTCAGTTAATGAATAATGATACGTAAGCAGGTGCTACTGAAAAATAAACGGCCTTAACAATATTGTCATTCTTCCCTTTCATTAGAATCACTTGCCTTTCAGAAGACATATGTGTACATGTTAGTCTTTATTTATGTTGCTAGACTAATATTGCAATACACAGTGTATCGATTGGTGGTATGAAAAAACCGATTGAGATGTTTATTTCCGATTAGATGCGGTGATATTAGAAAGCTTTAGATTAATTCTGCATGTATTTCATGCTATATGGCACAATATATCAGAAACTATGGAGAAAATCTTCTCATCGTTGTGGGAGAAGTTATTGGGTGCTACTTATATACAGGGTGATCTTATTTCTATTTACAGATGCAAGCTCATAAGAGAGCCTGCTTTTGCAGATCGCAGTGAAACTACAGAATTAAGTTCATAAATCGACCTTTCTCAGACTTTGTCTTACCATCTTGAAAATTTTCTTGTCAATGTATGAGCAATAATCTGTGGCATGACGCTGTCATATTCATCCTTGTTACTGCCAGTGTGACAGCTTGTTTGTCATAGGCGTGAGATTTGAGTTTACCTTTATTGATCTTGATATAAAACATATCAGTGCGTGAACATATGATTACGGTCGAGGATTCTGTATGAAATTTTCAGAAAGTGACTGAAACCAACAACGGTCTTCTATCAGTCAACACACGTATGTGCAAGACCAAGAAGAAGCTCAATTAAGGATCGGCTTGCACAGTATCTGTCAACCCAGCTTCAATCTTTTCAAATGTCCTAAAGTATTTCCTGTAATTTCTGATGGATAATGGAACTACTCAATAGGCTTTTTCCAGAAGATAAATATTGTACAGAGATCAAAATGGATGCATCCTTTGAATTTTTTAAGGAGCCTCGCATCCCTACGACCCCCTAAGTACGCCACTGTCAATTCGCATTCCTGCGCGGGAAATGCTGACGGGGAACACGCCCAAGCAAGACGTCTAGTCTGATTTTAATATTATTACACAAGTATAGTGATAAATAGAATACATTGCCACACGGTATCCTGAAGTAACACCGAAAATGTTGCGAAACGTCATCGTTCGAACGATGAAATCTAGATCAGGCTGCGGTTGTATGTCCCGCGGTGTAATAATCTCTCTCTGTTTGCATGCTAACTGATTCAAATTATTACAGTCTATGTAAAAATAGCTTTGCGTCTTAGTGTGTTACAGCTATTACTAATTCTATGAAGAAAATCGTTGGACATTTTTATTTTAGCATGGAAGCTATACACGTGTTAAAGACACGTTTGCATTACAACTAACATCTTTCAAAGAATGACCTTAAACAGGTCATGAAGGTGTGTTCGGTACAAATTAGCCTTTGCCAAACTCACCACTGCGAAAGTGAAATCAGCAAGCTGTATGCCAGTTCGCATTGGCAGCCGGGTCGTCGCTGTGGCCGCTAGATGCCGTCGATTCTGGTTCTATAGTCGATACGGTCTACTCGACATTGAGCAAACTACTAATATAGCTTTCGTTCGTCCGACTGCGATGGCCAACCATGGATAGCCGTTTCGTGCTATTTGGCATCTTCCGCATCGTTTTTTGACATTTCGGAGGCTTCTGATTATTTAAAGAAAACATTTAGTAGGCGTCCAAAATTGGGTAAAGCTCGATTCGTTGAAGTCAGTGTATTTATACACCCTAAACCCCGGTAACTATATGCACCTATCATCCATATTTCACACACCATAAGTTTTCTCGTGCATTTGCTTTTAAAACTTGGTATGGTAGAGACAGGTTTTCGATTCGCGTCTCCTGCTATCCGCCCGGCGTACCGGCCTGGTTGACTGTTCTTCTAGTACTACAGCTGTACCGGGGTGAACGCTGCTGCTGCTGACGATATGGGATATGACAACGTTGCCAGATGAACGGTAACTGCTGGTAAGGCAGGGAAATGGTGTCTATAGACTTTTGACTGCGTCGATTGACTGAATTTCTGCGGTGTACATACTTGTATCTCATTTTTTTCTCAGAGGCCTTAACTTGAGATCAACTTAGTCCTGTATGAACTAATAGCGACGCTGTCAAGTTACTTGACGCAATTTTTATGTATGTCGAAATCAGTTCTTCAAATAAATGATATGTGGCCCCTCGACACGCCTCAAGTCAGTTATTAATTTGAGATGTTTTGTTTGAAATCTTAGAGATAGGACCTTGGCCTGGTGCCGGGATAAGTATCCGTGAAATTGGACATGACAAACGCAATCAATCTCCAGAAAAGCTCCGGTGTCATTAACGATATTCTAATGTTTTCTAATTACCTACGTCCAAGATCATAATCATGTATCATCCTTAAAAGGGAGAGGAGCTAACGAGAGCGAATTTTGAAAAATAGTGCGAGTGTATTCAAATAGTCATTAAGTGAGTGATTATAAGATTACATATGTACTGACTTACTAGCCTTAATTGCTGGTGTGATCCTTAGATTGATAGGTTAGGTTTCGCTGGAATGAGGTGCGTTTATATTATAGATATAGAAATGGATTCAAGTAGGCACACCTGGTCACTGTAAATACTTTTAGGTCAGGTGGAGATATCGTTTTTCACGTACTGGTTAAAGGGGCTAATCCGCATCGAATCCCACCCAATCATAGGCAAACATCAAAAACTTTTCCTCAAGACACAATATAAAATCGTGAGCATGTTTCTTCATTAAAATAATGACAAAATCTGGCACCTCTTCAGTACAGTTAAAGAAAAATCAATTTGAAATAAATCCAAAGCGTCAACGGTGGTTGGGGGAAGAGTCGAGTCAAATCTCGGAACATCTTACCGGGGCAGAGAGGGTCAGGAAATCATTAAAAACGCCTCACGTAATAAATGGACGTTTTATAATCACTAAACCTCTTTAAAACAAAATACCTCTTCTCTCTTAGATTTGTTTCGATCTCCTTGGAAATTACAAAACATTTTTGTAGTCCTTTTCGGATCTACCGAAAAATTGCTTGGGCTATTGTGCTGACGGAAATGTGCTGTTTGAACCCCCGTAGATACATGAGAAAGGAAGAGAAAAATGAACCTTATTCAATAAGTTGATAGCATAGAATGTGTAAAAAAACTACTTTTCAATACAAAATCAAGTGCATTAATAATAATTGTCTATTGTTCCTTGCGAACATTGTCATTTTAAAACATACAAATTGATAAACAATGAATGAAGACAAGCGCCACAAAATAGTGGTGAATATGCCATGCTGTGATTTAGTTGTTTGAAATCGCTCTGCTCTGACTTTGCATAAAGTAAAAGCTTAAGTATATAAATACTTGGCAAATTCATTAGTCTGAGTCTTACATATTCCCCCTGCAACTTGGCCGTCCATTGAGGCAAAATATTAACCCCAGTCACGTTTGCATAATAAAAACTCTCTTTTGAACATCATAGGATGTTTCCCATAGTATAGACCAACCATAAGCAACATACTAACTTAGATCTACTGACTTATCCACTAGTAATCGCTATATGAAATAGTTTGTAACATTAGTATAGCCATAGATTGTGTTGAATTTCATTCGATGGCCTCAAGTTTGCTTGGATAATGTCGCATATATCCTCGAATTTTCTTGAATTCTGCGGCACAGGGTAGTGATGGATGCTCGCGATATATACTAAGTGACATATAAATCCGAACATCCAGTTTAAATGGTTTTATTTTAATAAAAGTTGGTGAATGTATTTATCTTACTGTAAATAACAAGTGAAAAAATGTTCAGCCTTATCAGTTGGACATTCCGCTTTTTATACTGCTTTTTTTTAATTCACTAACGCTCTAAAAATGAATATTTCAGCCGCAGTAAAGAATCAACGTTGGCGGATTTTGGTTCTTGACATCCTTTACGATCGGTTACGATGCCTAGAGTACGGAGACCTGTACGATTTCGTCAACTTAGTGAGTTTGATAGGGGCCGTATAGTGGGACTTCGGGAAGCTGGACCTTCTTTTCGGGCAATTGCAGTTAGAGTGCAAATAAGTGTAGACACTGTGGTTAGGTGTTGTCAGGCATGGCTTCGAGAAGGCCGTACGCAAAGAGCAAGGGGCACTGGACGCCGCCGTAGAACAACAGACCGTGAAGATCGCCGCCTAAGATTATTGGCCTTAAGGGACCGTTTCTCCACTACCAGGTCCATTGCAAATGAATGGTTTGCAGAACACGGGAAGACCTATTGGCATGCGAAGTGTTTACCGACGAATGAGAAGTTCTGGCTTGTTTTCATACCGGCCACACTGGGTCCTCCCTTTAACTCGAGAACACCTACGTAATCGCCTTGAGTGGTGCAGACAACGGTCACTCTGGGATCAGGAATGGAACAGTATTGTCTTTAGTGACGAGTCTCGATTTTGTTTAGGCATGCACGATGGTCGTGCCAGGGTTAGAAGGCGACGTGGTGAAAGGAGGAATCAACAGTTTTTTGTTGAAAGACATGTTCATCACACTGTTGGAGTTATGGTTTGGGGTGCTATAGCTTATGGTTCCAGGTCACCTTTAATCTTCATCAGAGGTAACATGAACGCGCAGCGTTATATCCACGAAGTTCTAGAACCCCATCTTTTACCCTATCTTGACACCCTGGCAGATCCAACTTTCCAACAAGATAATGCCCGACCACATGTTGCAAGAGTCACAATAGACTTCTTTCAACATAATGATGTCACATTGTTACCATGGCCACCAAGATCTCCCGACTTATCCCCAATTGAACACGTGTGGGATATGATGGGTAGGAGATTGCTCAATTTGCAACGTCCTCCTCAGACTCTAGAAGCACTTCGAGAGGAGTTGGTGGTTGCCTGGAATGAGATACCACAGGAGGACATTGACCACCTGATCAGAAGCATGTCTAGGCGCGTTGGAGAATGCGTAGCACATCAGGGTGCATCCACATATTATTAAAGGTCAAAGGGCTTTAAAGCAGTGCAATCATTTTGAAATTTTTATCATTTACTTATTATGCTTCATTAAGTACTTGTACAACATTTTATTAAAATAAAACCATTTAAACTGGGTGTTCGGATTTATATGTCACTTAGTATACTTAAATTCATTTCATCAGTGTGCGTTGCTTGGGGGAAAAATTGTGTTCGATGCTTCATCCTGCCTTTCTGCTCTTTACGTTTAATCTGTGCGGGAAATTGAAATTTTTCTACTGTCAATGATTCAGATCACCAGAACATAGTGCTATAGTGGCACTGCTGATATAGACATTAGCTACGTTCATACGCTTCTCCTCCTCCTTAGTCGGTGATCCGAGTCGGATAACATGACACCTTGAATCGTCCGAATGTTATTTTTGCTTTGTAATTAGCCTCCATCTTTCACTGTCGTCTGCAATTCCGTAAGCACTGATTGAATGGGGCCACTTCTGTAACAAGGCCTACATATCTCGTCGGTGATCTTCAAACATTTTTGCATGCTACATGGCCAAAATAGGAGACGATTTTCTCTGTGACAATATTACGAACCTGTGGTATCACACGTTTGAAACGTTTTAAGAGCATCTATCAGATGTCGTGTATCTAATGTGTATGAGAGAGATAGAGGGAGAAACGCGTATGTTAGAGCCTGAGTGCGAGTGGAACGTGCTCAACATCAGGGACAACGAGTTTATGGGTGCTTGGCTTGCGTTCTCACTCTAATATAAGTGTGTCTCTTTTGATCTCGCTCGTACACATTGAATACGGGACCCCAATGGTTTTCTGCCGATACTGTATAATCCATTAATCGCCTCGCTTACCCTAAGCTAAGTCGCATGCTTGATAGTCATGACTTATCCACAATAACTTTTCATAGACTGAATTAATTGACTAGGTGCGTTGTTTCTTTTTTATCATATGTAATGCTGAGTACGTCGGGATCTGCACAGCAGCTGCTTGATGACATAATTCTCGTGTTAGCAGCAAGGATAGTGACGGCGGCACCATGTCCATATTATCGCCATGGCGTGGATTCAGCGATATCCACGTAATTAAGTGAGCTCCCTGTACATTGCGTGAGGCTCCGTCAAGAAGCATCCGTCGTCGCTTGTCTCGCGGACATCGTTAGTCTACGAGACTGCCGTCAATTCCTCGCCATCAGTGCCGTAGAAACACTAATCACGATATATACTCTAGTCTACTTATAACAAAAATAAAAACTCGGAAGGAGCAGCACAGTCATTGTGTGAGTTCAGATTTTCCAGAAACCATATCCGTGAATAAAATTTCTCAACTAGACCCTTGGCAAGAAGAGTTCCTTTAGTACCCTCGACTACTATAGGTAAATTAGGCCTTTATTATGAT
Source organism: Acanthoscelides obtectus (assembly GCA_963669975.1). Lineage (NCBI taxonomy): Eukaryota > Metazoa > Arthropoda > Insecta > Coleoptera > Chrysomelidae > Acanthoscelides > Acanthoscelides obtectus. The sequence goes on from CAVLJG010000008.1 coordinate 71,736,447, forward strand.
TTATTATTGTTGTTATCATTATTACTATTTATATTGAGACGTTTGTTGGGTGCCTCTTAACATGAATCAAGAAGTTAACAGGCAATAACCTGGTGCAAATGATATGGCACATTCCTTATTGCCAACGACTCTCGGTCAAATTGGCTAAACGCTTAGTATATTATTCTCCATATCAATTCACATTTGGAATAGTATTAATGTTGGTTTCACATTAGAAAACTGTTAAATGCAACTATAGATTGAGCAATAAATAAAAAGTATGCTAGGCATACTATCGTACCAAGGTAAATGTACCGTGTTACAAAATGGTAATAACGGAAAATACGTTTTCTTTATAGAGATAACCATGGTAACTGTGCTTCGATAACGTTGTCAGTTTGAGAAGTTTGGTCATTAACGGAATCCTTGACAGTTAATGACAATTACGCTATCCAACGTTTCCAGAATCTGTTTCTGATGTAAAGGGAAATCTATTTGAAAAATGCACCAAAGAGCTCCAACCAACAAAATGATATGAAGGAACTCTTCTAACCTATAGTATAAGTCAGTAACGAGCTTCGCAAACATAGGAGATCTGAGAAAAGAGCCGAACAGAACGTGAGTCTTAAAAAAGTAAACTGCGGACCCAACAAACAAAAGACACAGACTGGTCTAGCTCTTCCAAAATGTAATAACTCGAATGCTTAAATCACATTAATTTTACCGACTGTAAATGACAAAAGAACTTACAAAGTACAAAACGAAAAACAATTTCAAGTTGTTTGACTTAAATAGTCGTCTGTTATGAGATTCAGTTTTTTCTCATCAGCGAACGTAGGTATTCTCCAGCGATCAGTGTCAGATATAACGTTGTTTCTGCTAGATATTAACGTTCCCTCTTCCTAAGCGATAAGTACCATCCATAACTTCACTGATGGCAGCCCTTTACATGCAGGGGCTGAGATGTTCAACCCGATCTCTGTGGTTGAACTACATAGAGTAAAATTGGTAGCGGCTTATTCTCTAAAAAAGGAGCTTGGGTATGTCAGTATCTAAGAACCCAATAACTCGTAGCTTGACGATACTCAACAGTAACGAACAAGAGGTGCCTAAGGCCCGTATCGTCAGTCGTTGCTACAATTGTAGGATGCCTTTATGGCCTCCTTTATGGTCATAGTTTTATACTTTTCCATGTCAGCGCTCTATTTTGAGCGTCACAAATATTTATTTGCATCAAATTGTGCATGCTTTTGATTTATGTCATGTTCTATCAGCCTGAAGTTTCCTAGAATTTAAAAAGAAATCATATCTTCACAATATGAGAGCGCTGACGCTGACACAGAACAGGTGCAATCTAGAAATTTTTGAAGGAGAGAAAGGAGTACGAGTATGACAATCAAGGAGGCCATAAAGACGTCCTACAATTGTAGGAACGACTGACGATACGGGCCTAAGTGGCCTCCTATTGTGTTGGACAGCCGAGCTTTAGGAGAAAATGTGTTTGTTAGAGTAAACTATCTTCACAGCACAAGTACCAGAATCAACAACAGCTATTTGTTGAAACTGTAAAGATATATCAGTTTGCGTCGCAAGCAGAGTCATCACTGTGACCGCCTATTCTCTAATCGTATACAGCTGTTTCATGCTTATTGGCAATCATCAGCACGATCTTTATGTAGGACAAAGAATGAAACGGACGGACAAAAGCAGTACTATTAGTCTTTTTATCTATCTCCCGAATCGACAACGCCAAGTTTTCATGGGTGATCACTTGGCCTTCGACGCATACTGAGAGATATTTACAGATCTAAAGAAAGCTGCTATTTAGCGTCGCAGTCGTCGATTCTGCTGATAGATGGCACTTGTGCTATCCTATTTGGACAGACCTCATACTTCTGTAAAATGATAAATTGTTCAGCTTTCGTTGGTTGTCCTACCTAGAGACCATATCTAGGCCGTACTGACAATTGCGAAAAAAACACGAAACTGCTGCACATGGTTGGCCGGCTGTGGCGGGACAAAATCAAGAAATTATTAGTCAACATTTTCATGCTATGATTTCAATCAATTCGGTGAGTCTCGATACGACTGTACTAATAGATGTGTATCAAACGGCGTACGACAATCTGACATCCCGTCCGGCAGCATCCGCAGTTTTCTCTTTCAAACTAGAAATGCGATCAGTGCCGATCCCCGTCGCATCTCTCGTTGGCTCTTAGACTCTCTGCGATCTTTGCTCTGCCCAAGCTGCGTATGAAAGTAGATCAATACGCACTTTAGTTCCTTATACGATCACTGCACTGCATCGCAGAGATTTTATATCGCTAATTAGGAGAGATGGGAAACAGTGGCGGAGAAATGACAGAAGTCTTTCTAGCCTATTTGTCAGATCGTTCGAGCAGTAGAGGTTGCGTACAAAATGGCGTCAAGTAAGCTGACTCTGCACTTCCTGCACATCGCTGTCATCAGTCCATAAAGGATTATGTTCAGCTCACGTGAATCCCTATAAACATGTAAAGCAAAAATTAAACGGGTGAAGTCCGCCAAACAGGCTCACATACAATTAGTCCATATTCCATAGTCCAAAACCATTTGATGACTCTAACGCTAGGTTCTTCTCTGCCCTAAGTATCGACCATCTGGCAACGCTGCTGAACCACACCAGTCGGGTGATAAGTCCAGCCACCATACTATAGGGTGGGCCATCCATTGGTTTTCCTTAAGTTGGTATTATTTTGACAGCCGGTAACATTTCCAGGCTCAACATGTTAACAGATATATTGTGTCAAACTTCCGCTGTGAGCAATGGATCGTTTTAATCTCGAAGGTGGTGCTCATAGACTATTTCCCATGGAGTATTGTTAAATACCGCTGTTACACTAACGATACTCAAGCAATTGATGTTATTAAGGAGAATATCCGTAGAGCTGTTGATTAAGTAGACCCACAAACTATCGAAAATGTGCTTCAAAATTGGGTTAAGGGGATGGACTACTGCCAGGCCAGCCGCGGCAGCCATTTAACTGTAATTGTTTTTCATAAATAATCGGAAGGTGTATCCATTTGAATAAAGTGTCGAGCGTTACATATTATTGAAGAGTGTAGTTTTAATACCAATTTAAAAAAGAAGCCAACGGATGGCCCACCCACGACCAAACACGTGTCGCGCCTGTAAACATGTCAAGATGTTTTAAGGGCAATTGTACAGGTAACCCTTTGATGTGTGAAATATGAACTTATAGATGCGTACCCTCGACTACTATAGGTAAATTAGGCCTTTATTATGATTTATTATTGTTGTTATCATTATTACTATTTATATTGAGACGTTTGTTGGGTGCCTCTTAACATGAATCAAGAAGTTAACAGGCAATAACCTGGTGCAAATGATATGGCACATTCCTTATTGCCAACGACTCTCGGTCAAATTGGCTAAACGCTTAGTATATTATTCTCCATATCAATTTGACTAAAAGTTTTTCTTGCACAATGGTCTTAATATTACCGACTTTCCAGTTACAACGTGTTCAAGCTTGATGAAGCAACATGATTTTATGACTTACTTGGCTATTGATCAGAAACTTGGTAGGTAGGTTATACCTGCCAATTTGGTCTGTTTAACGATTTTCAGATACAGGTAGAAGACATTTTATTGACACTCCATTTCAAATATCAATCAGCGCCAAAGTGCTTTGTGCTCAATATTTTGTTTATTGGCCCGGTAATGGCAAAATGAACATTATAAATACAGTATGAAAAATCCGAAGAATAGAGGACATAACTTCCAAGTACCATAATAATTAATATGATTTTTGTGATCACTAAAGTTTTGAAAATTTTTGTTACAGTTGTAAAATGCGAAATTGCGCGATTTAAGTCTTACTTCTATGTATTTTCGTAGTCTCAGTTCTTTTTGTTCATGCTGGGAACTGTGTGAAACTTATAGCTATGTAAGGAGGTATTGATAATCGTAGTTGTGTTCAGCCTTTTAGCTTTTTAGTTATTTACTCTTCTAAGAAGTTATTAAATATTTGCAGTATTTCCACTTCTTTCTTCTAGTGAGAGTCTGAATATACAGGGTGTTTCTAATTTGCACTCACCATTAAGATCTTGGAAACTGTAAGGGATTCGAAATCGCTTAAATGGGGTTGTCAACAAAATGACACTTAGAAAGTTTCGAAATTCAAAGTAATTCCGGAGAGTAACGGAAAACCGAATTTCCCAAAATTGTTTTGATTTTTTCCTGACTTTATTCATATTGGGATTTTAAAACAAATTGCACATTAACAGTGCCATGTTTTCTCCTCTACAAGAAGGCATAATCAGAATTTCTATATGACGGTTCGTCTCTTGTCCTCCAGCATCAACTTTATTATTTCTTAAGGACGCTTTATTGCATTTTTGCCCAGATGAATAGACTTTTTAACTTTGATTCAAAAAATGCATAATACACATTGACGTTGCCAAACTTTAGTTACTTCTAGTTTCTCCTGACTTTATTTGAGACGGGATTTCAAAGTAAATTGCATATTGTCATTGTTACTTATTCTCGTCTACAAGATGGCGTAGTAAAATTTACAATTCGACATTTCTTCTTTCGACTTCCGTCATCAATTTTGTTTCTACGTACGGACACTACATTGGAATTTTATACATTTAAATGAACTTTTCAGCCCTAAATTCAGTGATTTATTTCATTAGTTGACCATCAATTTGTTGTTGGATGAAAGTTAAATATATAATTTGACGGCCTACGTAGAAACTTCTGAAATAACTAAGGTTTTGCAATGTCAATGTATGACATATACATTTTTGAAATCAGAATAAAAATTCTATTCATGTGAGTAAGAGTCGAATATGGTGTCTATAAAAACAAATTAAGTTTGAAATCCCACCACAAATAAAGTAAGGAGAAAATTAAAACCATTTTTGGAAATTTCGTACTTTCAATTCCAAAAGCTTCTAAGCGATATTTTGCTGATTATCTGAATACGCAACTTTGCCCCTATCTAAGCGACTTCGTATCCCTTGAAGTTTTCGAGATACTATAGCAATGGTGAGGGTCGAATTTAAAATACCCTGTTTCAGATGGGTTGTAGGTGATGAGGAAGGGCTTATCTCATTAACTGTGCGAAAGTATATATATATATATATATATATATATATATATATATAGGCTTCCAATCCAACTAATTTTACGCATCTATAAGTTCATATTTCACACATCAAAGGGTTACCTGTACAATTGCCCTTAAAACATCTTGACATGTTTACAGGCGCGACACGTGTTTGGTCGTGGGTGGGCCATCCGTTGGCTTCTTTTTTAAATTGGTATTAAAACTACACTCTTCAATAATATGTAACGCTCGACACTTTATTCAAATGGATACACCTTCCGATTATTTATGAAAAACAATTACAGTTAAATGGCTGCCGCGGCTGGCCTGGCAGTAGTCCATCCCCTTAACCCAATTTTGAAGCACATTTTCGATAGTTTGTGGGTCTACTTAATCAACAGCTCTACGGATATTCTCCTTAATAACATCAATTGCTTGAGTATCGTTAGTGTAACAGCGGTATTTAACAATACTCCATGGGAAATAGTCTATGAGCACCACCTTCGAGATTAAAACGATCCATTGCTCACAGCGGAAGTTTGACACAATATATCTGTTAACATGTTGAGCCTGGAAATGTTACCGGCTGTCAAAATAATACCAACTTAAGGAAAACCAATGGATGGCCCACCCTATAGTATGGTGGCTGGACTTATCACCCGACTGGTGTGGTTCAGCAGCGTTGCCAGATGGTCGATACTTAGGGCAGAGAAGAACCTAGCGTTAGAGTCATCAAATGGTTTTGGACTATGGAATATGGACTAATTGTATGTGAGCCTGTTTGGCGGACTTCACCCGTTTAATTTTTGCTTTACATGTTTATAGGGATTCACGTGAGCTGAACATAATCCTTTATGGACTGATGACAGCGATGTGCAGGAAGTGCAGAGTCAGCTTACTTGACGCCATTTTGTACGCAACCTCTACTGCTCGAACGATCTGACAAATAGGCTAGAAAGACTTCTGTCATTTCTCCGCCACTGTTTCCCATCTCTCCTAATTAGCGATATAAAATCTCTGCGATGCAGTGCAGTGATCGTATAAGGAACTAAAGTGCGTATTGATCTACTTTCATACGCAGCTTGGGCAGAGCAAAGATCGCAGAGAGTCTAAGAGCCAACGAGAGATGCGACGGGGATCGGCACTGATCGCATTTCTAGTTTGAAAGAGAAAACTGCGGATGCTGCCGGACGGGATGTCAGATTGTCGTACGCCGTTTGATACACATCTATTAGTACAGTCGTATCGAGACTCACCGAATTGATTGAAATCATAGCATGAAAATGTTGACTAATAATTTCTTGATTTTGTCCCGCCACAGCCGGCCAACCATGTGCAGCAGTTTCGTGTTTTTTT